>CM077672.1:312500-507500 GCA_039707655.1 Elymus sibiricus | reverse complement strand
CCCCTTAAATTTCTGACCTATTCGGCTAAGGGCGTAACTGGAAAACCACTGCGATAGTGCCACCAGCTTGATTGGCAGAGCGCCTCAGTGAAGAAAGCCGAAAACTGACTGTCTGGGTAAGCGCAAACTGGTCGGCTGTCCGAAGACCACGTCAGGCGACGTGTCGTTAGTGATCACCCGTGTCAAACGAAGGTCTCTTCCTAGCATGAGCCGAAGTAGTCAGTGGCATAGACCCCGGCTACATAGCCGACCACTTCAAACACCGGGCGCTTGTCGTCGGCCCCCACAGTCAAGCTCCTATGACTAAGTGAAAGTCATTAAGCCACTATAGTCTGATTGCCTAGTTCTTATGGGCACGGACCACCTTCGGGAACCGAGACGTCGGCTAAGGGTCGCGTTCGCCTACAAAGAACACCCTCGGTATACTGTATAGGGGGGCTGAAGCCGACGATTGGCCACTTTCAGATTAACACGGTCAAACAGGAGACATAGTCATAAACGAAAACAACGGAATTTAAAGCCGAATCCATTAAAACATAAGATAGTTTTTTGTACATCCTACACACTTCGACATTCCAAAGTGCTATCTAAAAATACAAAGTGTCCTTGGGACACTTGGCCTCGGTAATCCGGGCCCCTTCTTCTACCGCGGCGAGGAACTGCTCCGGGACCTGATCTTTCCCTTTGGGAGGTCCCGCCGCCACGACCTCCGCTTTGACATGCCGGAAATGCGTCTTCATGCAGGCGTACACTCGCCGTGCTCCCTCCAGGCACGTGGACCGCTTCCAGTGATCCACTTGCGGGACGGCTTCTTGCAGCCGAGCTAGGAGCTGGAAGAAGCTGGTCGGTAGCGCCTCAGCGGACCACAAGTAAACTCAGAGGTCCTGGAATGCCGGCCTTGCCATAGGAAGAAGCTCCGCCAGCTGCTTCATCTGATGATTCAACAGCTGCGGATGCAGCGACTCCTAGAACTGCTGCCAGAACGCCTTCTCCGCCTCATGGCCCTCCCATTGGCCGAAGTGAAGGCTGGCATCCATCGCACTCTTCGGGAGATCAGTGAAGACCTCTGCGGAGTGCCATAGCTGGGTGAGCTTGACGAACCCCTTGCGGCCAAACACACACTGAAGCAAAAATGGCTTACCTGCGGCTATCTGATCCACTTGTTGGAGCACCTTGCGATTGGCCCGGGTCTGGGTCTAGAGCTCGGCATGTGACAAGCGTAGCTTCTTCAGCTATTCACCCGCCTTCTTCTCCTTCTCCTGAAGGGAATCGCGTTCAAGATACACGCCCTTCAGGTCCTCCTTGACCTCCAGGACCCGCGCCTGGTCCTTCTCCCTAACCACCTTTTCGGCGGCTAGGTCATTCCCCACCTTGGCAGCCGCAGCCTTCTGCTGCTTGGCCTCCTGCCGAGCTTTCAACAGCTCGGCCTTGAGCCCCTCACACTCGGCTAAAGCTGCTGTCATTCAAACAGTTCAGCATCAGCTTCTACTTCAAAAGACTATCCTTGCCTAAACATACATTTGAGGGTATATCGCATTTATCAGTTACCTTGAGATTGCTCGATCTACTTCTTCATCAGATCAAGGTCCTTTTCGGACCTCTCGAGCTTCCGGTTCATCTCCGCATCCTCCTTGGATGCGGAGCTCGGAGCCGAGGTCGAAACCTGCAAACGAGCACTTCATAATTAGCCCCTGTTCACGCTATTGATACTCCGGACATGCATTTTGTGATACCGGTCAGAGTCCTGGGGGCTACTCATTTATAACTTTCTAATGATATACTTCGATCCCAATGCTAGTTTCTTAAAACTAGCCTTGGGCTCGGGGGCTACTCACTGGCTATGATGTCTAAATGCCAGGCTGCAATATAAGCGAAAACGTCTTCGGACCGATACATGGATTTGTAAATAAATCTAAGCAGGGAGGTTATTCTTAATGAAAGTACGGAAAATACCTCGAAGCTCTTGATGAGGTTCTTGAAGACCTCATGCATTCTGGCCTCTACGGACCGGAAGCCCTGTAGCGCTGCGCCGATTTGCGCGCGGTGCTCTTCTTTGATGGAGGAGCCTGTCAGGGCCACCTCCATCTCCTCGGTACACCCTATGGTAGCTCGCCCTGGTGCGGGCGGTTGGGGTGGCGGAACCTTGATGACCCACAATTATTGGGGATCAATCGTAGTCCTTTCGATAAGTAAGAGTGTCGAACCCAACGAGGAGCAGAAGGAAATGACAAGCGGTTTTCAGCAAGGTATTTTCTGCAAGCACTGAAATTATCGGTAACGAGTAGTTTGATAGCAAGATAATTTGTAACAAGTGACAAATAGCAATAGTAACAAAGAGTGCAGCAAGGTGGCGCAATCCTTTTTATAGCAAAGGACAAGCCGAAACGATTTCTTATAGTAAGCAAAGCGTTCTCGAGGACACATGGGAATTTCATCTAGTCACTTTCATCATGTTGGTTTGATTCGCGTTCGCTACTTTGATAATTTGATATGTGGGTGGACTGGTGCTTGGGTGCTATTCTTACTTGAACAAGCCTCCCACTGATGATTACCCTATCACGCCCAATATGCGATCCTATCCTCGAGGGACTCTGAGGCCCCACCAGGAATAGAAGCGCATATTGAAGACGCTTGCAAGGTGGATATCATTACATCGTACCATGTACATAATAGATGGGGATACAGAGGAATACATACAATCATCACATGAATACATCAATACATCGCAAACACCATACAGAAGAGCAGAATCCGACTGTGGATGAAACACAAACGAAAAACACGAACGACATCCACCCTGCTAGCCCAGGCTACCGACCAGGAACCTATCCCAAGGTCGACGAAGAAGAAGAACTCCAAAAGCAAACGCACATCGCTCTCACATCAGATCATCGCATTACCTGTACCTGCATCTGTTGTTGTAGTAATCTGTGAGCCACGAGGACTCAACAATCCCATAACCATGGGTAACAAGACTATCAAAGCTTAATGGGTATGGAAGGGTAAAGTGGTGAGGTTGCAGCAAGCACTAAGCATTGTATGGTGGCTAACCTACGAGTACAGGAATAAGAAGAGTAAACTACGCATAATGGTCGCAATGTAATAATGATCAAGAAGTGATCATGAACACCTACTTACGAGTCAAACATAACCCCACCGTGTTCTCTTCCCGAACTCCCTCGAAAATAGAGGATCACGGTTACGCACGCGGTTGGTGTATTTTAATTAGAATTAGTGTCAAGTTCTCTACAACCGGAGGTTATAAATATCCAAGTCGCCACATAACCGCGGGCATGGCTTCGCGTAAGATTTAACCCTGCAGGGGTGTTCCAACCTGGTCCATCATAGACCAACACAAGCTGCGGTGGAAATACCTCAACCTCGAGATAGCCTGAAGTATCCTCGGAATCCCGGTGCACAAGACATTTCGACAATGGTAAAACAAATCCAGCAAGACCTCCCGACGTGCCGACACCCTGATAGTAGCCGCGCGTATCTCGTCTCTGACCACGACGGATGAGCTATGGTTACAGCGACCAACTCTCGAGTTGCCCCGGGCGGCGCCGCAAGCTGCTCTAGTTTTGGACCAGCACCATCAGCACTGGCCCTCCTGTATTATGTGGAATTAAGGATCCTCGGGTAGAGCTAACTCCCTATGCAAATTAATTATTTAATTCAGTATTATTATGTAGGCAAATGTTAAAACCAATGTTGGGCCTTGCTAGAAGCGTTTTATTCAAAGCGAACTGTCAAGAGGGTCCCATTCCCCTGAGCATATTAGGAACGCTAATCAAGGATCATAACACCGGTATTACGGAAACTAGGGCGGCATGAGTGGAACAAAACACCAGGCAAAAGGCCGAGCCTTCCACCCAAAACCAAGTATATAGATGCATTAATTAAATAAGAGGTATTGTGATATCCTATGCTATCCATGTCCCAACATGGAACAACCTGCAACTGCACCTACAACTCGCAACGCTATAAGAAAGGGCTGAGCAAAGCGGTAACATAGCCAAACAACAGTTTGCTGGGTAAGGGGGGTCAGAGGCTGTATCATGGCATATGGGAGGCTGACATATATGTGGTAGGAAGCGCGACATAGCGATAGCAACGAGACAACAAGCAAGCAAAGATAGTAAAGATATCCAAGGTCATGATCATCTTGCCTGAAATCCTGCTCGGAAGAAGATCGAGTCCATGAAGACATCGTACCAACGTAGTCGAACGAATCCTCACAATCGCAACGAAACCGTAACTATCGAGAAGAAGCACAACCGGAAAGAAGCAAACAACATGGTAAACACACAAACATAAACATGGCATGATGCACAACCAAAATGATGCATGACAAGATTAAATGTTGCTAAACATGGCAAGAGATTAAGCATAAGCAATCCATACAACTATGCAAGTTTAAATGAGGCCGGAAACACAAACAACAATTCCAGTATTTTCCCATATGCAAATTTCGAAATTGGTACTGATCTGAATTAAACACAATGTTAAAGTAGTTAAACAGCAAGTTAACATGCACCATGATGATCTACATGTTTTTCTAGTCAAGTTACATATGTAGAACATTTAATTCGGAGCTACGGTCTAGAAGATATGCACTAAACAAGATTAACATGGCAATAATGCAAAATGCATGCAAACATCAACCACAAACACTCAAACCAAGGATGCAACATGACAAAATGAAACTACACACAAATCTAAGCAAGTTTCATATAGAACATGATTAAAACGGAGCAACGGTTCAACACATACTCTACACAAGTTATAATAGCAACCTGCCCAAAACAGCAACATGGCACTTTGCAAAAACCAAAACAGCAAGCTACAGGCACATGATGGGCATCATCATGATATGCACTGAAAGTAGACATGACATACTTCAAATTATCTTTAAGGTTCACGTTCATAGGCATCAAGGTTAAGTCAATATGATCCATGCAAAATGCAATGTTCTGCCAAGCAGGGCATATACATGAGCAGAGTTAATATGATGGCATGTTGGAGGCAAGGAACAAATATGCTAAAGTGCAATAACATGGCGACAAATGGTACATCATGGAAGTATACTACATATAGATGAAAACATACAACATGGGCATAATCATAGGAACAATAGATTCATGGCAATCATCAAGGCAATATGCAATCATGAACTAACAGAAAACTGGGCATGCTGTCAACAACATTATGATGCTGACTTGGGAGGCACATAACAGCAAGCATAGCAATTTTAATATTTATGAAATTGACATGAGCATACAGTTGACATGGCAATCTTCAAATCACTCCATTGGCAAAAGTTAATAGGATGCACAGATTAATTACTATGACTATTACAAAATGGAACATTCTGTTAACAGGCTGACAGTTATATCATGATGGCAACTTGAGAGCAACAAAAAGACAAGCTACAGCAAGATTACATAGCAACCAAGGGCATGGCATCAAAGTACACATTGCATAGACCAAATCACATGAAGGAATCATATGCATATGAGCTATAGATTAGTGGCAACCATCAAGCAAAGTTGGCAAGTTTTATCACAGACAGCTTTTACTCAGAACAGCAACATTAACTAGGCATGTTTACAAGCTCATTGCACTCACATCAAGGCATATGATGGCATGAAATAAATACTAGCAGCAAGAAGATATGAAAATGCTCCAAAGACATGTTGACAAGATGCTCATATGACATTTGCATTAAATCACACAAAAATGACAAAGTGACACATATTAACAGTTTTCTACAGTTAACATCAGGATGCACTTTTGCAACAGAGATTATGACATGTAGATGAGTTCTACCATTTATGCAATTACTACCATCATGTAGAGCACATTGAGTAGAGCATTTTACATATAAATATCATGTCCATCCGACAAACATGCACAAAGATACCATCATCACAAAATGCATACATGATGCTGAAAAAATCAGAGGACTTAGTCGTTTTAACCTCAGGACGAAGTTGGACAAGGTTGATCGGGATGGAGGTCCGTTTGGTTCGCGGGACGACACTGTACTGGGACGAGGCGGTCCAGGTCGCTCGAGGAGGAAGATGCAGGCCATGGCAGTGGCAGTTCCGACGATGTGGGGCCGAAACGGCGGCATGATCCGGCGGGGCCGGATCCGGGCAGATCTGGCCATGGCGGATCCATTTCCGGCTGCGAGGAGGATCGACGGCGCTTGGTTCGCGAGATCCGGTGAAGTGGAGCTCGGTGCGGAGCTCGCCCATGTCGGCTTCCTGCTGAACGAGAGACACAGAGAGATCGGGGTGAGGGAGAGAAAGAGAGAGAGAAGGAAAAGAGAGGGGCGGCGGCTCCTCTGCTGGTCGCCGGCGGCGCGGAGATGGCCGGCGGCGGGGTCGCGAGGCGGCGGTGGCTCTGGATCGGGAGCTCCTCTCCCGATCTGGAGCGCTCGGGGTGAGCGGGCACGGAGGGGCGCGAGGGCGCGGAGGCGCGGCCTGGTTGCGGCCCGGGGTGGGCCGGCGATGGGCTCCGCGGGCCCGCGCGGAAGGAGAGAGGCTGGGGGTGCGGGGCACTGTGCAGGTGGCGGCTGGCTGGTGGCGGCACGACAAGTGGCGGTGGACGGGTGGCCGGCGCGGAAAACAAGGGAAGGCGGCGGCTGGTCCAAAATGGAAGGATTCCACTGCTTAAATTGGCAGGGGACCTAGGGTTGGGGGTTTTAGGGGGTTTCCGGGCCATCGGATCGCGATCGGACGACTCCGGTCGCAAGAGGGGGTAGGCTAGGCTAGTGGGCTGGTTGAGGGCTGTGCTAGAAAGGCCAAGGGTTGCAGGAGAGAAGAGAGAGAGGCCCGACAATAGTTTTCGGATACCGAAAACGTCCGACGTTTGTCCGGCTATAGTGCCGCTATAGTTTAACGGTTGGGCTACCAAACGGACTCCGAATGCGACGAAATTTGACAGACGGTCTACCTACCATAAAACAAGACCGCACGCCAACTTCCAACCCATTCCGATAACATTTTTATCCCACTTATAAAATAATATTTCGGAGGTGCTGTGGGCGCGTGCGAGTGTGTCGGGTCTCGAAACGGACAACGGAAGGGACGCGGAGAAGCTGGCAACTACGAACGGATGCAAGTTTTTATGAAAAGATGCGGATGAAATGCACATGACGACATGGCAAGGTGCAACAAGCAAACGAATCACATGGCAACAACGGAAATAAATGGAAGGAATCTGGAGCATCGGTCTCGGGGCGTCACAACTCTCCCCCACTAACAGAAGATCTCGACCCGAGATGTTGGAAGGAACCGGAAGATTGAAGAGGAAGAGGAAAAAAAAGGAAGAGGTAAAACAAAGTTGCTTCTTTGACAAACGAGTGAAACGAAACAACCTTGAGAGGTTGAACAACTCGAAAGAGAGGGTGCAACGGAGATGAACAAAGTTGGGACCACTCCGGAAGAAAAGAGGAACGGAGAGTATGACGAGAATCAAGAGCTCAAGAGAAAAGATAGACTATGAAGCCACTCCGGTTAGAACAAGATAGAAAGGAATAAGAACAAAAGAATTCAGATATCATCCCGGTAGAAAAGAAAAGCAGAGGTTGACAAGATGAAAGATTTGAAAAGAGGACACAACACTCTGGTAAAATGGATAAGCAAGGAAATAACATGGTCTTGGCGAAACGAGATAATGGGTCGAAGAGAGGAACATCACCATGCCTCTGAAACGAAAGAATAGAAGCTAAATCTTTGAAAAGAAAAGAAAGGGGAAGCAAAAGATAACTTCCGCCATAATTGAATTGAGAAGGATTAGAACGGAGTTGTTGGAAAATCAATCAACGAAAAGAATAATCTTGTTGTGGGCTTATGAAAAACATCTCCTAACTTGAGGTGAAATTCTGCCACTAACGGAACAATTGATTGCTTGAGAGCAACAAAGAGATGAAAAACTTCTTTCACCGAAAGGATTAAGAGAGAACTTGGATCATTGATAATCACCACAATAGCAACAATCCATCAGAAAGGCTTTAGGTGAAATATATACCAAGAAAGCTACGAGAAAGAAATGATAGTTTTAAATATATCATTCTTGACAATTTTTCTTCGAGACTCCTCATGAATCAAGAACGGTATAACACCATCTCCAAAGATAAGGGAGAATGACTTGCATTTCGGAATGCGAGGCAAAGAATACTTGAGCTCCTCCAACAAGAATCTTGAAGAAGACTTCGAGAACGAATTAAATACTTATAGAGCCACGAAGAAGAAACTCTCAAAGAACTCCGGATAGAAAGGATGCTAGAAAAGAAGTGAAGGCTGAAGAACATGATGAAGCCTTGCAATGATTTAGATGGAGCTTCGCGATGATATAATGAGAACACTTAAACTCCGGAAAAGAAAAGATGAACAACTTGGAACCAAGAATTTATTCATCATGAACAAACTCCGGAAGAAGGAATTAAATCACCTCCATGAAACAAGAATAAGAATTATGATATGTCTATCCTTCATCAAAATAAATTGATGAAAAGCAATGGATTTGCACACTACTTATTCTTCTTGAAAAGATTAAAGAGAGATATACGCCAACTTGACGAAGTCTTCGAGGAAACACCGGTAGGATTTTGGAAAGAACAAATGAATTGATACGATAACAAAGGAAGAGTAATCTTGAACGAACCACCGTAAGAAATGAAAAGAACAAATAAAAAGAGAATGAATCGCCGGGAAGAATTAGAAAATGAACGAAGATACTTGAGGGAATTTAGATACAAGAGAACGAAGCGATCACGAGCTGACTAAAGAATACTTGAACGAAGCACCAGAAGAATTAGGAGACGAACGAAGAGACATCAATTTTTTTTAATAATCGGAGAACGAAAGCTGAAAACTGAGAACGAATAAATCTTCTAAAAAGATGGCCTTCGGAGAATCAAAACGAAAACAACTCCTGAAATGCTTCGGATGGGTATGAAAAGAATTTCTCACGAATGAAAACAATTGAGAGGATGGCAACAAGCTTGCACCACGAATCTTCAAGAGAACGGACAAGATTTAAGAGAATCTCTTCTTCGGTCTTCAAATGCTGAGAATTACGATGAGAACCACCATGAAGAATTTATGAGATACTCCAGAACAATGAAGAATATTAAGGTTGAGCCAAAGATGACAAGAATTTGAAAGAGATCTTGGAGTAGGCAATTGACTGATGGATACCATTCTTACGTCAAACTTTGAAAGAATTTGAGAATAGCACCGGAAAAATTAGAAGAGTCAGGTAAGATCCTGGGAAAAGACCTGTGGGTTAGGGACCACTCAAAAGAAACACCGTTGGAACAATTGCTTAGAAAGAGATGGTGCACCGGTTGATTTAAATGGCTTACATGAAATAAAAACTCAAAATAGAACGAACGGATCTTGAATGGAAAGATGAATCTTCTAAGATAATTTCTTCGCATCGGAAAAGAATAGAGAGAGGCGAATAAACAAGAGAGGCTTGGGTAAGAATTTACAACATGGGAAATATTTGAATCAATGAAAGAAAAATGATCAACACCGAAAGCATGAATTTAGTCCACCGGAGAAGAAAGCGAGAACGAAGAATGATGAACTTGTAGCTCCCGAGCATCTTCATGAGAATCACCGGTTAAGAACATTAAAGGAAAAGAATGGATATACTTCTCGCGAATAAACTGGATACTTGACTGAGGTCTCTGGCTCCGTGAGAAAAAAGGGTGGGAGGGTGGGAAAAATAAAGACAACTTAGGATGGATGAAATGAACTCCGTTGAGAGAACTGAGAATTGATCTTGCAAATGTTGAAAGGATTGGATTAACTTGAAGTGAAGCACATCGGGTGAAAAGAATTTACATGACAATCTCGATGAACAAGAAGGATTAGCACTCCCATAGGAATATGAGAACACCGCTTAGGAAAGATATGGAATCAACACTTGACTTCGAAGCAACTCGAATACCACAACAAAAACAAAACAAAGGATGTGGCTTGCAGAATAAGCCGGAACAAACATATGATAGAGATGTCGTCCGAAATTTTCGTGGTGGGGCCCACACGGGCTCGATCTTACAGCGACCATCACGTACAAGGCAGTGTACATGACTTACGAAGCGTCCCCGAACCGTAACAAAGCTACAAGGGCTCTTTAAGACACAACGAGACCCACTGTAAAAACGACCGTGAGTAGGCGGACCACTAGACGTCGAACCCCAATCTCATATCATGCATCTGTCGGAAATATATCCTAGGTAAATACTTGAATTCCCACCTAAGAACTCCCGAAACTTCTTGATTATGCGATCAGGTTGCGGGTCCAGGAACCTACTTAGCAATCAACAACCTAATCAGCTGCAACTGCATCCGCAACCCTTAACACACAACCGAGAAACTTCGCAAATTCGTCTACCTCAGACCTTCGAAAACACAACGATACTAGTCACGGTGTATCATCCGAGCTATCTCCTCCAGTACTGGGGAAAAGTCACGGCACTATTTGCCACCACAAAAAGTATAGAAGCGTTTCGATGTAGGCGTCCTCTGGTATTCAGGAACTGAAATGATAGCGAATGTGACAAGAACACCTTGGAGCTCAACTCCCCGGGTCCAATCCATACGGTCAGGAGGCACCAAGACAGAATCCCCATCACAATGATATCATAACGATTCCAAAATACCCGCGTGATCCTAAATTTTTTTTGAGTGAGAAGAGTAGTAGAATCAAAACACCTACGTCACAATTCCTCACCAGAGCGACGAAGGGGATAAGGAGTAAAAAGAATTCCTACTCTACGATATATAACTAGGACTCAAAATAGTTTTTCTTCTATAGTCGCCAACGGTTCGATCAATCAAGGGGGCTCCTATGGTCGGTCGAGGCTCTGATACCAACTTATCACGCCCAATATGCGATCCTATCCTCGAGGGACTCTGAGGCCCCACCAGGGATAGAAGCGCATATCGAAGACGCTTGCAAGGTGGATATCATTACATCATACCATGTACATAATAGATGGGGATATAGAGGAATACATACAATCATCACATGAATACATCAATACATCGCAAACACCATACAGAAGAGCAGAATCCGACTACGGATGAAACACAAACGAAAAACACGAACGACATCCACCCTGCTAGCCCAAGCTGCCGACCAGGAACCTATCCCAAGGTCGACGGAGAATAAGAACTCCAAAAGCAAACGCACATCGCTCTCACATCAGATCATCGCATTACCTGTACCAACATCTGTTGTTGTAGTAATCTGTCAGCCATGAGGACTCAGCAATCCCATAACCATGGGTAACAAGACTATCAAAGCTTAATGGGTATGGAAGGGTAAAGTGGTGAGGTTGTAGCAAGCACTAAGCATTGTATGGTGGCTAACCTACGAGTACAGGAATAAGAAGAGTAAACTACGCATAACGGTCGCAATCTAATAATGATCAAGAAGTGATCTTGAACACCTACTTACGAGTCAAACATAACCCCACCGTGTTCTCTTCCCGAACTCCCTCGAAAAGAGACGATCACGGTTACGCATGCGGTTGGTGTATTTTAATTAGAATTAGTGTCAAGTTCTCTACAACCGGAGGTTATAAATATCCAAGTCGTCACATAACCGCGGGCATGGCTTCGCGTAAGATTTAACCCTGCAGGGGTGTTCCAACCTGGTCCATCATAGACCAACACAAGCTGCGGTGGAAATACCTCAACCTCGAGATAGCCCGAAGTATCCTCGGAATCCCGGTGCACAAGACCTTTTGACAATGGTAAAACAAATCCAGCAAGACCTCCCGACGTGCCGACACCCTGATAGTAGCCGCGCGTATCTCGTCTCAGGCCACGACGGATGAGCTATGGTTACAGCGACCAACTCCCGAGTTGCCCCGGGCGGCGCCGCAAGCTGCTCTAGTTTTGGACCAGCACCATCAGCACTGGCCCTCCTGTATTATGTGGAATTAAGGATCCTCATGTAGCGCTAACTCCATATGCAAATTAATTGTTTAATTCAGTATTATTATGTTGGCAAATGTTAAAACCAATGCTGGGCCTTGCTGGAAGCGTTTTATTCAAAGCGAACTGTCAAGAGGGTCCCATTCCCCTGAGCATGTTAGGAACGCTAATCAAGGATTATAACACCGGTATTACGGAAACTAGGGCGGCATGAGTGGAACAAAACACCAGGCAAAAGGCCGAGCCTTCCACCCAAAACCAAGTATATAGATGCATTAATTAAATAAGAGGTATTGTGATATCCCATGCTATCCATGTCCAACATGGAACAACCTGCAACTGCACCTGCAACTAGCAACGCTATAAGAAAGGGCTGAGCAAAGCGGTAACATAGCCAAACAACGGTTTGCTGGGTAAGGGTGGTTAGAGGCTGTATCATGGCATATGGGAGGCTGACATATATGTGGTAGGAAGCGCGACATAGCGATAGCAACGAGACAACTAGCAAGCAAAGATAGTAAAGATATCCAAGGTCATGATCATCTTGCCTGAAATCCCGCTCAGAAGAAGATCGAGTCCATGAAGAAGTCGTACCAACGTAGTCGAACGAATCCTCACAATCGCAACGAAACCGGAACTATCGAGAAGAAGCACAACCGGAAAGAAGCAAATAACATGGTAAACACACAAGCACAAACATGGCATGATGCACAACCAAAATGATGCATGACAAGATTAAATGTTGCTAAACATGGCAAGAGATGAAGCATAAGCAATCCATACAACTATGCAAGTTTAAATGAAGCCGGAAACACAAACAACAATTCCAGTATTTTCCCATATGCAAATTTCGAAATTGGTACTGATCTGAATTAAACACAATGTTAAAGTAGTTAAACAGCAAGTTAACATGCACCATGATGATCTACATGTTTTTCTAGTCAAGTTACATATGTAGAACATTTAATTCGGAGCTACGGTCTAGAAGATATGCACTAAACAAGATTAACATGGCAATAATGCAAAATGCATGCAAACATCAACCACAAACACTCAAACCAAGGATGCAACATGACAAAATGAAACTACACACAAATCTAAGTAAGTTTCATATAGAACTTGATTAAAACGGAGCAACGGTTCTACACATACTCTACACAAGTTATAATAGCAACCTGCCCAAAACAGCAACATGGCACTTTGCAAAAACCAAAACAGCAAGCTACAGGCACATGATGGGCATCATCATGATATGCACTGAAAGTAGACATGACATACTTCAAATTATCTTTAAGGTTCAGGTTCATAGGCATCAAGGTTAAGTCAATATGATCCATGCAAAATGCAATGTTCTGCTAAATAGGGCGTATACATGAGCAAAGTTAATATGATGGCATGATGGAGGCAAGGAACAAATATGCTACAGTGCAATAACATGGCGACAAATGGTACATCATGGAAGTATACTACATGTAGATGAAAACATACAACATGGGCATAATCATAGGAACAATAGATTCATGGCAATCATCAAGGCAATATGCAATCATGAACTAACAGAAAACTGGGCATGCTGTCAACAACATTATGATGCTGACTTGGGAGGAACATAACAGCAAGAATAGCAATTTTAATATTTATGAAATTGACATGAGCATACAGTAGACATGGCAATCTTCAAATCACTCCATTGGCAAAAGTTCATAGGATGCACAGATTAATTACTATGACTATTACAAAATGCAACATTCTGTTAACAGGCTGACAGTTGTATCATGATGGCAACTTGAGAGCATCAAAAAGACAAGCTACAGCAAGATTACATAGCAACCAAGGGCATGGCATCAAAGTACACATTGCATAGACCAAATCACATGAAGGAATCATATGCATATGAGCTATAGATTAGTGGCAACCATCAAGCAAAGTTGGCAAGTTTTATCACAGACAGCTTTTACTCAGAACAGCAACATTAACTAGGCATGTTTACAAGCTCATGGCACTCACATCAAGGCATATCATGGCATGCAATAAATACTAGCAGCAAGAAGACATGAAAATGCTCCAAAGACATGTTGACAAGATGCTCATATGACATTTGCATTAAATCACACAAAAATGACAAAGTGACACATATTAATAGTTTTCTGCAGTTAACATCAGGATGCACTTTTGCAACAGAGATTATGACATGTAGATGAGTTCTACCATGGATGCAATTACTACCATCATATAGAGCACAGCGAGTAGAGCATTTTACATATAAATATCATGTCCATCCGACAAACATGCACAAAGATACCATCATCACAAAATGCATACATGATGCTGAAAAAATCTGAGGACTTAGTCGTTTTACCCTCGGGACGAAGTTGGACAAGCTGGATCGGGATGGAGGTCCGTTTGGTTCGCGGGACGACACTGTACTGGGACGAGGCAGTCCAGGTCCCTGGAGGAGGAAGATGCAGGTCATGGCACTGGCGGTACCGGCGACGTGGGGCCGAAGCGGCGGCATGATCCGGCTGGGGCCGGATCGGATCCGGGCGGATCTGGCCATGGCGGATCCATTTCCGGCTGCGAGGAGGCTCGACGGCACTTGGTTCGCGAGATCCGGTGAAGTGGAGCTCGGGTGCGGAGCTCGCCCATGTCGGCTTCCTGCTGAACGAGAGAGATAGAGAGATCGGGGTGAGGGAGAGAAAGAGAGAGAGAAGGAAAAGAGAGGGGCGGCGGCTCCTCTGCTGGTCGCCGGCGGCGCGGAGATGGCCGGCGGAGGGGTCGCGAGGCGGCGGCGGCTCTGGATCGGGAGCTCCTCTCCCGATCTGGAGCGCTCGGGGTGAGCGGGCACGGAGGGGCGTGGGGGCGCGAAGGCGCGGCCTGGTTACGGCCTGGGGTGGGCCGGCGATGGGCTCCGCGGGCCCGCGCGGAAGGAAAGAGGCTGGGGGTGCGGGGAACTGTGCAAGCGGCGGCTGGCTGGTGGCGGCGCGACAAGTGGCGGTGGACGGGTGGCCGGCGCGGAAAACGAGGGAAGGCGGCGGCTGGTCCAAAATGGAAGGATTCCACTGCTTAAATAGGCAGGGGAGCTAGGGTTGGTGGTTTTAGGGGGTTTCCGGGCCATCGGATCGCGATCGGACGACTCCGGTCGCAAGAGGGTGTAGGCTGGGCTAGTGGGCTGGTTGAGGGATGTGCTAGAAAGGCCAAGGGCTGCAGGAGAGAAGAGAGAGAGGCCCAGCAATAGTTTTCGGATACCGAAAATGTCTGACATTTATCCGGCTATAGTACCGCTATAGTTTAACGGTTGGGCTATCAAACGGACTCCAAATGCGACGAAATTTGACAGGCGGTACCCTACCATAAAACAAGACCGCACGCCAACTTCCAACCCATTCCGATAACATTTTTATCCCACTTATAAAATAATATTTCGTAGGTGCCGCGGGCGCGTGCGAGTGTGTCAGGTCTCGAAATGGACAACGGAAGGGACGCGGAGAAGTCAGCAACTACGAACGGATGCAAGTTTTTATGAAAACATGCGGATGAAATGCACATGACGACATGGCAAGGTGCAACAAGCAAACGAATCACATGGCAACAACGGAAATAAATGGAAGGAATCTGGAGCATCGGTCTCGGGGCGTCACATACCCCCTCTCGCAAGCATCCGCAACTACGAAAGAAGAATTAAGATAACTCTAACCATAGCATTAAACATATGGATACAAATCAGCCCCTTACGAAATAGTGCATAAACTAGGGTTTAAGCTTCTGTCACTCTAGCAACCCATCATCTAATTACTACTCCACAATGCATTCCCTTAGGCCCAAAGATGGTGAAGTGTCATGTAGTCGACGTTCACATGACACCACTAAGAGAATCAACAACATACATATCATCAAAATATCGAACGAATACCAAATTCACATGATTACTTATGACAAGACTTCTCCCATGTCCTCAAGAACAAAAGTAACTACTCACAAACCATATTCATGTCCAAGATCAGAGGGGTATTGAATAGCATAATGGATCTGAACATATAATCTTCCACCAAATAAACCAACTAGCATCAACTACAAGATGTAATCAACACTACTAGCAACCCACAGGTACCAATCTGAGGTTTTGAGACAAAGATTGAATACAAGAGATGAACTAGGGTTTGAGATGAGATGGTGCTGGTGAAGATGTTGATGAAGATTAGTCCTCCCACGATGAGAGGATCATTGGTGATGTCGATGGCGACGATTTCCCCCTCCCGGAGGGAAGTATCCCCGGTAGAATCTCTCCGTCGGAGAGCAAAAGTGCTCCTGCACAAGTTCCGCCTCGAGACAGCGGTGCACCGTCCCAAAAGTCTACTCTCTATTTTTTCTAGGGAAAATGGACTTATATACCTGAAAATGGGGGCCAGAGGCTGGCCAGGGGCCCCATGAGTCACCAGGGCGCGCCTAGGGGGAGTGGCGCGCCCTGGTGCCTCGTGGGCACCTGGTTGGCCCCCTCTGGTACTTCTTGGCTCCAGTATTTTTTATTTATTCCAAAATAAATCTCCATAAAATTTCAGCTCATTTGGAGATGTGCAGAATAGGTATCTCTGACATAGCTTTTTCAGGTCCAGAATTCCAGCTACCGGCAATCTCCCTCCTTGTGTAAACCTTGCATATTAAGAGAGAAAATGCATTAGAATTGCTCCACAAATTGTTATATTGATAGAAAACACTATAAATAATAGTAGGAAAACATGATGCAAAATGGACATATCAACTCCCCCAAGCTTAGACCTCGCTTGTCCTCAAGCGAAAGCCGATATCGATAATCATGTCCACATGTTTAGAGAGAGAGGTGTCGATAAAAACAAAATACGGACATATTAGCATCATGATCATTATTATAACAGCAATATTTATTATCATAAAACTTCTCATGAGCAAGTAACAATTCATCACAACAATGAAGTATAAGGCATAAACTTTCTTGAAAACTAACAAACTATGTTCTCAGTCAACAATGCAATTGCAATTCATCATATTTTCAGAAAGGGTCTCATGTAGGAGCTTTTTAGCAAGTCCACATACTCAACCATCATATAGTCTTCTATGATTGTTAACACTCACAACATATATATGGAGCAAAAAGTTTCAGCCAGACTCATAGAAAGATAGGGGCTTATAATTTTGCCTCCCAACTTATTCACCTCAAGGGTGATGTCGACAATAATAACTCATGATCACTCATATCCAACTGGATATATATGCCTAGATATTACCCCACCACATGATGCTTGCAAAAGAGAAAAATAAAAAGGAATAGAGGAGAACACTATTGATTCTTGCATAAAAAGTAAATACATAAAAGTAAAAGATAGGCCCTTCGCAAAGGGAAGCAGAGTTGTCATGCGCTTTTTGTTGTTGGATGCACAAGCTCTTAATGCAAAGGAACATCACTTTATATTGCCCCTTGTGATAGCAACCTTTATTATGCAGTCTGTCGCTTTTATTTCTTTACCATCACAAGTTCGTACAAAGCTTATTTTCCCTTGCAATAAAAGTTCAGACATATTTAGAGGCAATTTTTATTGCTTTTTGCACCGATGACAACTTACTTGAAGGATCTTATTCAATCCATAGGTAGATATAGTGGACTCTCATGACATGAAACTGGATTTATGGGTTTTGGATGCACAAGTAGTATCTCTACTTGGTGCGGATTTTTGGCTAGCAAAGATATTGGGCAAGCACCACATGTTGGAGGATCTATGACAATATAACTTCTATGTGAATATAAGCAAACATAATTCATTACGTTGTCTTCCTTGTCCAACGTCAACAATTTGGCATAAAATACTTAATGTGGGCTCACAATCATAAAAGATGTCCAAGATAGTGTATTTGCATGTGAATCTTCTCTTCCCTATTAATTTTTTCATGAATTGCATCATTGACCAATGCTATGCTTGTTAACCTTCAATAAATTTTACCACTTACACTTTTCTCTATGTAATGTCATTACGTTCCATAAGATTAGCATATGATCTTTTTCATTATTTTCATTGCTAGGATTGAAACATGAAAGTAAAGAAGCAAAAACTCAAAGTACTCTTTATTATATAACTCTCAACTCGATTACATGGATAGATAGATCACGAAACTAGCACTCGAAAATAGATCATACTAAACTTTTATTCAACTAAATCACGAAATAACTAAGGATCGAACTAAAAATAGGTAAAGATGATAAAAGTGATGGTGATACGATACTGGGGCGCCTCCCCCAAGATTGGCACAAGCCAAGGGGAGTAACCATACCCAAGTACTCAAGTCTCCTTCTTCGGTGATGAAGGTGGTGATGAAGTGGTGAGCTTGTCTTTCATGACATTAATTAGGATCTCCTTTAGGCTCTAGATTTCCCGGAGCACATGCTGTATCATCTCTGTATTCCTTTGGACTTCGGCCATAATATGCTTATTCTCTAGGCCCCAAGCATTCTTTCCTGCATCACTTTCACTTGAACGAGTGATGTCCCAATTGGAGGGTATGTGCCTACGAGGAGTATTTTCGACCCCATAATTATGAAAATTGTTCCGATGTAACCTGTGTAAGGGCCTTCTAGGGTGGAGCCCTTCTTGAACCTCTGGAATCCCATGGCTTGTGATGCTTCTCATGGCTTGATGAGGATTCGGGATTGTGGAGATACCGGCAAGGGTGCCCCTCTCGGAAGCCGGAGGGTGGACCTCAAGCGAGTCTCCACCACCCTCTTCCATGGTGACCTCTCCTTCCTCCTCCCTCCTAAGCTCTATCTGCAGCAACCAAGCGTCGTCTCCCACATTGTTGGAGGAAGAGGAAGACATGATGCCTGGCCTCAAAATCTGACAAAAAACAGCACGAAACAAGAACAGAAGAGATTTCTGTGATACGGCGGTTAAAACGTTCAGAAGTATATATAAAGAATTTTTATCTTGCAAAACAAGTAATCCAGAAGAAAACGTTGTCGGGAAGGCTCACGAGGGGTCCACGAGCCACCAGGGCGTGCCGGGGGGTGGCGCGCCCTGGTGCCTCGTGGGCGCCAGGTGGGTCCCCTCGGCTGTTTCTTATTTTTGTATTTTTATGGAATTTTTGGAGTCGGTTTACTTACCGTATCACGTACATCTTCCTTTTCAAGGTTCTGGAGCGTTCCGGAAGGTCTCCCTTATGTATTCCTCCGGTGTAATTGTTTCAATAATATTAGTTTCAACATTAATGGGGGTACCTGAAATATAGTGCTTAATTCTTTGCCCATTCACCACTCTCGGATTAGTGCCTTCGGAGTTGTTTATTTTGATGGCTCTGGAGCGATAAACTTCTTCGATAATATATGGTCCTTCCCATTTAGAGAGAAGTTTTCCTGCAAAGAATCTCAAACGAGAATTGTACAATAGAACTTGTTCAACCACTTTGAATTCCCGTTTTTGAATTCTTTTATCATGCCATCTTTTAACTTTTTCTTTAAACAATTTGGCATTTTCATAAGCTTGGGTTCTCCATTCATCTAGTGAGCTAATATCAAATAACCTCTTCTCACCGGCAAGTTTAAAATCATAATTGAGTTCTTTAATTGTCCAATATACTTTATGTTCTAACTCAAGAGGCAAATGACATGCTTTTCCATAGACCATTTTATAAGGAGACATACCCATAGGATTTTTATAAGCAGTTATATAAGCCCACAATGCATCATCAAGTTTCTTAGACCAATTCTTTCTAGATCTATTGATGGTTTTTTGCAAAATTAATTTTATTTCTCTATTGCTTAATTCTACTTGGCCACTAGATTGAGGGTGATAGGGAGATGCAATTCTATGGTTGACATCATATTTAGCAAGCAATTTACGGAATTCACCATGAATAAAATGTGAACCACCATCAGTCATTAAATATCTAGGGACTCCGAACCTCGGGAAAATAACTTCTTTAAGCATTTTAATAGAAGTGTTATGATGAGCACTACTAGTTGGAATAGCTTCTTGATGGAAATATGACCTAGAGGCAATAATAAAGTTGTTATTATTTTATATTTCCTTGTTCATGATAAAGGTTTATTATTCATGCTAGAATTGTGTTGACTGGAAACTTAAATACATGTGTGAATACATAAACAAATACCGTGTCCCTAGTGAGCCTCTACTAGACTAGCTCGTTGATCAAAGATGGTAAAGGTTTCCTAACCATAGACATGAGTTGTCATTTGATAACGGGATCACATCATTTGGAGAATGATGTGATGGACAAGACCCATCCGTTAGCTTAGCATATGATCGTTCTGTTTATTGCTACTGCTTTCTTGAATGTCAAATACATGTTCCTCCGACCATGAGATCATGCAACTCCTGGATACCGAAGGAATACCTTGTGTGCTATCAAACGTCACAACGTAACTGGGTGATCATAAAGATGCTCTACAGGTATCTCCGAAGGTGTCTGTTGAGTTGGCATGGATCGAGACTGGGATTTGTCACTCCGTGTTTCGGAGAGGTATCTCTGGGCCCTCTCGGTAATGCACATCATAAGAAGCTTGCAAGCAAAGTGACTAAGGAGTTAGTTACGGGATGATGTATTACGGAACGAGTAAAGAGACTTGCGGGTAACGAGATTGAACTAGGTATGGAGATACCGATGATCGAATCTCGGGCAAGTAACATACCGACGGACAAAGGGAATTACGTATGTTGTCATTACGGTTCGACCGATAAGATCTTCGTGGAATATGTAGGAACCAATATGGGCATCCAGGTTCAGCTATTGGTTATTGACCGGAGAGGCGTCTCGGTCATGTCTACATCATTCCCGAACCCGTAGGGTCCGCACGCTTAACGTTTGTTGACGATATAGTGTTATATGAGTTATGTGAATTGGTAACCGAATATTGTTCGGAGTCCCGGATGAGATCCCGAACGTCACGAGGAGTCTCGGAATGGTCAAGAGGTAAAGATTTATATATGGGAAGTCATATTTTGGGTTCCGGAAAAAGGTGCAGTTTTTTCGGTATTGTACCGGGAAGCTTCCAAAAGGTTCCGGAGGATTCCGGAGGGGTCCGGAAGTCCACAAGTGGGTCCACCACGTCCGAAGGGCTGGCATGGGCTAAGGGGAGGTGCCCTGGCCTTATTGGGCCAGGCGCACCAAGTCCTCAAAAGCCCACGCAGCTAGGGAAGGAAAAAAGGTGAGTCCTAGTAAGAATAGGATTGGACTTTGGAGTCCAAGTCCACGTGTATACTATTCACGTGGTACTGTTCACGTGGCACTATTCCTACTCCAAGCCCCTACACATATATAAATAGAGGAGAGGGGGCGCCCCAAACAATAGACAACATTGTCTTAGCCATGTGCGGTGCCCCCCTCCACAGTTCCGTCCCTCGGTCATATTTTCGCAGTGCTTGGGCGAAGCCCTGCGGAGATAGCATTACCATCACCGTCACCACGCCGTCGTGCTGCCGGTACTCATCCACTACCTCGCCGTCTTGCTGGATCAAGAAGTCGAGGACGTCACCGAGCTGAACGTGTGCTGAACGCGGAGGTGCCATACGTTCGGTACTCGGTCGGTTGGATCGTGAAGTTGTTCGACGACATCAACCGCGTTGTTCTAACGCTTCCGCTTACGGTCTACGAGGGTACGTAGACACACTCCCCCTCTCGTAGCTATGCATCTACATGGATAGATCTTGCATGTGCGTAGAAATTTTTTTGTTTTCCATGCAACGTTCCCCAACAGTGGCATCATGAGCCAGGTCTATGCGTAGATGATATGCACGAGTAGAACACAAAGAGTTGTGGGCGGTGACGTTCATACTGCTTACCACCAACGTCTTATTTTGATTCGGCGGCATTGTGGGATGAAGCGGCCCGGACCAACCTTACATGTCCACGTACATGAGACCGGTTCCACCGATTGACGTGCAACCAGTTTTGCATAAAGGTGGCTGGCGGGTGTCTGTTTCTCCTACTTTAGTTGAATCGAATTTGACTACGGCCGGTCCTTGAAGAAGGTTAAAACAGCAAACTTGATAATTCACCGTTGTGGTTGTTTTTCCGTAGGTAAGAACGGTTCTTGCTCGAAACCCGTAGCAGCCACGTAAAACTTGCAACAACAAAGTAGAGGACGTCTAACTTGTTTTTGCAGGGTATGCTGTGATGTGATATGGTCAAGACATGATGTGATATACGTTGTTGTATGAGATGATCATGTTTTGTAATTTATCGGCAACCGGCAGGAGCCTTATGGTTGTCTCTTTATTGTATGAGATGCAAGCGCCATGTAATTGCTTTACTTTATCGCTATGCGTTAGCAATAGTTGTAGAAGCAATAGTTGGCGAGATGACCACGATGCAACGATGGAGATCAAGGTGTCGAGCCGGTGACTATGGAGATCATGACGATGCTTTGGAGATGGAGATCAAAAGCACAAGATGATGATGGCCATATCATGTCACATATTTTGATTGCATGTGATGTTTATCCTTTATGCATCTTATTTTGCTTAGAACGACGGTAGCATTATAAGATGATCCCTTCACTAAAATTTCAAGATAAAAGTGTTCTCCCTTAGTATGCACCGTTGCTAAAGTTCGTCGTTTCGAAGCACCTCGTGATGATCGGGTGTGATAGATTCTACGTTCACATACAACGGGTGTAAGACAGTTTTACACAAGCAGAATACTTGGGTTAAACTTGACGAGCCTAGCATGTACAGACATGGTCTCGAAACACTGGAGACCGAAAGGTCGAACATGAGTCATATAGTAGATATGATCAACATGGAGATGTTCACCATTGATGACTATCCCATCTCACGTGATGATCGGACATGGGTTAGTTGATTTGGATCATGCATCACTTAGTTAACTTGAGGGATGTTAATTTAAGTGGTAGTTCATTAGTAATTTGATTAATTGAACTTAAATTTATCATGAACTTAGTCCTGATAGTATTTGCAAATTATGTTGTAGATCAATAGCTCGCGTTGTAGCTCCCCTGTTTTTGATACGTTCCAAGAGAAAGCTTAGTTGAAAGATGATGGTAGCAATCACACGGACTGGGTCCGTAACTTGAGGATTATCCTCATTGCTGCACAGAAGAATTATGTCCTTGATGCACCGCTAGGTGATGGACCTGCTACAGGAGCTGCTGCAGACGTTGTGAACGCCTGGCAGGCTCGATCTGATGACTACTTGATAGTTCAGTGTGCCATGCTCTACGGCTTAGAACCGGGACTGCAAAAGCGTTTTGAACACCACGGAGCATATGAGATGTTCCAAGAGCTGAAATTGATATTTCAAGCTAATGCCCGGGTTGAGAGATATGAAGTCTCCAACAAGTTCTTTAGCTGTAAGATGGAGGAGAACAGTTCTGTCAGTGAACACATACTCAGAATGTCTGGGTACCACAACCACTTGACTCAGCTGGGAATTGATCTTCCGGTTGAGAGTGTTATTGACAGAGTTCTTCAGTCACTGCCACCAAGCTATAAAGGCTTCGTGATGAACTATAATATGCAAGGGATGGAGAAGACAAATCCCGAGCTCTTCGCGATGATGAAATCGGCAGAGGTAGAAATCAAGAAGGAGCATCAAGTGTTGATGGTTAACAAGACCACTAGTTTCAAGAAAAAGGGCAAGGGAAAGAAGGGGAACTTCAAGAAGAACGGCAAGCAAGCTGCCGCTCCCACGAAGAAACCCAAAGTTGGACCCAAGCCTGAAACTGAGTGCTTCTACTGCAAAGGAACTGGTCACTGGAATCGGAACTGCCCCAAGTATTTGGCGGATAAGAAGGATGGAAAAGTGAACAAAGGTATATTTGATATACATGTTATTGATGTGTACCTCACTAGTGCTCGTAGCAACGTCTGGGTATTTGATACCGATTCAGTTGCTAATATTAGTAACTTGAAGCAGGAGCTACAGAGTAACGGAGACTAGCTGAGGACGAGGTGACGATATGTGTTGGAAGTGTCTCCAAGATTGATATGATCAATATCGAAACGCTCGTAATACCTTCGGGATTAGTATTAAACCTAAATAATGGTTATTTGGTGCTTGCGTTGAGCATAAAACATTATATCTGGATATTGTTTATTGCAAGATGGTTATTCATTTAAGTCAGAGAATAATGGTTATTCTGTTTATATGAATAATATCCCTCGTGATCATGCACCCTTGTGAATGGTTTATTCTTGTTGAATCTCGATCGTAGTGATACACATATTCATAATATTGATGCCAAAAGATGCAAAGTTGATAATGATAGTGCAACATACTTGTGGCACTACCGTTTAGGTCATATTGGTGTAAAGCGCATGAAGAAACTCCATGCTGATGGACTTTTGCAATCTCTTGATTATGAATCATTTGATACTTGCGAACCATGCCTCATGGGCAAGATGACTAAAACTCCATTTTCCGGAACAATGGAGCGAGCTACTGATTTGTTGGAAATAATACATACCGATGTATGCGGTCCGATGAATATTGAAGCACGCGGCGGGTATCGTTATTTTCTAACCTTCATAGACGATTTGATTAGGGATGGGTATATCTACTTGATGAAACACAAGTCTGAAACATTTGAAAAGTTCAAAGAATTTCAGAGTGAAGTAGAGAGTCATCGTAACAAGAAAATAAAGTTTCTACGATCTGATCGCGGAGGCGAATATTTGAGTTACGAGTTTGGCCTTCATTTAAGAAAATGTGGAATTGTTTCACAACTCACGCCACCTGGAAAACCACAGCGTAATGGTGTGTCCGAACGTCGTAACCGTACTTTATTGGATATGGTGCGTTCTATGATGTCTCTTACCGATTTGCCACTATCATTTTGGGGTTATGCATTAGAGACAGCTGCATTCACGTTAAATAGGGCACCGTCTAAATCCATTGAGACGACACCGTATGAACTATGGTTTGGCAAGAAACCTAAGCTGTCATTTCTTAAAGTTTGGGGATGCGATGCTTGTGTGAAAAAGCTTCAACCTGATAAGCTCGAACCCAAAGCGGAGAAGTGCGTCTTCATAGGATACCCTAAAGAAACAATTGGGTACACCTTCTACCACAGATCCGAAGGCAAGGTCTTTGTTGCCAAGAATGGGTCCTTTCTAGAGAAGGAGTTTCTCTCGAAAGAAGTGAGTGGGAGGAAAGTAGAACTTGATGAGGTAATTGTACCTTCTCTCGAATTGGAAAGTAGCTCATCAGAGAAAACCGTTCCCGTGATGCCTACACCATTAAAGAGAGGAAGATAATGATAAAGATCATGAAACTTCAGATCAAGTTACTACTGAACCTCGTAGGTCAACCAGAGTACGTTCCGCACTAGAGTGGTACGGTAATCCTGTTCTGGAAGTTATGTTGTTAGACAACAGCGAATCTACGAACTATGAAGAAGCTATGATGAGCCCGGATTCCGACAAATGGCTTGAGGCCATGAAATCTGAGATAGGATCCATGTATGAGAACAAAGTGTGGACTTTGGTGGACTTGCCCGATAATCGGCAAGCCATTGAGAATAAATGGATTTTTAAGAGGAAGACAGATGCTGATGGTAATATCACTGTCTACAAAGCTCGACTTGTCGCGAAAAGTTTTCGACAAGTTCAAGGGGTTGACTACAATGAGACTTTCTCACCCGTAGTGATGCTTAAGTCTGTCCGAATCATGTTAGCAATTGCCGCATTTTATGATTATGAAATCAGGCAAATGGATGTTAAAACTGCATTCCTTAATGGTTTTCTCAAAGAAGAGTTGTATATGATGCAACCATAAGGTTTTGTCGATCCTAAGGGTGCTAACAAAGTGTGCAAGCTCCAGCGATCCATCTATGGACCGGTGCAAGCATCTCGGAGTTGGAATATACGCTTTGATGAGGTGATCAAACATATGGTTTTGTACAGACTTACGGTGAAGCCTGTATTTACAAGAAAGTGAGTGGGAGCTCTGTAGCATTTCTAATATTATATGTGGATGACATATTGTTGATTGGAAATGATATAGAATTTCTGGATGGCATAAAAGGATACTTGAATAAGAGTTTTTCAATGAAAGACCTCGGTGAAGCTGCTTATATATTGGGCATCAAGATCTATAGAGATAGATCAAGACGCTTGATAATACTTTCAATGAGTACATGCCTTGACAAGATTTTGAAGGAGTTCAAAATGGATCAGTCAAAGAAGGAGTTCTTGCCTATATTGTAAGGTATAAAGTTGAGTAAGACTCAAAGCTCGACCACGGTAGAAGATAGAGAGAGAATGAAAGTCGTTCCCTATGCCTCAGTCATAGGTTCTATAATATATGCCATGCTGTGTACCACACCTGATGAGTACCTTGCCATGTGTCTGGCAAAGGGGGTACAAGAGTGATCCAGGAGTGGATCACTGGACAGCGGTCAAAATTATCCTTAGTAACTAAAGGACTAAGGAAATGTTTCTCAATTATGGAGGTGATAAAGAGTTCGTCATAAAGAGTTACGTTGATGCAAGCTTTGACACCAATCTGGATATCTCTGAGTAGCAAACCGGATACATATAATGGAGCAGTCATTTGGAATAGCTCCAAGTAAAGCGTGATAGCAGCATCTACAGTATGACATAAGGAATTGCAAAGTGCACATGGGTCTGAATATTGCAGACCCGTTGACTAAAATTCTCTCTCACGAGCAAAACATGATCACACCTTAGAACTCTTTGAGTGTTAATCACATGGTGATGTGAACTAGATTATTGACTCTAGTGAACTCTTTGGGTGTTAATCACATGGCGATGTGAACTAGATTATTGACTCTAGTGCAAGTGGGAGACTGATGGAAATATGCCCTAGAGGCAATAATAAAGTTGTTATTATTTTTATATTTCCTTGTTCATGATAAAGGTTTATTATTCATGCTAGAATTGTGTTGACCGGAAACATAAATACATGTGTGAATACATAAACAAATACTGTGTCCCTAGTGAGCCTCTACTAGACTAGCTCGTTGATCAAAGATGGTTAAGGTTTCCTAACCATAGACATGAGTTGTCATTTGATAACGGGATCACATCATTAGGAGAATGATGTGATGGACAAGACCCATCCGTTAGCTTAGCATATGATCGTTCTGTTTATTGCTACTGCCTTCTTGAATGTCAAATACATGTTCCTACGACCATGAGATCATGCAACTCCCGGATACCGGAGGAATACCTTGTGTGCTATCAAACGTCACAACGTAACTGGGTGATCATAAAGATGCTCTACAGGTATCTCCGAAGGTGTCTGTTGAGTTGGCATGGATCGAGACTGGGATTTGTCACTCCGTGTTTCGGAGAGGTATCTCTGGGCCCTCTCGGTAATGGACATCATAAGAAGCTTGCAAGCAAAGTGAATAAGGAGTTAGTTACGGGATGATGTATTACGGAATGAGTAAAGAGACTTACCGGTAACGAGATTGAACTAGGTATGGAGATACCGACGATCGAATCTCGGGCAAGTAACATACCTACGGACAAAGGGAATTACGTATGTTGTCATTACGGTTCGACCGATAAGATCTTCGTGGAATATGTAGGAACCAATATGGGCATCCAGGTTCCGCTATTGGTTATTGACTGGAGAGGCATCTCGGTCATGTCTACATCATTCCCGAACCCGTAGGGTCCGCACGCTTAACGTTTGTTGACGATATAGTGTTATATGAGTTATGTGAATTGGTAACCGAATGTTGTTCGGAGTCCCGGATGAGATCCCGGACATCACGAGGAGTCTCGGAATGGTCGAGAGGTAAAGATTTATATATGGGAAGTCATATTTTGGGTTCCGGAAAAAGGTGCAGTTTTTTCGGTATTGTACCGGGAAGCTTCCAGAAGGTTCCGGAGGATTCCGGAGGGGTCCGGAAGTCCACAAGTGGGTCCACCACTTCCCAAGGGCTGGCATGGGCTAAGGGGAGGCGCCCTGGCCTTATTGGGCCAGGCGCACCAAGTCCTCCAAAGCCCACGCAGCTAGGGAAGGAAAAAAGGAGAGTCCTAGTAGGAATAGGATTGGACTTTGGAGTCCAAGTCCACGTGTATACTATTCACGTGGTACTGTTCACGTGGCACTATTCCTTCTACTCCAAGCCCCTACACATATATAAATAGAGGAGAGGGGGCGCACCAAACAACACACAACATTGTCTTAGCCGTGTGCGGCGCCCCCCTCCACAGTTCCGTCCCTCGGTCATATTTTCGCAGTGCTTGGGCGAAGCCCTGCGGAGATAGCATTACCATCACCGTCACCATGCCGTCGTGCTGCCGGAACTCACCCACTACCTCGCCGTCTTGCTTGATCAAGAAGTCGAGGATGTCACCGAGCTGAACGTGTGCTGAACGCGGAGGTGCCGTACATTCGGTACTCGGTCGGTTGGATTGTGAAGTTGTTCGACGACATCAACCGCGTTGTTCTAACACTTCCGCTTATGGTCTACGAGGATACGTAGACACACTCCCCCTCTCGTAGCTATGCATCTCCATGGATAGATCTTGCGTGTGCGTAGAATTTTTTTTGTTTTCCATGCAACGTTCCCCAACACTTCTACCCACTTAGTAACGTAATCAACAACAACTAAAATATGAGTGTACCCATTGGATTTAGGGAAAGGTCCCATATAATCAAATCCCCAAACATCAAATGGTTCAATAGCAAGTGAATAATTCATAGGCATTTCCTGACGTCTACCAACATTACCAATTCTTTGACATTCATCACAAGATAAGACAAACTTATGAGCATCCTTGAAAAGAGTAGGCCAATAGAAACCAGATTGTAATACCTTATGTGCAGTTCTGTCTCCCGCATGGTGTCCTCCGTAAGCCTCGGAATGACACTTCCGTAGGATTTGTTCCTGTTCATGCTCAGGTATACAACGTCTAATAATACCATCTACTCCTTCTTTATATAGATGTGGGTCATCCCAAAAGTAATGTCTTAAATCATAGAAGAACTTTTTCTTTTGTTGGTATGTGAAACTAGGTGGTATGTATTTAGCAACATTGTAATTAGCATAGTCTGCATACCAAGGAGTATTACGAGAAGCATTTATGACAGCTAATTGTTCATCAGGAAAATCATCATTAATAGGTAGTGGGCCATCGAGGACATTTTCCATTCTAGACAAATTATCTGCTACGGGATTCTCAGCTCCCTTTGTATCAATAATATGCAAGTCAAATTCTTGTAGCAATAGAACCCCCCTAATGAGTCTAGGTTTAGCATCTTTCTTTTCCATAAGATATTTGATAGCAGCATGACAGTGTGAACAGTTACTTTAGAATCAACTATGTAAGATCTGAATTTGTCACATGCAAACACAACTGCTAGAAATTCTTTCTCAGTAGTAGCATAATTTCTTTGGGCACTATCTAGAGTTTTACTAGCATAATGGATAACATTTAATTTTTTACCAACTCTCTGTCCTAGAACAGCACCAATAGCATAATCACTAGCATCACACATAATTTCAAAATGCAAGTTCCAATCAGGTGGTTGAACAATAGGTGAAGTGGTTAAGGCTTTCTTAAGTGTTTCAAAGGCTTCTACACAATCATCATCAAAAACAAATGGAACATATTTTTGCAAAAGATTGGTAAGAGGCCTAGAAATTTTAGAGAAGTCTTTAATAAATCTCCTATAGAAACCAGCATGACCTAGGAAACTTCTTATACCTTTAATATCTTTAGGACATGTCATTTTCTCAGTAGCATCAACCTTAGCTTTATCAACTTCAATACCTCTTTCAGAAATTTTATGCCCCAAGACAATACCTTCATTCACCATAAAGTGGCACTTCTCCCAATTCAAGACAAGATTAGTTTCTTCACATCTCTGCAAAACTCGATCAAGGTTGCTTAAGCAATCATCAAAAGAAGTTCTATAAACGGAGAAATCATCCATGAAAACCTTAACAATCTTTTCACAAAAGTCAGAGAATATAGCAGCCATACATCTTTGAAATGTAGCGGGTGCATTGCATAAACCAAAAGGCATACGTCTATAAGCATAAGTTCCAAAAGGACAAGTAAAGGTGGTTTTCTCTTGATCGGGTTGTGATACAGGTATTTGAGAAAAACCAGAATAACCATCTAGGAAGCAAAAGTGTGTATGCTTAGACACTCTTTCTAACATTTAATCTATAAAAGGTAAGGGGTAATGATCTTTTCTAGTAGCTTTGTTTAATTTTCTAAAATCAATTACCATCCTATAACCAGTTACAATTCTTTGTGGAATGAGTTCATTTTATCATTAGGAACAACGGTAGTACCTCCTTTCTTAGGGACACAATGAACGGGACTTACCCATCTACTATCAGCTATGGGATAGATTATACCTGCTTCCAGAAGCTTTAATATTTCAGTTCTTACCACCTCTTTCATCTTAGGATTTAATCATCGTTGGTGGTCGACAACTGGATTGGCATCAGGCTCCATATTAATTTTGTGCTAACATAGAGTGGGACTAATGCCCTTAAGATCATCAAGAGTATATCCAATAGTAGCACGGTGCTTCCTCAGGGTTTTTAGTAATCTCTTTTCTTCATGCGCTGAAAGGTTAGCACTAATAATAACAGGATATATCTTCTTTTCATCAAGATAAGCATATTTCAATGTATCAAGCAATTGCTTCAATTCAAATACAGGATCACCCTTAGGTGGAGGAGGGCCTCCAGGAGTTTCAATAGGCAAATTATGTTTAAGGATAGGTGGTTGATCAAAGAACATCTTATCTATTTCATTTCTTTCATTCATATGCATATCGTTTTGATGGTCTAGCAAATATTGTTCTAATGGATCTGTAGGAGGTACGGCAATAGAAGCAAGACCAATAATTTCATCTTTACTAGGCAATTCTTTATCATGAGGTTGTCTACGAAACTTGGAGAAATTAAACTCATGAGATGTACCACCGAAATCAACACTGATAGTTTCTTTAGCGCAATCAATCTTAGCATTAACAGTGTTCAAGAAAGGTCTACCAAATATAATGGGACAAAAGTCATCTTGTGGAGAACCTAGGACTAGAAAATTAGTAGGATATTTTATTTTTCCACACAAGACTTCAACATCTCTAACGATCCCAAGTGGTGTAATGGTATCTCTGTTTGCAAGATTAATAGTAACATCAATGTCCTCTATTTCAACAGGTGCAATATCATTCATAATTTCTTGATATAAGGTAAACGGAATAGCACTAACACTAGCACCCAAATCACATAAGCCATGATAACGATGATCTCCTATTTTAACAGAGACAACAGGCATGCCTACTACGGGTCTATTTTTATCTTTAGGATCTGGTTTAGCAATTCTAGCTGCTTCATTACAGAAGTAAATAACATGCCCTTCTATATTATTGACCAAGAGATCTTTAACCATAGCAACATTAGGTTCAACTTTAATTTGTTCAGAGGGTCTAGGTGCTCTAATATTACTTTTGTTAACCACAGTTGAAACTTTAGCATGTTCCTTAATCCTGACAGGAAAAGGTGGTTTCTCAATATAAGCAGTAGGCACAACTGGATCAACATGGTAAATAATTGTTTCTTCTTTAACACTAACGGGTTCCTCAATCTATTCTTTAACAGGGGGATGATATTTAAACCACTTCTCCTTAGGGAGATCAACATGAGTAGCAAATGATTCACAAAAGGAAGCTACTATCTTAGAGTCAAGTCCATATTTAGTGCTATACTTATGAAAAGCATCGGTGGCCATAAAAGATTTAACACAATCGAACTCAAGTATTATTCCTGACTCATTACCTTTGTCGAGTTCCCAATCTTCAGAGTTGTGTTTAATTCTTTCCAGAAGATCCCATCTGAATTCAATAGTTTTCTTCATAAAGGAGCCAGTCGAAGAAGAATCGAGTATGGTTTGATTATCATGAGAAAGCCGAGCATAAAAATTCTGTAAGATAATTTTTCTTGGGAGCTCATGATTGGGGCATGTGTACATCATGTACTTAAGCCTCCCCCAAGCTTGAGCGATGCTTTCTCCTTCACGAGGCCAAAAATTATATATATAATTCTGATCACGATGAACCAAATGCATAGGATAAATTTTCTGGTGGAATTCCAGTTTCAATCGGTTCCAGTCCCATGTATCAGTATCATCACATAGCCTATACCATGTCAATGCCTTTCCCTCCAAAGATAAAGGGAATACTTTCTTCTTAACTCCATCTCTGGATAAACCTGCAAGCTTAAACAATCCACAAATTTCATCCACATATATCAAGTGCATATCAGGATGTGCCGTTCCATCTCCTGCATAAGGATTAGCTAGCAGTTTCTCTATCATACCCGGAGGAATTTCATATGAAATATTTTCAGTAGGTGCAGTAGGTGGACGAGCAACTATTTGTGTTTCCGGTCGAGGTGAAGATACCCCGAACAAACCCCTCAAAGGATTACTTTCCATAGTGACAAGTAACAGTAAATTTCAGCACGTAATATAAATGTCTCCTTACCAAATTCCACTCACCAAAGGCGCTTCACTCCCCAGCAACGGTGCCAGAAAAGAGCCTTGATGACCCACAAGTATAGGGGATCAATCATAGTCCTTTCGATAAGTAAGAGTGTCGAACCCAACGAAGAGCAGAAGGAAATGACAAGCGGTTTTCAGCAAGGTATTTTCTGCAAGCACTGAAATTATCGGTAACGAGTAGTTTGATAGCAAGATAATTTGTAACAAGTGACAAGTAGCAATAGTAACAAAGAGTGCAGCAAGGTGGCCCAATCCTTTTTATAGCAAAGGACAATCCAGAACGATTTCTTATAGTAAGCAAAGCGTTCTCGAGGACACATGGGAATGTGAAACCCCCGGCTTAATCGTACACTAATCATACACGCAAATGCACACGATCAAGCCTAAGGATTCACTTGAAGATATCACAACACAACTCTAAACACAAATAAAATAATACAAGCTTTATATTACAAGCCAGGGGTCTCGAGGGCTCGAATACATAAGCTCGATGTCATACAAGCATCAGCGGAAGCATCAGGTATCTGAGTACAGATACAAAGTTAAACAGAATAGGCCTTTAAGAAGGCGGGGCAAAATAAAACACAGATCGAAAGGCGCAGGCCTCCTGCCTGGGTGCCTCCTAACTACTCCTGGTCGTCGGAGGGCTCCTCGTAGAAGTACTCGCCAGCGGGGTAGTAGTAGTAGCCGTAGTCGACGTCGGCGGGGGCAGCTGGCTCCTGGGCTCCGTCATCTGGTCGCATCAATCGGGTATGGGGAAAAGGGGAAGCAAAGCAACCGTGAGTACTCATCCAAAGTACTCAGCAAGACTGACATCAGATCTATTCTAAATATGCAACATTATCAAAGGAAGGCTGTATATGTTGACTGATTTGCAGAAATGCCAGAATAGAAGGGAAAGCCTAGCCTATCGAAGACTAGCATCTTCAGGGTCTTGCAGCATTAGAAGAGTACAGATTAGTACATAAATATAATGGTAGTAACAAGTACAAGTAGCCACGCCCAGAGATCCTTCCTCGACTCCCTGCGAGAAAGCGATCCCGGAGCCAATATATTCAACCCATTTCTAGTTGTAGTAGATCGGGATATTTTCCGAGCGTCCTGTTACCGTGGACACGGCTATTCGAATAGATATACTTCCCTGCAGGGGTGCACCACATTACCCAACACGCTCAATCCCTCCGGCCGCACACCCTTGTTCCTGGTGATGTCCGGCCTCGGGTGATCGACACGTCGTAGCCCCTCCTAGGCTCAACAGAGAGGCCAGCACGCCGGTCTACATCCTAAGCACTCAGGGGTCTTGGGCCCATCGCCCTTTGCACTCCTGCGCGTTGCGTACGCGGCCGGCGAGCAGTCCTAGCCCCCTTAATACAAGCGCAGGCTTTACAAGACCAACCCGGCGCACGCCGCTCAATCGCTGACGTCTGAAGAGCTTCGGCTGATACATACGACGCCGCCCCATACCATCCCGCGTGCTGGTTAGTGCGAAAAGGCCAAAGGCCTACTCAGATTACATATCCTAATCCCATTAGTGCATTAGGAACGCACGGTAACGAGCAGAGACTCACGATCATGTGACCCCGTCGCCCCGTCTCGAGGACTTACGGCAAGGGCTAGGAATGCCCGGCCGTGCCTCGTATTTATCTCGCAGGTACCCTCATGGTCAACCCGACTCCATATCTCTCGCGGGTACCCCTCGGGGCCTACCCGACTTTATCCAGTATCAACAGTAATAAAGTGCAAGTAACTGTGTGTCCGTATCATCAAGCAGGAATCCGAGGAATCACCCTCGTTGGATGCCTACTCGATGATCCCGTCAAAGTGAATCCGGAGGAATCACCCTCGATGGTATTCACGCTTGCGGGGTTACCGATAAAGCTTTATCGGAGGTGGGGAAGAGGAATCACCCTCGTTAACCCGCAACCGACTAGCTGTACTACAGAGGCAACATCAGGAGTGAGAAAAGAGGTATCACCCTCGGCAGTCGATGGTAGTTCTGCAGAGTCGAGCAACTAGGGGTGTGTGGTGATATGTTGGTCTCAGCCCGACGATCACATCGATCGGGACACAGGTACTATAGCGGGGCAACTACAGCAAGGAAGAGGGGCCACAGATGGTTCACTACCATCCAACCTATACTAAACATTTTGGATAATAGGCAGGTATCAATAACAGTTACAAGGACAGGCTATGCATCAGAATAGGATAAAACAATAGCAGCAGCAATTTTCTAATGCAAGCAGGGGGGAGAAAGAATAGGTGATATAGGCATGCGTCAAGGGGGGTTGCTTGCCTGGAAGCTCTGCAGCAAAAGAGGGATCGTCAGCGGTGTCGTTTGTCTCCTGGGCTGCGTCGGTCTCGGGGGCTATCGGAGAAGAGAGGGGGAAGAAACAATAAATAAAGGAAAATAATGCAACACATATGCATGGCATGGCAGTATGCAGTGTTAGTGGTGACCTAATGCATTGCTATATGTCGCAGACGAATCGGGAAAATATCTGGGATATTTTCCCGGCGTTTAGGCTGATTTCGGTATACTGAACCGAAGGGGACGGATCCATGTTTGCATGGTTGTGGGCATGTGACAGATAAACGGAGGGCGTATTCGGATTTGTCTCGTCATTCTGAGCAACTTTCATGTAGAAAGTTTTTCGATCCGAGCTACGGTTTATTTTCTATGATTTTTCAAAGTTTTTAGCATTTTTCTGAAATTATTCAAATTAACAGAAATGGAATATGACATCAGGGTGATGCAGGCATGATGTCAGCGGTCGGCTGACCAGCTGACTGGTCAAATGGGCAAGTGGGACCCACATGTCAGCCTCAGTGACTAAACAGAGTTAGTTTTAATCTAAACAGAGTTAATTAGGGGGGTGGACCCCACATGTCAGCGGCTGATTAACTTTTAGATTTATTTTTAAGAACCTATTTAGCTAATTAATCGCACGGGCCCCACTCGTCAGTGTCAGATGGTGCACAGTAACCCGCGTTGACCGTGGTCAATGCGGTCAAACACGGTAAGGGGGCCCACTGGCAGCCTCACTGGGCGGGCCCCACTCGGCGCCACGTCGGCGCGTCGCCGGAAAAGGCTCCTGCGAGCTCCCGCGGCGGCGTTCTCGCCGGCGAGGCTCGGGTTTGCTCTACAGGGCGCCAAATCGAGCGTTTTAGGGCTCGTTCGAACGAGGACGGAGCGGCGCATCCAATGGTGGCCTTGGTTTGTGCGGGGGAGGACTACAACGTCGACGGCGACCACCACGAGCGGACGCCGGAACTCGGCAATGACTGGGCTCGGGCAAAACGGAAACGAGGGGAGGCGAGACGAGGTGCATCCGACTCCCCGAAGCGTACTGAGCATGTTGATGTGCTCAGCTGCTCGCAATAGCGACTGTGGCGACAGCAGCAGCAACGGCGGCGGAGCTCTGTTCGGGCAGCTATGGCGCGGCGGCGTCAGGAACTGGCTACGGCCGCGGAAACAGAGTTCGGACGGGAAGAGAGGAGGTGGAGCTCACCGCGTGGACACAAGGGGGTCCGGCGTTGGATTAGTAGCAGCAGAGGAGCAGATCGTCGCCGGCGAGCCGCGGTGGCCCGAGGTGAACGCCGGCTCGATCCGGTCAGGTCAATGCGGTGGACTCCGTCTCGATTGCGCGGTCGGGGAAGAAGAGGAGGACGTCGGCGGAGCTGATGAACCGGTCAGAGAGGCGCGGGAGGCTCGGTGGCCACCGTGGTGAAGCTGTGCGGCGGCGGCGCTCGGGACCGAGAGGGAAGAGGGCGGCGAGCGAGCTCTGGGGGGAGAGGGAGAGGAATGGCGAGGGTGGCCAGGGGGGAAAGGAGGAGGACGCCCTTATCCCCTCGCCCAACTGCCCTCCGCGCCGTGGCAGATGGCGAGCGGCGCGGCGAGCAGCAGCCATGGCGGCAGCGACACGAGGGGGGAGCAGGTGGGAGCAGTTGAGTTGGGATGGGCCCGGTTACTGGGCCGCAGGTAAGCAACGGTAAGCCTTTTCCCTTTTCCATTTTCTGTTTTTCCTTTTTGTTAAAACAAAGAGGTGTAGGGAAAATGTTAGGGCACCCAAATGACTTAGGAAAAATAGGGGAATTGGCCCATTAAATCCAGAGCATTTTTAGGCAGTGCCACAAATATTTTGAGAGGCAGATAATTCCATTTGCCTTTTTCATAAATGAAATTGCAATTTTATATTGCTGGAACAACACTGTTTAAATGCTACTGTCCATCTTTGCATATGAGTGATGTTGTTTTCCTGAACAGATATTAGTTTAGGAATATTTACTAAATGATGAACAATTTTCCAGCAACTTTTGTGCAACCTCAAATTTCAATTGCATTTGAATTTGAATTCAATGGCAGAATTTGAAATGAGAAATTTCACCACTGTGATCAAGCATTGCAAATGATGATGACCTAGCAAGATTAACAGATGATTACTGGGCTTTATTACATAGGGGTGTTACAGGGAATTTCATCTAGTCACTTTGATCATGTTGGTTTGATTCACGTTCGCTACTTTGATAATTTGATATGTGGGTGGACCGGTGCTTGGGTGTTGTTCTTACTTGAACAAGCCTCCCACTTATGATTACCCCCTCTCGCAAGCATCCGCAACTATGAAAGAAGAATTAAGATAACTCTAACCATAACATTAAACATATGGATCCAAATCAGCCCCTTACGGAATAGCGCATAAACTAGGGTTTAAGCTTCTGTCACTCTAGCAACCCATCATCTAATTACTACTCCACAATGCATTCCCTTAGGCCCAAAGATGGTGAGGTGTCATGTAGTCGACGTTCACATGACACCACTAACAGAATCAACAACATACATATCATCAAAATATCGAACGAATACCAAATTCACATGATTACTTATGACAAGACTGTAAGGTAACGCAGCAGAAAACAAAAAAAAATTGACCTACGCACCAGCCCAGGACCACTATGGAGACTGCATACAAGGTTTGATCTTTTTCGTTACCGACTCGTAGCGCAGCGGAAGTAGAGTCGATGACGATCGGCGGTGCAGATCCCCACAGCTAGGATTTAAAACCTCCCAACTACGAGGATGTACTCCCTCGTCAGCTCACCGGACGGATCTCCGGGCAGCCCTTCGGGAGGCCTCGGGACAGTCCCTCGGATAGTCCCACCGGACGGATCCTCGGACAGCCCTTCGGGAGGCCTCTAGACAGTCCCTCGGATAGCCCCATCGGGAGGATCCTCGGACAGTCCTCCGGGAGGCCTCACGGACAGCCCTTCGGGCGGGTCACTCGGACAGCCCTTCGGGAGGACCCCCGAAACTCGGACAGTAACTCGGACAGCCCTTTAGGAGGACCCTCGAACAGCCCCTCGGGCAAAAAGATCAAACCTACGACCTCTCTACGGGGTTGCACACATACAGTGTCATCTATCCGGCAGGGCTTCGCCGTCCAGAACTAGTTCCCACCGGAACCCAGACAACCTTTCGGCTCTACGAAACTATTTCGCTGGGAGAGAGAGAGGAAGGCCAGATCATGCATGGCTTGTGTATGTTGAGAAAGATTGTGTCTTTAGGCAGCCCCCTCCACCCCTATTTATAGGCCAAGCCCAAGGGTAGCTTCTCCAAGAAGCTAAGGGGAAAAATACCAAAAGGCCCTCAAGGTAGCTTCTCCAAGAAGACACCCAAAAAGCACTTTCACTATTCACGAAAACATTTTTCCGCGACCGTTAAATTCGAAAATATTTCTGTGGGTCTTAGAATAATTCCAGTACCCACACAAATGATTTTGGACGCATTCCGAAACAATTCCGGATTAGTGAATTTCATCTGCGAAAAGCAAACAAAGTGGTTCTGGCAGCTCCGGAACATTTCCGGTTTTTTTTCTCCGAAAAATCCTAGAAGTTCCCAGACCAATTCTGGCACCCTCCAAGAATTTCCAGGCGTGTGCCGAAACCATTTTGACTTAATGGTATACCCTGAAACAACTTTTCAGTTTTACTGAAACTATTCCGGTGCTCTCTCTCCAGAACTTTTCCGCTGTCTCCGAAAGTTCTCTGGTGACTTTCTCTCAGACTCCCTGTCTAGTATTCAGCAGATAGATGACCCTTAAGCGTGTGACCCTATAGGTTCGGTGAAGTATAGACATGACCGGAACTCTTTCCGATCAATGATCAACATCGGAGCCGTGGACACCCATATTAACCCCTATACCCACACGAATGAATATTCGAGTGAACCTCCAGTTGCCATGTGCTATTCCTGTTGCTTCGCAATATGTTACAAATACCCAAGGTGAGAATCATCGGCATCCCCGTGGATCAACACTTGTCCACTATGCCAGTTACCTCGTTACCGGTTTTGTTCTCTTTTCTCGTTCCCGTGTTCCGGCATCCGTGTGATCAAATCACAATGTGTCTGGCCAGACGATGGTGGATACCGTAACACCGAGAGGGCCCAGAGATATCTCTCCATCGTCGGAGGAGCAAATTCCAATCTTGAGCTATCAAGTCCCTTAACACACTTTTCCATGAACCCGTAAGCCGCCGTAATAGCCACCCATTTATGGATGACGTTTAACAAACCCCAAAGTTCATGAAGCAAGTATGAAGAAACTCGACACTCTCATGGTCTAAGGAATTATGCAAACATTAACTTTCTCTGTGTTATTAACCATTAACTTGTGACGAATGTATCTCATAGCATAACATCAATTCGGGTCGATTCAACACAAGTGTTCTCCTAACATTGTGCCCTCAAAGTTGCCGGCATAGTCATGCCCATGATCAGGAAAACGGAACCATCATGCAACACTTGAGCTAGTCTTAGAGACCAGACTAGGAATACTTTTTACCGTTTATTATTCCACACGTGCATATGAGTCTTCCTCCAAGCCTCCTGGTTATTGTAGACTCGAGAACCATAGCAGTTATAGCATGGAACATAAACATAATTACAAACATGGAGATAAATAATAACATTTATTATTGCCTCTAGGGCATATCTCCTATAGACTCCCACTTGCACTAGAGTCAATAATCTAGTCAATGCTGATGCACTTTACACCTATGGCATACCGGTGTAAAACATGCTTCGCTTGTGGTATAGTCTGATGTCCAACGGATCTGACAACTTCAGTTCCGTGTGTATCTCTGCATATCCTCGTGTTTTCACGCTTTCACAAAATTCATATTTTGTGTGGACTTGGCTTTGTATATATGTGAATCACTGGTCAAACCTTGATTCCTCAGACTGAGCTATGGAGCAACTATCTTCAATAGTGTTCCATTGACCAAAGCCATCTTGGAACCATACTAAGTTCATGAACGAACTATATGATTCAACATCTTCTATGTCACTTTGAAAGCGGCAACATACTTAGCCTTAGTTATAGAAGTCGCCACAGTAACCTGTTTGGAACGATTTCCAAACACCGTGCCACCATATCGTGTATTACACAAAACCCTTAACTTAAATCGAAAATTGCATGGAGCATTAATGAAGACTGTATCGATGTAATTTCTTACAACGAGCACTTCATAATCTCTGCTTGCGAGAAAACATGTCATCGGTGCTACAATAGTACTTAATGACAATTTTCACTGTTGTCTCATGATCAGTACTTTGATCACTTTGGTATCTTTACTCGCAACTCCTTGGGAGTACTGGACATATCTGATTGTTTTACATACCATGGAATACATGATTAATCCAAACACAAGAGTGTGTGGGATCCATCATGTATTTTGCTCATCAGTGTTTTGGGACACCGAGTCTTGCAAAAACCCTTTCCATGTGACTTCGGCAAGAATCACTCCTTGGCGTTTTAATGCTAAACTGTTTTAGCATCTTGTCAATATGTATTTTTGGCTTTAAGCCTATTAGGCAATTCTATCTTGCAGATAAATATGTCTAATGTCAAGGCTATTTAGCCCAAGCACTTCATCGAAAACTATTTTCAATGAAGTCCTAATTCGTGTTAAGAATTTTATATTATTTGCAATCAACAATGTGTCAAGCACACAAGGTTTTTAAGAAATATTATTATGCTCCCACTTACTTTCTTGTAACCACAAGCATCATTGTTATCCATTGATGAAAACAAACTCTTTTGACTATTTCATCAAAAACGAAGATTCCAACTCCATTTTGCTCTCTATCCATTGCTGGAACTCTGAAGTTTGCATACTTACTAGCATCCACTGGATTGACAAAATACCTTGGACTGTACCACATGCAAGTCCTAGGTTGCATTTCCATCACATGGAAATCCTTTCGGCATCCATGTATCATATCTCAAGATTGAAATATGTATTAATTGCTAGTTTAACCCGATCTGACTTTAAGCATCGCTATGGTGAGACAAACTCATCGTAGTCAATTCCTTGAACTTGTTATTGCAACAAGTCGAGCTTTATGGATAAAACATTTTATCCACATCAGTTTATAGTTCCATTAATGTTCGTTAGACTCTATGTCTTCCGAAGGGTTTATCAAGATATAATCTTGAATTATTTATGGAAACTATCTCGGATTATATTGGCATTTAGCCAATTCTGGAGTTAGGGCCCATCAACGCTTCCTTGTGTATCGGAGGTATACTGTTGTCTAACAACAATATCTTGCTTGCGCACCTGAGAGGTTTGCACGAGTTTTGCCTACGTGGTTCAGCTGCAAGTTCGACCGAAGTCCATACATCTCATGTAGAGGCTTCCGTATCAGTCGCAGTAGGAAACTCTGGAATCACTTCCAAAGTTCCTTTCCTTTGATCTGATGACGAAGATACTGTTATCTCGTCGAGTTGCGTTGTTCTCCAACTCACCATTTTGCAAGAACCATTCTCTTTAAAAGCATACCATTCTTGGTGGCAAACCTTTTTGCCTCGGTATAGTGGTGGAGGAATTCCCAATTACTTGGGATAACCTATAAAGTAGTACTTGTCTGATTTGGAATAGGTTTGTAAATATTTTACACAAGCCCCATATTCCAAATGTTAAAAAAAGACAAAGCATGGTTGGACGTACCATACCATGGCGTCATTTCAACAGACCTGATGGCGCTCTTTTCAGTGTAAAAGCCGCAGTCTCTAAAGCATTACTTTAAAAAGGGATAATGGCAAATTGATTTATGTCATCTTTGATCTTACCATGTCATAAATGGTTTGAATACATCTTCACAGACATTCCACTCACAGTGGTGTTCCGGGAGGTGTAAGTTATGAAACTCTTTTCACAACTCATCAGACATTCGCTAAACTTGTAACTCAAATATTTCTTTCTGCAATCCAATTGCAGAAACATAATTTTCTTGTTACAATAATTTCTACTTCATTTTGAAAACCTTATGAATGATTTCAAAAGATCCAGACTTACGTCTCATCAAGTAAATATTCATATATCTACTTGAGTCATTTCAGAAGATAGACAAATCCACTGCCAGCAACAACATTTATCGGACTACACACATCATGATGTATGATCACCAATAAGTTCGTTGCTCGTTCCTTATGGCCTGTGAACGGTATTTCAGTCACTTCACTTTTTGGGGGAAAGTTACAAGTGTCAGATGATTTATAATCAAATGACTTCAAAATCCATCATAATGGAAATTCTCCATGCGGGTTTCTCCAATGTGACCAAATGCAGTGCCACACATATGTGGTATTCTTTTATTCTTGCGACATTTAGCGTCAGTGTTATGGATGTATCATATTACCATCAATATTCATAACATACATCCCATCCATGATGGAAGCATGGCCCTTATGTTATTCGTAACACTGAACAACAATTGTTCTTTTATGAACAACCCTTTTGAAACAAACATTATGCAATGGGCTAGAGTGTGTAAAAACTCTAAAATGAATTATGAAAGTAAATTCAGAGGTAATATATTATTATCAATATTCATAACATACATCCCATCGATGATGGAAGCATGGCCATTATGTTATTCATAACACCGAACATCAAAAGTTCACTTATGAACAACCTTCTTGCAAGATACTTTATGCAATGGGCTAGAGTGTATAAAAACTCTAAAATGAATTTATGAAAATAAATACATAGGTAATGTACCGAGTATAGCAACTTTTACTATGTTCTCAGCGCATATCTAAACCTCACTCTGGCAAGCATTTTAGGCCGTAGTAGTTCTTGCATCGAGTCGCAGCAGAATGCAATCGAGTGGGTATCTTTGTGATCAACTCACAATACCCAAGAATTAGTGACTAACAATTTAATCACAATTCCCAAGAACTATTTCTTTGACCAGCCTTCTATACATCAATAACTTGTATGACTTTCATACATGAGCTGGACATTCCAGTCTTCTCTCTTTTTGCCTTTATACTTCCAACAGTTTAACTTTTAGTATTTCTCCTACTCTCAGAAGAAGCACCCAACTTTAAGAGTGGCGTTAGCCCCGGACTTCCTAGGTGTGTAAGTCACACTAACACCCTTTGAACATTTCCTTTCTCTTTAAGTTGTTTGTTTTATTCACCTTCATCACATAATAAGCGTTCTTCTGGATCCCTCTGTTATTAGTCAAATGCATAGTAAACACTTTTACTAATAATTTGCAAAACAAATATTGCTTTGGATATTACATATCTTTTAGCCTTTGTTTGTATCTGAAACTAATTTTCAGTTCCATGAATATCACATAGCTATCCCAAAACTTTTGAAGTTCGGGTCTCATGGAAGCAAACATATTGCACTTGACTGTAACGGAATTCTAGCTTTTGGATCGAAGGACGAGAGTCACATTATCCATAGCATTAGCGGGAGAATACCAAAAGCATGCGATAGGACAAAGTCCTTCTCGGCACTTTTGAGGACAATCCTCACATTACGTTACCAACCGTAAAGTTTTAACCAGATATTCAACAACTTATTCAATTTTAACAGGGAAGGTGGAAACGCGTACCATTATTCTACAACTATTATGCAAATTTTCACTTGGACAAAGTCCATAATTAATTGCACTAAGAATTAAAGAAGTTTAATTCTAAAGTGCGCTCCCACTCAAAACAATATCTCTCATAATTGATTGTTAGTGATACAAGACCCGCATTTCCATTCAGCGCCACGGTTCGAGACGAACTTCAATCGGTAGGCAAACTTGCCGATCACATCTCTATGTGATTATTGTTCATCTTTCAATGCGTGTGTTCTGAGCTCAGGACTGTCTTGCCTAAACGTCAAGACAACCAAGTGATCTTGCTGCGAGGTCTCAACTCACCCGCCTCACACTTCTCTAATCGTTCGCACCCATGGAGATCATGTGATGCCCCGAAGAGATAGGTGCCATGATGGTGCTACACTTGGGAGAACACTAACTACTTGATATTTTTGTGAGAGATCACCCTAATAAAAGCGATACCGCGCAATCAAGAAGGGTGCATCATAAGGGATTAACATCTCAGGCAATTCATAATAGCATGATATGGTATAGCCCTTTCTGACGGAGAAGTCTTGTATTTCTTCATCTTCGGCATTCGCGTTGGTGTTCACCTTCGCGAAGTTTGCCACCACCTTGTTGATGCACCAGATAATATTGCTATCTCTATAGCTAATAAAATAAGTGCATTACAAAAGGTTGACACGCAGGTCATTAAAGTGACAATCATATGGCTCCACCCATCATGCCGAATCATGACACGCAGGTCATGTTAATTTACATCATATAATCATCTCATACATAATCAAATTAATATGAGCACTGCTATACCACATCATATGCACATGCAAACCATCCTGCAAAACCAAGTTAAACGCCTCTAATCGGTTTATGCAAAATTTTATTTTACGTGGCTTCTAAGGTTTCGAAGCAAACCAAAGCTACCAACGTCCATCATCAAGTATGATAATTCAAGTCGCTAGATTAACTTTGCGGGGTGTATGAAACAAGAGATAATAAAATCTCGAGCCCCATACTGAACTTCGTCATACGCATGACCCCCGTGCAGATCATATCTGCATTGCCCTTTCGTCTGTGAAATTTCATCTTTCTTTTTAACTATGGTGGAATTCAATGAACTGTTAGCACTTCGTTGATCAATCAGGATCGCGGATTGCCAGAACTTTGAAACTCCACCATGTTGTTATCAAGATCAGAAATATGCAAATTCTAGGGAAGCAACAAGAACATCGGGTAACAGATTTCATCTGCTACCCGCACAAATAATTTTCAGTAATAGAACTCATCTACCACAAATTATATTTTGCAATACCCAAACATCTCTATGTATTCTATGTCGTAACCTACATCTACGCATAGCACGGCTCTTGATGCCACTGTAAGGTAATGCAGCAGAAAACAAAAAATTTCTGACCTACGCACCAGCACAGGACCACTATGGAGACTGCATACAAGGTTTGATCTTTTTCGTTACCGACTCGTAGCGCAGCGGAAGTAGAGTCGATGACGATCGGCGGTGCAGATCCCCGCAGCTAGGATTTACAACCTCCCAACCGCGAGGATGTACTCCCTCGTCAGCTCACCGGACGGATCTCCGGGCAGCCCTTCGGGAGGCCTCGGGACAGTCCCTCGGATAGTCCCACCGGACGGATCCTCGGACAGCCCTTCGGGAGGCCTTTGGACAGTCCCTCAGATAGTCCCACCGGATGGATCCTCGGACAGCCCTCCAGGAGGCCTCACGGACAGCCCTTTGGGCGGGTCACTCGGACAGCCCTTCGGGAGGACCCCCGAAACTCGGACAGTAACTCGGACAGCCCTTCGGGAGGACCCTCGAACAGCCCCTCGGGCAAAAAGATCGAACCTACGACCTCTCTACCGGGTTGCACACATACGGTGTCATCTATCCAGAACTAGTTCCCACCGGAACCCAGACAGCCTTTCGGCTCTACGAAACTATTTCGCTGGGAGAGAGAGAAGAAGGCTAGATCATGCAAGGCTTGTGTATGTTGAGAAAGAGTGTGTCTTTAGGCAGCCCCCTCCACCCCTATTTATAGGCCAAGCCCAAGGGTAGCTTCTCCAAGAAGTTAAGGGGAAAAATACCAAAAGGTCCGCAAGGTAGCTTCTCCAAGTAGACACCCAAAAAGCACTTTCACTATTCACGGAAACATTTTTCCCCGACCGTTAAATCCGAAAATATTTCTGTGGGTCTTAGAATAATTCCAGTACCCACACAAATGATTTTGGACGCATTCCGAATCAATTCCGGATTAGTGATTTTCATCTGCGAAAAGCAAACAAAGCGGTGTCGGCAGCTCTGGATCATTTCCGGGTTTTTTTCTCCGAAAAATCCTAGAAGTTCCCAGACCAATTCTGGCACCCTCCAAGAATTTCCAGGCGTGTGCCAAAACCATTTTGACTTAATGGTATACCCTGAAACAACTTTTCCGTTTTACCGAAACTATTCCGGTGCTCTCTCTCCGGAACTTTTCCGATGTCTCCGAAACTTTTCCGGTGACTTTCTCTCAGACTCCCTGTCTAGTATTCAGCAGATAGATGACCCTTAAGCGTGTGACCCTATAGGTTCGGTGAAGTATAGACATGACCGGAACTCTTTCCGATCAATGATCAACATCGGAGCCGTGGACACCCATATTGACCCCTATACCTACACGAATGAATATTCAAGTGAATCTCCAGTTGCCGTGTGCTATTCCTGTTGCTTCGCGATATGTTACAAATTCCCGAGGTGAGAATCATCGGCATCCCCGTGGATCAACACTTGTCCACTATGCCAGTTACCTCGTTACCGGTTTTGTTCTCTTTTCTCGTTCCCGTGTTCCGGCATCCCTGTGATCAAATCACAATGTGTCTGGCCAGACGATGGTGGATACCGTAACACCGAGAGGGCCCAGAGATATCTCTCCATCGTCGGAGGAGCAAATCCCAATCTTGAGCTATCAAGTCCATTGACACACTTCTCCATGAACCCGTAAGCCGCCGTAATAGCCACCCATTTACGGATGACGTTTAACAAACCCCAAAGTTCATGAAGCAAGTATGAAGAAACTCGACACTCTCATGGTCTAAGGAATTATGCAAACATTAACTTTCTCTGTGTTATTAACCATTAACTTGTGACGAATGTATCTCATAGCATAACATCAGTTCGGGTCGATTCAACACAAGTGTTCTCCTAACATTGTGCCCTCAAAGTTGCCGGCATAGTCATGCCCATGATCAGGAAAACAGAACCATCATGCAACACTTGAGCTAGTCTTAGAGGCCAGACTAGGAATACTTTTTACCGTTTATTATTCCACACGTGCATATGAGTCTTCCTCCGAGCCTCGTGGTTATTGTAGACTCGAGAACCATAGCAGTTATAGCATCGAACATAAACATAATTACAAACATGGAGATAAATAATGACATTTATTATTGCCTCTAGGGCATATCTCCTACAAAGACTTCTCCCATGTCCTCAAGAACAAAAGTAACTACTCACAAACCATATTCATGTCCAAGATCAGAGAGGTATTGAATAGCATAATGGATCTGAACATATAATCTTCCACCAAATAAACCAACTAGCATCAACTACAAGATGTAATCAACACTACTAGCAACCCACATGTACCAATCTGAGGTTTTGAGACAAAGATTGAGTACAAGAGATGAAGTAGGGTTTGAGATGAGATGGTGCTGGTGAAGATGTTGATGAAGATTAGTCCTCCCACGATGAGAGGATCGTTGGTGATGTCGATGGCGACGATGTCCCCCTCCTGGAGGGAAGTATCCACGGCAGAATCTCTCGGCCGGAGAGCAAAAGTGCTCCTGCCAAGTTCCGCCTCGAGACGGCGGCGCACCATCCCGAAAGTCTTCTCTCTATTGTTTCTAGGGCAAATGGATTTATATACCAGAAAATGGGGGCCAGAGGCTGGCCAGGGGCCCCACGAACCACCAGGGCGCGCCTGGGGGGGTGGCGCGCCCTGGTGCCTCGTGGGCACCTGGGTGGCCCCCTTTGGTACTTCTTTGCTCCAGTATTTTTTATTTATTCCAAAATAAATCTCCGTAAAATTTCAGCTCATTTGGAGATGTGCAGAATAGTTATCTCTGACATAGCTTTTTCAGGTCCAGAATTCCAGCTGCCGGCAATCTCCCTCCTTGTGTAAATCTTGCATATTAAGAGAGAAAAGGCATTAGAATTGCTCCACAAAGTGTTATATTGATAGAAAACACTATAAATAACAGTAGGAAAACATGATGCAAAATGGATGTATCAAACCTCGGTACCCAACACTGAGGTGCTTGGAATAGAGGCATCTAGCTGTGGCAATGGCGCCAGAGTCGGCTTCGGCTGGGTCGGTGTCTGGCCCAGCCCTTCCTGGACAACCTCGATGTCGGTGTAAAAACCGGCAGACCTCGGGCTAGGGGGTCCCGAACTATGGATCTCCGACAGATAGTAACAGGAACAAGGGAGACGATGTTTACCCAGGTTCGGGCTCTCTCGATAGAGGTAAAACCCTACGTCCTGCTCTTGTTTATATTATGGGAGATGTATCAAGTACAGAGTTGATCTACCTCGAGATCGTGAGATGGGTTCTAACTCTAGGGCTAGGTGAATGCGATTGTGTTGAAGTTCCCTCTGCGGGCTAAACCCTTTGGCTTATATACACGCCAGGTAGGGCATCTAGGGTTACAAGGTCGGTATCTAGCAGGCGGTCGGAGAAGTCTTGGAGTATACGTCAAGTCTTCGGCGGGGGTAGTCTTGATCTTTCTTCCAACGTGCGGCTTCCGAAGGCCACCTTGGGGAGAATGTGGGCCTACTGGCCCAATCCAAGGAACATGGCCGGACTAGGTTAGCACCCCCTAGTCCAGGACACTGTCAGTAGCCCCCGAACTGGTCTTCTACGCCGAGGACGATTTCTGTAACACCCCAAAAATTTAACCATATTTTATTAAGTAAAATTTGGCCAGAAATAAAATTTTGAATTATATTAGGTCTTTTATTAATTTAAAGACCTTTTCTGTTTTCTGTTTTCTGTTTTCTAAAATTCTTCCCTCCATATAGAAATTTTTGTAAAATATTATGGGCTTTGGTAGTTTTCTTAAATCGATTCTTTTATATTTTAATAATAGTAGGAAATTCTTTCATAATAAAATTTTGCCAAGATAATCATTTTTATAGCATTTTCAATTCTTTAATTGCTTCTGTTACACTACAACCATTTTAAATAATTCTTTTAAAATTCCACAAAAATGATGAGGAGTCATGTGATGCCTATAGATCACTTTTATACAAAAAACCTAACCTGGTCTTTTGAAAAATTTGAGTGAAACATCCTGTTTTCCTTTCTGGTCCAGATTCAGCTTTGAACTACAACCCTAATTTTCCTTGCTCCAAAAATTCTAAGATTATTCCACCCTATATTTCTTCCAACCAAACTCTTAAGTCCAAAAGATCAACTCCTATTGCATTCTGGAAGACCTCCAAATTAATCCCCCAAGTTTGGGTCCAGAACTGATTTTCTCCAAAACTTGCACTAGAAACTTTTTCTTTTTGCCAAACCAACCCCACCATCATCCTTATCATCCAAGGAGACACCATCCTGCCAAATTTCACACCCAACAAAGATTCCTAGATAGCCCTAGCATTTTATCAAACATCTGGTGGGCATGGCAGAATTGTTGCATCCTTTTAAACTGCAAATGCCACTTGACCATCTGACCAAACCAGCATGCTCAACATCATCACCATCCACACCAGCACCACCCTGCCAAAGATTAGCTCATTTGGGACAGCCTAGGGTGCACTGGCATTGGGTCGAACAAGTGGTGTGGGTGTCCCGCGCGCGGCCAGAGTGCGTGTTTGCACCTCTGGCGTTGAGCTCCTGCCACTCACCCCGCTGCTGCCCTCGCTCGTTCTACTCTCCCCTTGGATCACCGTGACCCTCTAGCACCCGCCGACTCCCTCCCTCATCTCCTGGTGCCTGCCAGCCACCGACCCGAGCCGCCGCCGCCGTCATCCACTCGGGCACGGCACCGCCCGAGCCGCCCGACCCCGCCAGCGCGCCCTCTCCTTAACTGCTGACCACCGCCTCTCCACCGACCTCAACTACCCTGCCAACGGCCTCAACCACCTTAGCGGCGCCATCAATGGCCGCCGCCGCCGAGCCTTGTTCGGGAAGCCACGGGACCGACCTCCTCCACGCTATAAAAACCATCCCCGACTCCGTCTCGTGGCGCGGAATCACTCCTCCCTCCCTTGCAAGTCCTCGAGTGCACCCAAATGAGCTCGGGAAAGCCATCTTCCTCGCTTCCGGCCAAGACATCTGCCATCACTCCGCCGATGATTCCGGCGAAACCAAAGCCTCCCTCGCCTCATACTCTTCTCCAGTAGCTCTCCCTCGATCCCACGGTTCCCGTCCACACTTCAATTTTGCCTGAAATCAACCACGGATGAAAAGCCCAGTCTGCTCCGGCCGGAGTTCTTCGAGTGACCTCCCTGCCGGCGACCCTGTGCTCCCTGACGACCATGCCGTACCTCGGCGGGATCGCCAGGATCTCCTGGTCACGCGGGTGGCCTCAGCTCCCCGAGTAGCGCCGCCGTTCGCCGGCGCCGATCGCCGGAGCCCCGCTCTGTTCTGCCGCGGGAGAAAGGAAGAGGATGACCAGTCAAACCTGACCGCTGGGCCAGGCGGGGCCCACCGTCAGTGACTGGAGATCACGGCCCGCGGCTGTGAGTGAAGACGTATTTGTCTGAAAATGCTTCCTTCTCCGGAAAATGTATTTTCAGGAAGTGCACCTTCGACGTCGGCCGCCTTCTGCATAGCCGGATGTCTGGGCTCGGCCCAGTAGCGCCAGACGACTATTTCACGCTCAGGTGCACTTCTGCCTTTTTCCTTTTTCCATTTCCAGTAGTTTTCAAATAGTTCCACAACAGCCAATTCAAATCCAAATCTGATGATTCAAATTTCTAAATGCTCATAAAATCATGCTCTATTATTCTAGCTATGGTGAACATTTTTCCTAAGCTTAGTTTCTACTGGATCTTTTAATCAGTCCATTTCCTTAATTATCTCAACTTAGAAAATTCCTAGGAAAATCATACGTGAACTCCAAATAATTTGATTCTATTTCTGAAGTTCTTTATTTCTCATCTAGTTTATTTTAGTATTTATTTCAAAATTTTCCCAACAACTTTTTTACCACTGTTTTGGCTTTATGTGGTAATTTCAATATTTTTGAAAATAGGAAATGGAGGGAAGAGAATTTTCAAAACTTTTGGAGTGCACCCAATATTTCTGCATGATCAAGGCATGCATCTTGAACACTTGATATGGTGATTGCGTGGTTAAATGTTTACAAGAATTAATAATTGAATCATGCATATGTTGAATTCAAATAAAAATTTACATGCATGTAGCGTTGGTATGTTTCCTAGTACCGTGCAAAGTGTGCTTGTCTTGACTAACATGCAGGAGCAGGTATAAGAGAAATACCGTTACCGGCAGAAGGGTGATCACGTCAGAGCGTGATCATGCCTTGTTGGTTATGCATGTTGAGACATGCAAGGGCTATGGCCCTGTTTTGGTGTTACTGTTGGAAGAACACTTTATTGTGCTAACCGCTGCAGGAAAACTTAACCTCCTGAGTCGACCGTAGATCGAGTCTTGTTCCGGTAACCCCCAAACTTTATCCGTGCTACCACATGTCCCTGCCGCAGGAAGGGTATGGTTAAGTAAGTTGTTAACCCCTTTCCCGCACATACCGTACAGAGAGGCCATAGTGAAAGATACCAGAGGCCACTGGTAGGCATGTCACTTGGTCAGGGGGCATGGGTGTCTCCGGTTGTAGCCGAAGAGGGGTAGCACCCCTGTTTGCGCGCCGATATAAATATTGTGATCCCATGCTATTCGAGATTGTAGTCTCCCCGTCTTAGAGTTTATCTTGAACGATGCCTTGGGTGATTCCTGGCATCGGGAAGGTTAATCTGGTGTGTGCTGGTTAGGTGTGTTTTCAACCCAAAGGCCGGAATGGGAATTAGTGAGCGTCTCGATGCTGGCTAAAGAAATCCTTTACTTGTGGGTAAAGAGTACACCCTCTGCAGAGTTATATCTATTCGAATAGCCGTGTCCGCGGTTAAGGACTACAGTCTGGGTTGGCCAATTGTCGGTCTTAGTGTCGGTCTCCGGAGGAAATAATTAAATTGATCATGAATTATTTTGCAGAATGATTATTGCCACTACTGATATTATCATGAATTTTATTGATGATGTGAATATTATTGTTATTATTATGGACTAACTGTTTCTCTTATTTTTAATTTTTCTGAGTATCTCATGGGCTGGCTAGACTACCCGGGATACTCATTTATTTTCAAGACCTCTCGTGGCATCGCTTGAGTTCTCGGGCGGTCCTGTCTCGCCGGATTCTCTTTTAGACACCCGTTTGGCATTTCTTTTCAAGACCTCTCGTGGCGTCGCTTGAGTTCTCGGGCAGTCCTGTCTCGCCCGATTCTCTTTTAGTCACCTGTTTGGCATTTCTTTTCAAGACCTCTCGTGGCGTCGCTTGAGTTCTTGGGCGGTCCTGTCTCGCCCGATTCTCTTTTAGACACCCGTTTGGCATTTCTTTTCAAGACCTCTCGTGGCGTCGCTTGAGTTCTCGGGTGGTTCTGTCTCACCCGATTCTCTTTTAGACACCCGTTTGGCATTTCTTTTGGATTCTCGGGCGGTCCTGTCTCGCCTGATTATCCATTTTAACTTTCTTTGTTTGTCACTAACACTTCATATTTATTTTTCAGCACCATAGTAATATTCATCATGCCATACTTTAATTTCGTTCAGCATATGCATATAATTTAACTCATCGTGATCATATGCATTCGGTATATCTTTTGTTCATGATGTTTGCGAGTACATTCAAACGTACTCACAGGCTTGTCCCTGGCTATTTAATTGGCCAGGTCAGGATTTCTACGAGGAGTACTGCAACGAAGTCCATGCGGAGCCTAGGATAGAAGCCACACGGGATAGGAGTTATCCTGGTCAGCCGTTCCTGTGGGAATGGAGCCCCATCGACGATGGAGAACCACGAGTCGCTTCCGTCATCCTCACTAGAACTCATTGTTGTATCATTATACCTTCATGGTCTTGTATCTAATTCTTGTAATTGCTTGGTAATCTGTAACAAGGACGTGTCCACCAGTAACAGTAACCCTGGGCTGGTGTCGACACGAGGGGTTAATTTCTGGGATATCATATCCTGGAATTCCGGCCCCGACAGCCTTGGTATCAGAGCCAGGCTGACCATTGTTTAATCCTATCTTAGCCTGGTCACTATCCCTAGGTTTCCACACCATCCAAATCTTTTCCTGTCCATAGCCAAGCCCATCTCATCCGGTAAGTCTGCACAGTAGCTAGCCAACACCTTTTTGGCAGTCGGTGCCCAACCTATCAGCCCTGCCCATAGGCCGTGTGCCTGTGGCTGACACCTGAGTTGTCCCATCCACAAGCGTGTGATGGAAGACTCTGCTGGCCTATAAAGGAAGCCTTGCCCAACTCAGCACATCACAACCTCAATCTCAGTTCGATACCCAACCACCAAGATGCCTGGCCCCGTGATTCACAACGAGACCACCGCAGCCGAGCTTGGTGACTTTGTAGCCATCCTCGCCATTCTCACCCGTCGTGCTTTCGGCATCGAAGAGCCGCCTGAGTATGTTGTGTACCAGGAGCACACAAGTGATGCCATCCACCACTTCTGGGCCACGATGCACATCTACGGGAGGGGCACCGCATCGGAATGCCCCTACCGGTTCACCGGGAGGACGACCTCCGATGAGCCCCAAGCCATCCAACTTGCAGCCCGAGAGGCTGTAGTTCAACTCCGGCATCTGTTGCCGAGAGTTAACATCCGTCCTTTCTACTACTACCCTAGCTGTGAAGGCTATGGTAGCCTGACCCAGGTTGCCAACGGAGCCCATGAGTCGGATCCTGCCCTGGTGCATCTGGTGCGCTACCTGAGAGCGCAAGAGGCACTATTCGATCAGGTCACCCTTGATCTGATTGCGACCCGCAGGACGCTCGCTCTCCTGACCCCGGTGAGAAGTGAAGCTGCACCCGCCACCGACACCCCGATAGTGCTGCTTGGGAGGCCTGTTGAGCCCCCAAGTTCCGCCCCTGTTATCTACCCAGGCAGTGCCTTCGCCTCCCCCGAGGAACTCCGTTGTCTCTTGGAGACCCACTCCAACTGGACAGTGACCTCGACACCCCATGAAGGGCACCACCGCTACCCCAGCCTTATAGATCCCCATCTGACCCCGGTCAACTCCGACACCGAAGCACACGGAGAGGCCTCGACATCTACAAGACGCGCCCGGCTAGATGTCGATGAGGTGGACTGAGTCCACCAGTATTGTTGTAGAGCCTTAGTGGCCCTGTTACCCTGTATTTTTGTAGTAGCGGTTGTATGGGTAGTAAGTTTGTAAACCACTTGTGTGCCAATGGTAGAATGCGTGCCCTCTCATAAATTGTTGACGTACGGTGACTGAGTAAATTTTGGACGTGACTGCCGAACACCCCCCTAACCGACACGCACAATAATACGTCACTTCCTTGTTGGATTCAAGGCCTGAGTTTTTGACCAGACAACCCTGCGCCGGGACCGGTGCACAAGTTGTACTGGCACCACTTCATGTTTCCTCACCCAGGCACTCTATAAGAGGCCAAATCTGCAAACCACACCATCCATCTTCACCTCGAGCACTGCTTTTCCCCATCCACCCATCCATGTCTCACCCCGGAGTCTACCTGAGAACCCCCGATGCAAGCCCTGGTAGTTTTGTTAAGATTTTGTGGGATTTTACCCGCAATACCCTTGGTTCCACCCTCCCACCCCAGTATGAGCTGTTCAAATCGAGGATCACTCCTGGTCTCTCAAAATACTGGGCAGCTGTGCACATCCCACCAGCAGATTTAAACCAAGGCCCTCCATATGTTATCTTCATCGGGAGATCCATGCCAACCTCAGGCATGGCCATTGAGTCTGCTGCTTATGAAGCAATTACCCGTCTTCGATCCATGGTACCCTGTGCCAGCGAAAGGGAATATTGCTATTTTCCGAGCCACGCAGCTTTTGGAGCAGAAGCTACGTTCCGCTGTGAACGTATAGAGAGCGATCCAGCTCTGGTCTATCTCATTTAGTATGTGATGGCCCAGGAACGTTTCACCCAGCAACTACTGGAGTATCTCCACTATCTTGCTGTTCTGAATCCCCAGATCACCATTGGCGGTCCCCCTCTACCAACTCAGGAGGGACGCGTTCTTCGTCTGCTTCCTCCACTTCCTCCACTCCCTCCGGAAGAAGAAGAATGTGCTCCAACACCTGGAAACCTTCCAGAAGACCCCGTAGATCTTACCTTCGAAACGTAGATGGTTATGAGCGTGGTTGCTGCTGCATCCAGCACTTATTTTCATGATGCGATCCTTGCGATGTATTTTAGGGCGTATATTATAAGCATTGCTATGCTTGCTTTCTGCATAATATTGTTTGTTGTGATATGCATTTAATTCTTCCGCCCTTATAAAATCTCGAGGACGAGATTTTCTTAAGGGGGGTAGACTTTGTAACACCCCAAAAATTTAACCATATTTTATTAAGTAAAATTTGGCCAGAAATAAAATTTTGAATTATATTAGGTCTTTTATTAATTTTAAGACCTTTTCTGTTTTCTAAAATTCTTCCCTCCATATAGAATTTTTTGTAAAATATTATGGGCTTTGGTAGTTTTCTTAAATCATTTATTTTATATTTTAATAACAGTAGGAAATTCTTTCATAATAAAATTTTGCCAAGATAATCATTTTTATAGCATTTTCAATTCTTTAATTGCTTCTGTTACACTACAACCATTTTAAATAATTCTTTTAAAATTCCACAAAAATGATGAGGAGTCATGTGATGCCTATAGATCACTTTTATACAAAAAATCTAACCTGGTCTTTTGAAAATTTTGAGTGAAACATCCTCTTTTCCTTTCTGGTCCAGATTCAGCTTTGAACTACAACCCTAATTTTCCTTGCTCCAAAAATTCTGAGATTATTCCACCCTATATTTCTTCCAACCAAACTCTTAAGTCCAGAAGATCAACTCCAATTGCATTCTGGAAGACCTCCAAACTAATCCCCCAAGTTTGGGTCCAGAATTGATTTTCTCCAAGACTTCCACTAGAAAGTTTTTCTTTTTGCCAAACCAACCCCACCATCATCCTTATCATCTAAGGAGACACCATCCTGCCAAATTTCACACCCAACAAAGATTCCTAGATAGCCCTAGCATTTTATCAAACATCTGGTGGGCATGGAAGAATTGTTGCATCCTGTTAAACTGCAAATGCCACTTGACCATCTGACCAAACCAGCATGCTCAACATCATCACCATCCACACCAGCACCACCCTGCCAAAGATTAGCTCATTTGGGACAGCCTAGGGTGGACTGGCATTGGGTCGAACACGTGGTGTGCGTGTCCCGTGCGCGGCCAGAGTGCGTGTATTGCACCTCTGGCATTGAGCTCCTGCCACTCACCCCGCTGCTGCCCTCGCTTGTTCTACTCTCCCCCTGGATCACCGCGACCCTCTAGCACCCGCCGACTCCCTCCCTCGTCGCCTAGCACCTGCCAGCCACCGACCCGAGCCGCTGCCGCCGTCATCCACTCGGGTACGGCACCGCCCGAGCCGCCCGACCCCGCCAGCACGACCTCTCCTTAGCTGCTGACCACTGCCTCTCCGCCGACCTCAACTACCCTGCCAACGGCCTCAACTACCTTAGCGGCGCCATCAATGGCCGCCGCCGCCGAGCCTTGTTCGGGAAGCCATGGGACCGACCTCTTCCACACTATAAAAACCATCCCTGACTCCGTCTCGTGGTGCGGAATCACTCCTCCCTCCCTTGCAAGTCCTCCAGTGCATCCAAACGAGCTCGGGAAAGCCGTCTTCCACGCCTCCGGCCGAGACATCCGCCATCACTCCGCCGATGATTCCGGCGAAACGAAGGCCTCCCTCGCCTCATACTCTTCTCCGGTAGCTCCCCCTCGATCCCACGGTTCCCTTCCACACTTCAATTTTGCCTGAAATAAACCATGGATGAAAAGCCCAATCTACTCCCACCGGACTTCTTCGGGTGACCTCCCCGCCAGCGACCCTGTGCTCCCTGACGACCATGCCGTACCTCGGCGGGATCGCCAGGATCTCCTGGTCACATGGGTGGCCTCAGCTCCCCGAGTAGCGCCGCCGTTCACCGGCGCCGATCGCCGGAGCCCCGCTCTATTTTACTGCGGGAGAAAGGAATAGGATGACCAGTCAAACCCGACCGGTGGGCCAGGCGGGGCCCGCCGTCAGTGACTGGAGATCACGGCCCGCGGCTGTGAGTGAAGACGTATTTGTCTGAAAACGCTTCCTTCTTCGGAAACTGTATTTTCAGGAAGTGCACCTTCGACGTCGGCCGCCTTCCGCTCAGCCGGACAACTGGGGTCGGCCCAGTAGCGCCAAACGACTATTTCGCGCTCAGGCGCACTTCTGCCTTTTTTCCTTTTTCCATTTCCAGTAGTTTTCAAATAGTTCCACAACAGCCAATTCAAATCCAAATCTGATGATTCAAATTTCTACATGCTCATAAAATCATGCTCTATTATTCTAGCTATGGTGAACATTTTTCCTAAGCTTTGTTTCTACTGGATCTTTTAATTAGTCAATTTCCTTAATTATCTCAACATAGAAAATTCCTAGGAAAATCATATGAACACCAACTAATTTGATTCTTTTTCCGAAGTTCTTTATTTATCATCTAGTTTATTTTAGTATTTATTTCAAAATTTTCCCAACAACTTTTTTACCACTGTTTTGGCTTTATGTGGTAATTTCAATATTTTTGAAAATAGGAAATGGAGGGAAGAGAATTTTCAAAACTTTTGGAGTGCACCCAATATTTTTGCATGATCAAGGCAAGCATCTTGAACACTTGATATGGTGATTGCATGGTTAAATGTTTGCAAGAATAATTGAATCATGCATATGTTGAATTCAAATAAAAATTTGCATGCATGTAGCGTTGGCATGTTTCCTAGTACCGTGCAAAGTGTGCTTGTCTTGACTAACTTGCAGGAGCAGGTATAAGAGAAATACCATTACCGGCAGAAGGGTGATCACGTCGGAGCATGATCATGCCTTATTGGTTATGCATGTTGAGACATGCAAGGGCTGTGGCCCTGTTTTGGTGTTCCTGTTGGAAGAACACTTTATTGTGCTAACCGCTACAGGAAAACTTAACCTCCTGAGTCGACCGTAGATTGAGTCTTGTTCTGGTAACCCCCAAACTTGATCCGTGCTACCACATGTCCCTGCCGCAGGTAGGGTATGGTTTAGTAAGTTGTTAACCCCTTTCCCGCAGATACCGTACAGAGAGGCCATAGTGAAAGATGCCAGAGGCCACTGGTAGGCATGTCACTTGGTCAGGGGGCATGGGTGTCTCCGGTTGTAGCCGGAGAGGGGTAGCACCCCTGTTTGCGCGCCAATATAAATATTGTGATCCCATGCTATTCAAGATTGTAGTCTCCCCGTCTTAGAGTTTATCTTGAACGATGCCTTGGGTGATTCCTAGCATCAGGAAGGTTAATCTGGTGTGTGCTGGTTAGGTGTGTTTTCAACCCAAAGGCCGTAATGGGAATTAGTGAGCGTCTCGATGCTGGCTAAAGAAATCCTTTACTTGTGGGTAAAGAGTACACCCTCTGCGGAGTTATATCTATTCGAATAGCCGTGTCCGTGGTTAAGGACTACAGTCTGGGTTGGCCAAGTGTGGGTCTTAGTGTCGGTCTCCGGAGGAAATAAATAAATTGATCATGAATTATTTTGCAGAATGATTATTGCCACTACTGATATTATCATGCATTTTATTGATGATGTGAATATTATTGTTATTATTATGGACTAACCATTTCTCTTATTTTTAATTTTTCTGAGTATCTCATGGGCTGGCTAGACTACCCGGGATACTCATTTTTTTTCAAGACCTCTCGTGGCATCGCTTGAGTTCTCGGGCGGTCCTGTCTCGCCCGATTCTCTTTTAGACACCCGAATGGCATTTCTTTTCAAGACCTCTCGTGGCGTCGCTTGAGTTCTCGGGCGGTCCTGTCTCGCCCGATTCTCTTTTAGACACCCGTTTGGCATTTCTTTTCAAGACCTCTCGTGGCGTCGCTTGAGTTTTCGGGCGGTCATGTCTCGCCCGATTCTCTTTTAGACACCCGTTTGGCATTTCTTTTCAAGACCTCTCGTGGCGTCGCTTGAGTTCTCGGGCGGTCCTGTCTCGCCCGATTCTCTTTTAGACACCCGTTTGGCATTTCTTTTCAATACCTCTCGTGGCGTCGCCTGAGTTCTCGGGTGGTCCTGTCTCGCCCGATTCTCTTTTAGACACCCGTTTGGCATTTCTTTTCAAGACCCCTCATGGCGTCGCTTGAGTTCTCGGGCGGTCCTGTCTCGCCCGATTCTCTTTTAGACACCCGTTTGGCATTTCTTTTGGATTCTCGGGCGGTCCTGTCTCACCCGATTATCCACTTTTAACTTTCTTTGTTTGTCACTAGCACTTCATATTTATTTTTCAGCACCGTAGTAATATTCACCATGCCATGCTTTAATTTCATTCAGCATATGCATATAATTTAACTCATCGTGATCATATGCATTCGGTATATCTTTTGTTCATGATGTTTGCGAGTACATTCAAACGTACTCGTAGGCTTGTCCCTGGCTATTTAAATGGCCAGGTCAGGATTTCTACGAGGAGTACTGCAACGAAGTCCATGCGGAGCCTAGGATAGCAGCCACGCGGGATAGGAGTTATCCTGGTCAGCCGTTCCTGTGGGAATGGAGCCCCATCGACGATGGAGAACCACGAGTCGCTTCCGTCATCCTCACTAGAACTCATTGTTGTATCATTAGACCTTCATGGTCTTGTATCCAATTCTTGTAATTGCTTGGTAATCTGTAACAAGGACGTGTCCACCAGTAACAGTAACCCTGGGCTGGTGTCGACCCGAGGGGTTAATTTCTGGGATATCATATCCCGGAAATCCGGCCCCGACAATTTCTCCAACCGAAGTAACTTCGGATCCGAAGTCCCAGGCTTGATAGACGAATTCGCTTTCATCAATGAGGATCCCCGAACCATCCTTCAAAGGAGCGGTGTTTTGTAAACGACGCCTAGCCAAGCTATGGCCCCATCCGGGGTCACGAGTTTACTTAACCTTGAGGGCAAACCACCTAGGCATGAACAGTGCTTTGTAGCCTGACAACTTTATTGAAACGGCGCTACCCATGACGGGTCGGGCAGTGACTGCCTACCTCAAATCGTGGTTTGAGGCAGCCTTTTTACTGGTGCGTCCCATCGAGGTGGAGATCGTGCCCGCTTTCTTAGGGATATCATCAAGATTTTGTTTCACCCCATGCATATAATGGCATCTTTTAAGGGGGAGAGTGGCGTTTTTATCGGCGCGGCAAGGGGGGACTCTTGGCCTTTCAACGCCCTATAAGAGCAAAAAGGTAATAGAGCCAGCAATCACGCTCTCATTTCCCCCACCTGCTGCCTCGATGAGCTCTAGCGCCCAGATCTAATCTTGCCTTCTTCTTCCTTCAGCGCACCCAAGCTTTCTCCTTTATCCATGGCTGACACCCTCGAAGGGCACTGGGGCGGCTCCACCATGATGGAGGACACCATTTTGGAGCTGCGAAGTGCGGGATACATCCCTGCCAACGTCGCTGCCCGCGCTCCCAACGCCAACTAGCAGGTGCCCGCCCCCAATCCAGGGGAGCGGGTAGTCTTCGTCCCTCACCTCATCAGAGGTCTAGGGTTCCCGCTGCACCCGTTCGTGCGCGGGATGATGTCCTACTATGGCCTCGACTTCCACCACATGGCTCCGAACTCCATCCTGCATCTTGCATCCTTCATCATGGTCTGTGAGGCCTTCCTCCGCATCGAGCCGCACTTCGGCCTATGGCTGAAGATCTTCGGCATCAAGCCAAAGTCCAGCGGCTCCGATCTAGCGGAGTGCGGAGGGGCCATGATCAGCAAGAACCACAAGGCCGACTAGTTCAAGGGCACCTTCATTGAGACGGTCAAGGAATGGCAGCGCGAGTGGTTTTACATCACCGAACCGTTCGCCACCGGCCAGGCCGAAGTCCCAGCTTTTTCGGCCGGGCCCCCGAAGAAGCTCAGGTCGTGGAAGGAGAAGGGCATCGCTTGGGGGAACCCAGAAGAGGTGGAGGCGTTGACCAAGAGGATCATATGGTGGTTCAGCAACAAGAACCTCCAGCTAGCCGACGTGGTCAACGTCATGCTTCATCGCCGCATCCTCCCGCTCAAACTCCGGACCATCCCAATGTGGGGGCTCAAATCCGGGGAAGCGGGGCCCGACCTCAAATTCTTCCGCTCCACCTTGGTCGGCATGTGGACGCGTCTCTTCAAGCTGCCCAAGGACAAGGTGCCCAAGGAAGGGGAGAACCTCGGCCTCGAGGTCAGCTACGATGCCCCACCAGTAAGTATTTGACATACAATTGTTGTACTTTCATAAATCTCTGAGCTCCAAAGACCTCGGTTAACTTTAGCCAACGTCTCTTTTACAGAAGTGGGTCGCCCGGGCGGAGCAAATGCTGTGCCCAGCACCGCTACCGGAGGAGGAGAGGACTCCCCTGCTGACGGCCCTCCTAATCAAGGAGCCGCATATAGTGGCCCCCAAGGGGTCTAAGCCCCAGAAGGGCAGGGCGGATCTCCGGAATCGGGATACTTCGGTCACCCAGTCTGAGGAGACCCATGCCTCCTCCACCCACGAGGACAAGGCGGAGCAGGATGAGGAGGGAGAAAACCCTCCCTCAAAGGGGAAGAGGGCGGCGTCAGAGGACGCCGAGGCCACGACGCGGCCCAAGGGCCCGAAGAGGTCAAAGAAGACTTCGTCCGAGGCTGCCGGCAAGGCTACCATGTCGGAGAAGGTCATACTCTCCGACAAATCAGAAGATGATTCTCTTGTGATGGGGAGGAAGAAGCCGACGCCTCGAAGGTAAACCACCGTCTTTATGTTTGTTCTGCATCAAGCCCCTTTCAGCAATATTAAACTCACGCGAGTGCCTTCGAACAGTCTGCTGAAGGTGCACCCCAGTGACTCTTCGAGCGGACTGCCATCCGCCAGCGGGAAGCCGGACCCCGCTACTCCTCCCCCAGCTCAAGCAGGGCTGGGGGAAGCAACGTCTATTTCGGCCCCCCAAGTCGACACGGCGAGGGCTGGGGAGTCAGTCTTCATGGCCGAGGTTGACACCTCGGCCACACAAGGCCAAGGGGACAGAGCCCCCGAGCTCATCCAAGAAGGGCTGGGCCAATCGGTGGCCCAGCCGAAGTCTACTCCGGCTCCCACACTGCAATTGGAGACCCTTGTACCCAGCACCCAGGTGCTGGGGTCCGAGGTTTTACCACCCCCACCTCCGGCCCAAGGGTGGGTTAACGTGGGGTGGACCGAAGAAATGGAGGCAGCCTTAACGGGCTCCTCCCTCAAGGAAGAGCACCGCGCCGCTACAGGGATTCCGGTCCACAGAGGCCGGAATGCGCGAGGTTTTCAAGGGCCTCATCACAAGCTTCGAGGTAATTTTTGGCCTTTTGATACGTCTCCAACGTATCTATAATTTTTAATTGTTCCATGCTGTTATATTATCAATCTTGGATGTTTTTATATACATTTACAGCAATTATATATCATTTTTGAAGACTAACCTATTAACTTAGTGCCCAATGCCAGTTGCTATTTTCTGCCCTGTTTTTGTTTTACAGAAAATCAATACCAAACGAAGTCCAAATGCCACGAAACATTTTGGAGATTTTTTTCTGGACAAAATAAACACTAGAAGCTTCGGGAGAGGACCAGACGCCAGAGGAGGTGGCCACGAGCCAGGCGCGCCCTGGTGCCTCGTGGGCCCACCCCAGCTCCGTTTGACCTAATTCCACCACTATAAATTCAGGAAAAATCAGAAACCCTCAGGGGAGTCCACGAAATACTTTTTCCGCTGCTACAAGTTTTTGTTCTCGAGAGATCCCATCTGGAGGCCTTTTCCGGCACTCCGCCGGAGGGGGAATCGATCATGGAGGGGCTCTACATCAACCTTGCTGCCCTTCCAATGATGCGTGAGTAGTTTACCACAGACCTTCGGGTCCATAGTTAGTAGCTAGATGGCTTCTTCTCTCTTTTTGATCTTCAATACAATGTTCTCCTCGATGTTCTTGGAGTTCTATCCGATGTAATCACTTTTTGCGGTGTGTTTGTTGGGATCGGATGAATTGTGAGTTTATGATCAGATTATCCATGAATATTATTTGAGTCTTCTCTGATATCTTTTATGCATGATTATTATAGCTTCTTATTTGTTCTCCGATCTATTGATTTGGTTTGCCCAACTAGATTGATTTATCTTGCCATGGGAAGAGGTGCTTTGTAATGGGTTCGATCTTGCGGTGCTCAATCCGAGTGACAGAAAGGGACATGACACGTATGTATAATTGCCATTAAGGGTAAAAAGATGGGGTTTATTCATACGTGAGTCTATCTTGTCTACATCATGTCATCGTTCTTAAGGTGTTACTCCGTTCTTTATGGACTTAATACACTAGATGCATGCTGGATAGCGGTCGATGTGTGGAGTAATAGTAGTAGATGCAGGCAGGAATCGGTCTACTAGTCTCGGACGTGATGCCTATATACATGATCATTGCCTTGGATATCGTCATGATTATTTGCTTTTCTATCAATTGCCCAATAGTTATTTGTCTACCCACCGTATGCTATTTTCTCGAGAGAAGCCTCTAGTGAAAACTATGGCCCCCGGGTCTATCTAAATCATATTACAAATACCCTAAAAATATTGCTGCCATTTTCTTTTATTTATTTTATTTTGTATGTTTTTCAATCTATCTATCTATCATATACAATTTAATCTTGCAATTGACCTCCGAGGGATTGACAACCCCTCGTTTGCGTTGGGTGCAAGGATTTGTTGTTTGTGTGCAGGTGCTGCTAACGAGGTGTTGTGTGATTCTCCTACTGGTTCGATAACCTTGGTTTCATAACTGAGGGAAATACTTATCTCTACTGTGCTGCATCATCCCTTCCTCTTTGGGGAAAATACTAACGCAAACTACAAGTAGCACCTTTACGCGGAAATTGATTTCTTTGTGTAGATTTATTTTACCAATCCCTGTAACTTTCCAAAGACATCTTATTCACGGCGTCTAGACGGCCTAGTTAGTGAATAGCCCCCAAGCCCGAGGCTAGTTTTGAAAAACTGGTATTGGGATCCAAGTACAGGAGCAGAAGACTGGGTAGCCCCCAGGATTATGCCTGATATGACAGGGTATACGTCCTAAGTATCAATAGATTGATCATGGGGCTCATTATGAAGTGCTTGTGTAGGTTTCAACTTTGGCTCCGAGCTCCGCCTCCGAGGAGATTGCGGTGATGACCGGAAGCTTGAGAGGTCCGAGAAGGACCTAGACCTGATGAATAAGCAGGTCCAACAGTCTCAAGGTGAGCAGCAAGTACTTCATGTTATCTTAAATATGCATATTTGTTTTGAGGTAGAGGCTGATGCCAAATTGTTTGAGTGACAATGGCTTTGGCCGATCTTGAAGGCCTCAAGGCAGAGCTTCAAAAAGCTCAACAAGAGGTCAAGCAGCAGAAGGCTCCTGCTGCCAAGGCGGAGAAGAACCTAGCTGCCGAGAAGGTGGCTAGGGAAAAAGACCAGGTGCGGGTCCTGGAGGTCGAGGAGACCCTGAAGGGCGTGTTCGAAGCACGCGATAAACCTAGGTCTTGCCGTCCGAGATCGACAGGCTCTAGATTCGGTCAAGCATCTCATTAAGGTGAGATAATTCCTCGGGGTCCATGGCCTGGCTATGGGCCGGATTGATTCGTAGTGGCGCGCTCGATGCATCTTCGGCTGTACGAGGCAGTGAGGAGTATTCGAGATCCGTTATCTAGATTGGTTATATGCCCGACGTCGTATCCGAGGCCGAGCTCTGATCTAAGTCAGAGAAGGGTACTATGATGGGGCCGTCCAAAGCAGGGGAGGGGAATTCCTCCATGGCCTCTAAAGATATCGGGGGGTACGACCCGTTGCCCTCATAGAGGGCTGATACCGAGGTTGAGCCTCCGATATTTGTCAGCCCCTGAATCCGGCCGAGCGTCCAGCGCGATAGGACAAGCTCGCCGCTGGAGTCCGCGGTATACTCCAGACCTCCAAAGGTTACGATCTGGTTGGGAGCATAGTTTTCGACGGCGGCGAGATGGCCCGTCGAGTCAGTGCAGAAGATCATGCTGCTGAACACAAAAAAGTTGACTGGGGACATACAGGTTCCCGCGGTCATTACCGCAGTTGATCTGTAGATGAGCCATCGATCCTTCTGCTGATCTCACAGTGGAACTCTCAATGAAAGCACCAGTGTTGGTGTAAAAACCGGCAGATCTCGGGGTAGGGGGTCTTGAGCTGTGGATCTCGAACAGATGGTAACAGGACCAAGGGAGACGATGTTTACCCAAGTTCGTGCCCTCTCGATGTAGGTAAAACCCTACGTCCTGCTCTTGTTTATATTATGGGAGATGTATCAAGTACAGAGTTGATCTACCTCCAGATCATGAGATGGGTTCTAACTCTAGGGCTAGGTGAATGCGATTGTGTTGAAGTCCCCTCTACGAGCTAAACCCTTTGGCATATATACACGCCAGGTAGGGCATCTAGGGTTACAAGGTCGGTATCTAGGAGGCGGTTAGAGAAGTCTTGGAGTATACGTCAAGTCTTCGGCGGGGGTAGTCTTGATCTTGCTTCCAATGTGTGGCTTCCGGAGTCCATCTTGGGGAGAATGTGGGCCTACTGGCCCAATCCAAGGAACATGGCCGGACTAGGTTAGGACCCCCTAGTCCAGGACACCGTCACTCGGGGACCTCGTCCCATTTGCCGTGTTGGGCCGAGGTCTCAACCTCGGCCATAACGACCGATGTCTTGGCCCCCGCAGTGTTGACTTGAAGGGCTGGCTCGGATGTTGCTTCCCCCAGCTCATCAGGACCTTGAGCGGAGGTGACGGGTTCAGGCGTGCCACTGGCGGGCGATAGCCCGCTCAAGGTATCGCCGCTGAGACGCACCCTCGGCGGACTGAAGAAAGTTTCTCACATGAGTTCTATTTTGATGGAAGGACTGGTTCAAGAATGAACTTAATACTGATGACATACCTCCGGGGTGCTGGTTTTTTCCTCCCCATCTCAAGGGGATTGTCTTCTAACTCATCGGAGAAGGTGATCTTCTCCTGTAGAGTTGGCTTGCTGGCGGGCCCAGCGGAGAACCTTTTCATCCTCTTCTGGCCCTTTGGCCGCGCTTCGGCCTCGGCCTCTTCGGGCGCCACCGTCTTCCCTTTAAGGGGAGGGTTCTCTTCTCCCTTGTCCTCCTCCATGTTGTCCTCATGGGTGGAGGAAGTGTGGGTCTCCTCGGACCAGGTGACCGAGGTCTCCCGAGTCCGAAGACCCGCCCTGCCCTTCTGGGGCTTCGACCCCTTGGGGATCACCACATGCGGCTCCTCGACTAGGAGGGCCGTAAGCAGGGGGTCCTCTCCCCCTTCGGCAGTGGCGCCGGGCACAGCATCTGCTCCGCCTTGGAGATCCACTTCTGTAAACGGGAGGTGACGGTGTCCTGGATTAGGGGGTGCTAACCTAGTCGGCCCATGCTCCTCGGGTTGGGCCGATGGGCCCACATTCGTACTCAAGATGGACTCCGGAGGCACTATGCTGGAGGCGTGATCGAGACTACCTCCACCGAAGACTTGTCGTATACTCCAAGATCTCTCCTGCCACCTTGCGCCTAGATACCGACCTGGTAACCCTAGATACCCTACCTGGCGTGTAAATAAGCAATAGGGTTTAGCCTGTAGAAGACACATCAACGCAATATCATTCACCTAGCCCTAGAGTTAGACCACATCTTACGATCTCGAGGTAAATCAACTCTGTACTCAATACTTCTCCATTAATATAAACAAGAGCAGTACGTAGGGTTTTACCTCCATTAAGAGGGCCCGAACCTAGGTAAAACATCGTCTCTCTATTCCTGTTACCATCTGTCCGAGATCCACAGCTCGGGACCCCCTACCTCGAGGTCTGCCGGTTTTGACACCGACACTGGTGCTTTCATTGAGAGTTCTGCTGTGGGATCAATAGGAGGATCGATGGCTCGCTCGTAGATCAACTGTGTCAATAGCCGCGGGAGCGTTTACGCCCCCGGCCAGATTTTTGTGTTCGGCAGCATGATCTTCTGCGCCGACAAGACGGGCCGCCTGGCCTCCGTCGAAAACTACGCCCCAGGCCGGATCATGAACTTCGGCGGCCTCGAGTACACCGCAGATTCCCATGGCGAACTCGTCCTGTCAGGCTGGACGCCTAGCCGGATTGAGGACCAACCCAACTCCGGAGGATCGACTCCAGAACCGATCTCTGCCGAGGACGTCGGGCCAAGACTCGTAGCGTCACCAGAGACCCCTGGCTCCACAACCCCGGACGGTCCCCCGATCTCCGGTCCGGACATAGATCCGACTCCTGCCCCTGAAATCGCGTCAAGCCTAGAGCTGACCTCGGTGCAAGATCACCTTCGGATCCCCTTCGTGCCGAAGATACGTCAAGTTACATACCGGGAACGCTTTGAGTCAGCTCCGCGTACAACCAAGCAAAAAAACCCGAGGAGCTATCTCACCTCAACAATATGCTCGACCGTATCCAGAGCATGTCTATCTCAGACGACAGGACATCGGTTTATGATCATATCAGACTTAAAGCCGATGATCGGGAAATTTACATCCCACCCACCACCCACCTAGTCGCCACGGTCGATGATTTAACCGATGTGTTAGACTACGGCGAGGCCACGGACATGTATGAAGATGCCGATGGCCCCATAGAAAACACCTCGCCTCTGGTAAACACTGGCATGTGGACTGCGACATCAACTTATGATGTCTACATGGTTGACACCCCCAATTCCCCTCCAAGACGTCGACGTAGACGTAGAAGGGGTAACAACGGGGAACCCAACAACAATAATGCCACCGCCAATAACGGCGAGGCAATAGCCGGCAACGCCGATAACACCGGAGAAGACTTTCAAGCCTCCCCGGCTCAGAATGGCACTCCCGAAGGAAACCTCGAGGACTTAGATCCCGACGACCTATTTAAAGGGGCCGACGATAACTACATGCCGGAATCTGAAGAAGACGAGAGTCTCGGTACCGAGGATTACGTCGTCCCCGAAGATTCTTTCGAACAAGAGCGCTTCCGGAGGTGCCTCCTTGCCACGGCTCAGAGCATGAAACGCAAGCAGTAGCAGCTGCAAGCTAACACCGACGCACTAAATGAAAAGTGGGTCGAAGTGCTCTCCGCCGAGCAAGACCTTGGGGCCAGCCCGACTTTAAAAGTGGGTCAAAGCTAACACCCGTCTTTAGTATGATTCTCTCGCGAGCACCCTTGGGGCTAGACCGACTTTAACAGTTTAAAGTATTGCAATATGTAAACATTTCCGTGATCATCACCCGGAGTGATCACGACCCAGTAACAAGAATGGCATACGGACAAGGGTGAAAGGCCACAGGTGAATCAATAGCCTAGCTAACTAAGCATCATGGGACAACAGGTAGGTATAACAACAGGCGACAAAATTAGGCTATGCATTAGAATAGGAGCTATTGGAATAACAACAGAAGCAATTCTAATGCAAGCATAAGAGAGAAGGAATGGGCGATATAAGGATAATCAAGGGGGTTTTGCTTGCCTGGAAGCTCTGCTGAGAGGGGCTGGTCGTCGGAAGGCTACTCGTCGGGAGCGTAGTCGTACACAGCTGCGTCGGCGGCGGTCTCGGCGTCAATCGTGAGAGAAGGAGGGGGAAGAAGCAATAAATTTCACGGCAACAAAGCAACAGCGATGCATGACATGCCTAAATGATATGCTGAGGTGATATAATGCCTATCTAATTGTCTTGGATAATTTAGAAATTTATCTGGATTTATTTTATCAGGGTTATGCACTATTCATCTATCGAATACGTGCAAAAAGTCCCATGTTCATCTAGATAGGAGTGAGGGTCAAGCATTTTGACCACATATTCGGATTCTCCATATTTCTGATCATTTTTCATATATAAATTATTTTCATCCGAGTTAAGGTTTAATTTATATGATTTTTCAAAATTTTAATCATTTTCTGGAATTTCTGGAATTATTTAATTCGAATTATCCGAAATAGTGCCTAGTGACGTCAGCATGACGTCAGCAGTCAACTGAGTCGGTGGACTGGTCAATCTGACCAGTGGGTCCCACCTGTCATCCTCAGTGGTTAATCCAGTGAGTTAATTTAACTAAAAATGATTAATTACCATGTGGGCCCCATTAGTCAGTGACTAACCTAATTATCAGATTAGTTTAAATTTAAATTAGTGTTAATTAAGGGCTGGGGCCCGCATGTCAGCGACACAGGACAACCCAGTCAGCAGTTGACTGGGTCAACCCAGTCAACCAGGGCCCGTGGGGCCCTGCGTCAGTGGCTCTGGGGTGGGACCCAGAGGTGCCACGTCGGCGGTCGGCGCCGGAGAGCGCTCCGGCGACCATTTCCGCGGCGGAGCTCGCCGGACTTGGCCAGAATCCTGCTACGGTGGTCCGTTCGGGGCGTGGCTAGGTTCGTTCGGCTGCGGGCGGAGTCGCGCATCCAGCTGCGGTGGTCGCGGGGGCTGAAGCGGCCGGAAGTGGCCGGAGCAGCGACGGCGGACGGCGGCGCGTTCGGGCGAGCTTGGTTTCGGCGCTAGCGAGCACGTCAAGGGCTGCGAGCGGGCGCGTTCGGCTGCTGTGAGCGTGCTGAGCACGATGCCGTGCTCGGTTGAGCATGTCATCGCCGTTAGCGACGGCGGCGAGCTACACGGCGGAGCAAAACTCGGGCGGCAATGGCAGCAGCGGCTACGGTGACGGAAACGCACGGGATAGAGAGGGGGAAGACGCGCGGGCTTACAGTGAGCCCGTAGGTGTGCTCAGTGGGCTCGAGGGGGGTGTGAGGTGGCCGGATTTGACGCCGGCGTTCGTCAGAGCAGAGGAGGAAGAAGAGCTCGGGGAGGACGATGCGGTGGCGCTGAGCTCCAATGGGCGGCCTTAGACGACGTAGCGGAACGCGGTAGCTCGATCTGGCACGGCGGCGAGGTGAGAGGACGACGGTGGCCACTGGATCGATGGCGGCGACGAGGGGAGCTCTCGGGCGTTTGCGGGGGAGGAAGAAGACTAGCAAGGGAGAGGGAGAAAAGATCTGGGGAGGCGGCTAGGGTTGCCTCGGGGTTGGTCTTATCCTCCACGCAGCCCTGTAGCGACGCGGGGGCGAGGGGACGCGACTGCGACGGCGACCGGCGACGGGCGCGGGCGCGCGCGGGCGACCGAGCGTGAGCGGTAGGAAGGGGAAGGTGAGTTGGGCCGGGCCGCTTTCTGTTTTGACTAAGGCCCAGGTACAGCGGCCTTTTTCTTTTATTCTTTTTCTGTTTTCTGTTTTTCTTTTCTGCCTTGCAATATTTCTGGCCTCCATTTCAATTTTATAAAATATGGGAATTGTCCATTTAAATACTAGGCAATATAACTCACTGCCAGAAAAAGGTTTGAAGCCTCAATGATTTCATTTGAATTTTAATTAAATAAAAAGGTATTAAATATTGCTGTTTGGCACTGTTTTGATGATGTTAGAGTCATCTAGACATTTTAGGTGATGTTGTTTTTCTTAACATAATTAGTTATGGATTATTTGCTATTTAATAAACATTTTAGTTTCCAAATTCGAACAACTTTTATTTTCACTTTAAATTTGAATTTCAATTTGAATTGGAATTTGAAATGAGATATGATGCAAATGATGATCAAGCACTATTAAGCATGGTGACTTGGCATTATCAAAATGTGATCACTGTAGCTAATACATGGGGTGTTACAATTCACCTCCTCTAAAAGAAATTCTCGTCCCGAGAATTAAGAGGCAGGCTGAAAGAGAGTGGGATACTCTTCACGAAGGCGATCTTCGCGTTCCCAAGTGGCTTCATCTTCAGAATGATTCGACCACTGAACTTTAAGGAACTTGATTGCCTTCTGACGGGTTCGACGTTCAGCTTGATCAAGAATGCGGATCGGATACTCTTGATAAGAAAGATCCTCTTGCAGCTCAAGTATTTCATGATCCACTGCTCGGATAGGATCCTTGAAGCAGCGACGAAGTTGCGACACATGAAAGACATCATGCACTTGAGAAAGGTTTGGCGGCAATTCCAATTGATATGCCACTTCTCCTCGACGGGCGAGAATACGGAACAGGCCAATGTAGCGAGGAGCTAACTTGCCTTTGATCCCAAATCGGTGAGTGCCCTTCATCGGAGTGACACGAAGGTAAGCTTGTTCGCCAGGTTGGTAGACCATTACCTGGTGTTTTCGATCATAGTTGCTCTTTTGATGAGACTGAGCAGCTTTCAAATGATCACGTACAATGCGGACTTGTTCTTCAGCTTGTTGAATAATGTCCGGACCAACGAGTGATCGTTCCCCAGTTTCTGACCAATTCAGAGGGGTTCGGCACTTACGTCCATAGAGAACTTCAAATGGTGCCATCTTCAAACTAGCCTGATAGCTATTGTTGTATGAGAATTCGGCATATGGGAGAGATTCCTCCCATTTCTTACCGAATGAGATGACACAAGCTCGAAGCATATCTTCAAGCACTTGATTGACTCGTTCAACTTGTCCCTGGGACTGGGGGTGAAATGCGGTGCTGAAGGACAGATGAGTTCCCATAGCTTCTTGGAAACTGTTCCAAAATCTTGAGGTAAAGAGGCTGCCACGGTCTGATCTGATCCCCAGCGGAATACCGTGAAGTAACACGATTCTGGAAACATATAAGTCTGCTAACTGACTAGCAGTGATTGTCTCCTTGACTGGCAGAAAGTGAGCAACCTTTGAGAATCGGTCAATGACGACAAAGATAGCATCATGACCCTTCTGCGATCTGGGAAAACCAGTAATGAAATTCATTTCGACTTTGTCCCATTTCCATTCAGGAATATCAAGGGGTTGCAGAGTTCCAGCAGGTCTTTGATGTTCTGCTTTGATGCGACGGCAAACGTCACACTCAGCAACATAGCGAGCAATGTCTCGCTTCATATCAGGTCACCAGTATCTCTGTCGAATGTCTTGGTACATCTTGGTACTACCAGGGTGAATAGAAAGAGGCGTATCATGAGCTTCTTTCATGATGCACGGGGTCAGATCCAGGTTATCCTTTCTAGGAACCACTAATCGATTTTTGAAGAACAAGGTGCCATCAACATCAATTGTGAAGAATGAGGGCCTTCCCTTTTTGAGATCCCGCTTAATCTTCTCGACCTCAAAGTCGGCTTTCTGTATATGCTTGATGAGTTCCTCGAGATCTGGTGCAACAACCAGGGTATTGAGATGACCCTGAGGAACAATGTGAAGGTTCAACTTGCGAAGTTCTTCATAGAGAAGAGGTTGTGCTTGCTGAACCATGAGGTTGTTGCAATAAGACTTGCGGCTCAAAGCATCGGCCATTACATTATCCATGTCATAATCAGCTATTGTCTCGAGCCATCTTTGTTGACGGAGGTTCAAATCTGGTTGAGTATACAGATACTTCAGACTTTGGTGGTCCGTGTATATCTCGCAATGATTACTAAGAAGGTAATGTCGCCACAGCTTCAGAGCATAGATAACTGCTGCTAACTCGAGATCATGTGTTGGATACTTATCTTCGTGAGGACGCAACTGGCGAGAGCCATAAGCAATCACTTTGCGCTCTTGCATTAGGACACAGCCTAATCCTTGACGGGATGCGTCGCAATATATCACAAAGTCCTTGCGGGAATCAGGGGAAGCTAGCACTGGGGCAAATGTCAACTTGTCCTTAAGTGTCAAAACTTTCTTGGCATTTTTCTGTCCACTCAAACTTCTTGCCTTTGTGAAGCAAATCAGTCAGTGGCTTAGCAATTTTGGAGAAGTTCTCGACGAAATGGCGGCAATATCTAGCAAGACCGAGAAAACTTCTGACTTGCTTGACATTCTTTGGGGGAGTCCAGTCAAGAATAGCCTGAACTCGTTCTGGGTTAACAGCAATGCCATCTTTGGAAATCACATGACCAAAATAAGTCACCTCAGATAACCAGAATTCACACTTGAAAAACTTGGCATAAAGCTGGTGTTCTCGGAGTTTCTCCAATACAAGCCGAATATGTTCAGCGTGTTCTTCTTCATTCTTGGAAAATATAAGGATATCATCCAAATAAACCACGACGAATTTGTTGAGGTAGTCCATGAAGATATAGTTCATCAATCGAGAGAAGGTTGCTGGAGCATTAGTTAATCCGAAGGACATGATGGTATACTCATATGATCCATAACGAGTAACGAAGGCGGTCTTCGGAATATCCTCTTTGCGAACTCGGATTTGATGATAACCCAACCTTAAGTCGAGTTTAGAGAACACAGAGGATCCAGCAAGTTGATCATAAAGATCGTTGATCCGGGGAAGTGGATATTTGTTCTGGATTGTTGCTTGGTTAATAGGCCGATAGTCCTGGACCAATCGGTTCGTTCCATCCTTCTTCTTAACAAAGAGAGAAGGTGCTCCCCAAGCAGAAGAACTGGGGCGGATGAAACCCTTTTTAAGTGACTTGTCGATTTCCTCCTTAAGTTCAAGGAGTTCATGTGGTGGCATCTTGTATGGGCGCTTGGCAATAGGAGTGGTGCCCGGTTTCAAGTCGATGACAAATTCAATGGCTCTAACAGGGGGTATTCCTGGAAGTTCTTCTGGAAAGACGTCCGGAAAATCGCGAACGACTGGAACATTCTCAATTCCCTCAAGATGTGAAGCGTTCAAAGCATTCAGAGCATATATCTGAGCTTTGGCATTCCGAGTAATTCGGGCGGTGTAGTTCACTATCTCGTCGGAGGGGTGAAGGAGTTGAACGACTTTGGTGGCACAATTGATCGAAGCAATGTGAGCTTTCAACCAATCCATTCCCAGAATGAGGTCTATCATGGAAGATTTCAAGATGATAGGTGAAACAAGGAATTTGAGTCCTTTGATTTCAACAGTGACATTGTGTGCCATCATGGAGGTGTGACAATGACCTCCAGGGGTGCGGACAACTATCGGTAGATTCATCTTTTCAAATGCAATGTCATGTGCTAATGCAAATGCTTCTGTCATGAATGAATGCGATGCTCCTGAATCAAATAAAACTGAAGCAGGTACTGAGTTAACGAGAAGGGTACCCATCACAGTGTTAGGTTGATCCAAACTTCTTCAATATCGACGTGGTAAGCCTGTCCACGTCCATAAGCAGAAGGCCCGGTATTATAGTTGCGGGTCTGGTTGTTGCCACGGCCATTTCCACGGCCAGTAGGAGGAAGTGCCAACTGATTCTGATTCTGGCGGCAGTCCTTGGCAAGGTGACCTGGGCGGCGACACTTGAAACACATACCATCTTCAGGACGAAGAGGAGCAGCACATGGTGGAGCAGCTTGAGCTCTTGGCTACCTCGGTGGTGGAGGAGGCAGACGAGGTGCAGCATAGGAAGGCCTCAGCGCAGGGGCAGTTGGACGACACATGCTATTGGGAATCCAGATTTTTCGCCTTTGTCCTGAGCTCGAAGATGAGCCAATGTCACGATTGCGCTTGAATGATTCCCTATGTTCCATCTGAGCAGTCTCAACCTGGATATCCTTATTCACAAGAGTGGCGAAGTCGGCGAAGTCATGAACAGCAAGTGCAAGCTTGAGGTCTGGGTGGAGTCCATCGCGGAATTTCTCCAGTCTGCGTGCATCTGTGGCAATGTCTTCTTCAGCATAGCGGGACAAGTTAAGGAATTCCCGCTGATAAGCTTCGACAGTCTTACTGCCCTGAGTGAGGTTGCGGAACTCTCTTTTCTTCTGGTCCATGATTCCCTGAGGAATGTAACGGGCACAAAAAGCAGTCTGAAACTCGATCCAAGTAATGACTGTCCCAGCAGGCAGTGAACTCCTGTGGGTGTGCCACCATTAAGCAGCGGCACCCTTCAAGAAGTAGGACGCAAAGGTAACGAAGTTTGCGGGGGTGACATTGGCAGACTCCATCTCATTGGTGATGTCGCGAAGCCAGTCATCAGCATCCAGTGGCTGTTCAGAGTTGCGAAACATAGTAGGGCTGAGACGCACAAACTTCTGCAGAGTTATAGCGGCAGGTTCCTGGTTCTAAGCATTCTGGTTCTGGTGCGGGAACTGAGCCATGATCCCAACCATGAACTGGCGGTTCAGCTCGAATTGCTGCATTATAGCTGCCATATAGTCTGGCGGTGGTGGCCCTTCGGGAGCACGGCCACGACCACGACCACCTGGTCTAACCATCCTGCTAAAGATTTAACAGGGGTAGTTTAGTAAAATCAACTGCAAGTGTCTTAGAGACAAACATGATGTAACACGACCATGAATAAGTGGTGCAACAGATACATAACAGTAGCCAATTAAGACATACAGATCCATACACAGAGTCGATTACACGCGGACAACACAAGTTCGGAAATTAAACAACTAGACATACTAGGCGGCGCGCAGGCACGCGGTGAGGAGTACAACAACGAGACATAGCAAAGGCTACATCAACGTCGGGGAAAACCACTAAAACCAGGTAACTGCAGGTGCGGACGATGAGTGTCCATGGCAGGAAGGTCCTGCGCTCCGTGAGCACTCTGATGCAGAACCCGATCTCGAACTAGAAGAAGAGGTCCACGTGCGGGTGTGTGACCTCCAACAGCAGGCCAATCAAGACCTGAAGGCATCTGAGTCCTGCGCGGGTAGAGGATGTACTCTGGATGTATCCCTGCCCGAACAGCTGGCAGCAACTGTGTCATAGCATCGTAGAGACGTGCTCGAGTGGCGAACAACTTGACGGCAAGAGCCCGGGCAGTGCGATCCAGAGCCTGATTGCACTGAATCAAAACCTACGGGTCATATCGACGTCGCTCGTAAGGGGCACAGACAGCTATGTAGTATCCGGTAGCATCTACAGCAAGGGCATACGGGATGTATCGGAACTCGGAGTCAACCAAGCGACTATGCTCGCCACGAAGACGTGCGACAGCAGAATGGGCAGCGTCATGGACTGCCATATCAATCGTCACGCCGATACCGTGAAAAGTGTGCAACTCAGTGACGGAGTTGTTCCGCTGATCAAAGATACGAACATCGACATGATACTGCTCCTGGTTGAACTCGCGGTAATCCTCGTAAACCATGTACTCGGGGTACCAACGGTAGCCCAGTCTAGTCAGGAGGGCGATCAGGATAGCTGGAAAACCAGTCGCATCACGAGCCCAAGTGCGAAGCACAGGCTGCGTCGCGGGACGCGGCGGAAACAAGTGATCCATCTGAAACAGAGGAAATTCCAGATTGTCAAATGACAGTGTGAGAAGCATATAATAACTTGGAAGGAAGGTTAAACAGACCAATGGAAAAGGAAATGTGATTATCAGACTAATCAGATCTATGGGAAGGAATAAGTGCAGATAATCCAGCTCCGGGTGGACGTGATCACGAGAACCTAGAGTCAGAGTTAGTAAAGTTTTAACCCGAATAGAAGAGAGATCAGAATCCCAGAGTATAGAAGAGGAATAAAAGATCCTAATACCACCCAGTGGCAACGTGGGCCCGTAAGCCACACAGCCATGTTAGTAAAATAGTTTTTCAAAGACTAGACTCAACTTCGACCAAGGAATTGGAAGGGGGCTTCCTACAGGCAGTCGGCTCTGATACCAACTTGTGACGCCCCTGCTCGACCATGAACTAATCATACACGCAAACGTGCACGCTCGAGATTAGAGACTCACGGGAAGATATCACAACCCAACTCTAAATTCAAATTTAAACATAAATCTTCATATTACAAACCAGGGGTCATGAGGACCCAAATACATAAGTCATACACACAAATAATATCTGGGTACAGACATAGTTAGTCAAGTTTGCCTTAAGAAGGCTAGCACAAACAACGACACTGATCGAAAAAGCGAAGGCCTCCTGCCTAGGGCCTCCGAACTACTCCTGGACGGCTGGCTCAACCCAGTAGTACGTGCCTCCTGGGCTCTCCTGGTAGTAGTCTCCTGCGGTGGCGTCTGGCTCCGGGGCTCCATCGACTGATTTCATCAAGCGGGTATGGGGAAAAATATAGCAAAGCAACTGTGAGTACTCATCCAAAGTACTCGCGAGACTGACATCAGAACTATACAAGATATGCATCGTTATCAAAGGAATGAGGCTATATCTTTGGACTAAACTGCAGAAATGTTGGAATAGAGGGGGAGAGGCCTAGCCTATCGAAGACTAGCATCTTGAAGCAATCTTGCAGCATCAGAAGAGAGTAGAGTATAGTAACACATTATAGCAGTTACATTTTAGTAATGCCCTGAGATCCTTTCTCGACTACCCTGCGAGAAAGTGATTCCAAGAGTAGTAGTATCAGTTTATCATTGTAACAGTATACATTTGTAGTTATAGCGGATCAAGATACAACTCCGAGCGTCCTGTTACCGTGGACACGGCTATTCGAATAGATAACTTCCCTGCAGGGGTGCACTACTGTTACCCAACACGCTCGATCACATCCGGCCGGACACACTTGCTGGGTAATGCCCGGCCTTGGGTGATCAACATGACGCAGTCCTACCTAGGCTCAGCAGAGAGGTCAGCACGCCGGTCTAAATCCTAAGCACGAAGGGGTCTTGGGCCATCGCCCTTCGCACTCCTGCACGTTGCGTGACTGGCCGGGGCCCAGGCGCTACACTGAATACACCAATGACGTCACCAGCCCACCCCAGCAATCAGCCCGCATGTCTGAGCTGTGACGTCTGAAGAGCTTTCGGCTGATACATACGACGTAGAGGGTCCCATAACCATTATCCCACGTGGTGGTAGTGCGTATGGGGCCAACAACCCACTCAGATCAAATACCCAAATCCGTTAGGCGTATTTAGTAACTCGCAGAGACGAACAGGGTTCCTGTCGCTACGACTTGGTAACACATGTCGCGCGGGTGCTCTTGGAGCCGACCCATCTTTAGTTCGATTCTCTCGCGGGCACCCTTGGGGCCAGCCCCACTTTAACAGTTTAAAATATTGCAATATGTAAACATTTCCGTGATCATCACCCGGAGTGATCATGGCCCAGTAACAAGCATGGCATACGGACAAGGGTGAAAGGCCACAGGTGAATCAATAGCCTAGCTAACTAAGCATCATGGGACAACAGGTAGGTATAACAGCAGGCGACAAAATCAGGCTATGCATCAGAATAGGAGCTATTGGAATAACAACAGAAGCAATTCTAATGCAAGCATAAGAGAGAAGGAATGGGCGATATCTGGATGATCAAGGGGGTTTTGCTTGCCTGGAAGCTCTGCTGAGAGGGGCTGGTCGTCGGAAGGCTGCTCGTCGGGAGCGTAGTCGTACATAGCTGCGTCGGCGGCGGTCTCGGGGTCTATCGGGAGAGAAGGAGGGGGAAGAAACAATAAATTTCACGGCAACAAAGCAACAGTGATGCATGACATGCCTAAACGATATGCAGAGGTGATATAATGCCTATCTAATTGTCTTAGATAATTTAGAAATTTATCTGGATTTATTTTATCAGGGTTATGCACTATTCATCTATCAAATACGGGCAAAAAGTCCCATGTTCATCTAGATAGGAGTGAGGGTCAAGCATTTTGACCACATATTTGGATTCTTCATATTTTTCTGATCATTTTTCATATATAAATTATTTTCATCCGAGTTACGGTTTAATTTATATGATTTTTCAAAGTTTTAATCATTTTCTGGAATTTCTGGAATTATTTAATTTGAATTATCCGAAACAGTGCCCAGTGACGTCAGCATGACGTCAGAACGACGTCAGCGGTCAACTGAGTCGGTGGACTGGTCAATCTGACCAGTGGGTCCCACCTGTCATCCTCAGTGGTTAATCTAGTGAGTTAATTTAACTAAAAATGATTAATTAGCATGTGGGCCCCATTAGTCAGTGACTAACCTAATTATCAGATTAGTTAAAATTTAAATTAGTGTTAATTAAGCGCTGGGGCCCGCATGTCAGCGACACAGGGCAGCCCAGTCAACTGGGGCCCGTGGGGCCCAGCGTCAGTGGCTCTGGGGTGGGACCCAGAGGTGCCTCATCGGCGGTTGGTGCCGGAGAGCGCTCCGACGACCATTTCCGCGGCGGAGCTCACCGGACTTGCCCGGAATCCCGCTACGGTGGTCCGTTCGGGGCGTGGCTAGGCTCATTCGGCTGTGGGCGGAGTCGCGCATCCAGCTGCGGTGGGCGCGGGGGCTGAAGCAGCCAGAAGTGGCCGGAGCAGCGACGGCGGACGTCGGCACGTTCGGGCGAGCTTGGTTTCGGCACTAGTGAGCATGTCAAGGGCTGCAAGCGGGCGCGTTCGGCTGCTGCGAGCGTGCTGAGCACGATGCCGTGCGCGGTTGAGCATGTCGTTGCCGTTAGCGACGGCGGCGAGCTACACGGCGGAGCAAAACTCGGGCGGCGACGGCAGCGGCGGCTGCGATGACGGAAACGCACGGGATAGAGAGGGGAAAGATGCGCAGGCTTACAATGAGCCCGTATGTGTGCTCAGTGGGCTTGAGGGGGGCGTGAGGTGGCCGAATTTGACGCCGGCATTTGTCGGAGCAGAGGAGGAAGAAGAGCTCGGGGAGGACGATGCGGTAGCGCTGAGCTCCAATGGGCGGCCTCAGAGGACTTAGCGGAACGCGGCGGCTCGATCTGGCACGGCGGCGAGGTGAGAGGACGACGGTGGCCGCGGGATCGACGGCGGCGACGAGGGGATCTCTCGGGCGTTTGCGGGGGAGGAAGAAGACTAGCAAGGGAGAGGGAGAAAGATCTGGGGAGGCGGCTAGGGTTGCCTCGGGGTTGGTCTTATCCACCACGCAGCCCTGTAGCGACGCGGGGGCGAGGGGACGCGGCTGTGACGGCGACCGGCGACGGGCGCGGGTGACCGAGTGTGAGCAATAGGAAGGGGAAGGTGAGTTGGGCCGGGCCGCTTTATGTTTTGACTAAGGCCTAGGTACAGCGGCCTTTTTCCTTTATTCTTTTTCTGTTTCTGTTTTCTAGTTTTCTTTTCTGCCTTGCAAAATGTCTGGCCTCCATTTCAATTTTATAAAATATGGGAATTGTCCATTTAAATACTAGGCAATATAACTCACTGCCAGAAAAAGGTTTGAAGCCTCAATGATTTCATTTGAATTTTAATTAAATAAAAAGGTATTAAATATTGTTGTTTGGCACTGTTTTGATGATGTTAGAGTCATCTAGACATTTTAGGTGATGTTGTTTTTCTTAACATAATTAGTTATGGATTATTTGCAATTTAATGAACATTTTACTTTCCAAATTGGAACAACTTTTATTTTCACTTTAAATTTGAATTTCAATTTGAATTGGAATTTGAAATGATATATGATGCAAATGATGATCAAGCACTATTAAGCATGGTGACTTGGCATTATCAAAATGTGATCACTGTAGCTAATACATGGGGTGTTACACCTTCTTTCATGTCAATAACAACACCTATGGTTCGTAAGAATGGTCAACCAAGTATTATGGGACAAGACGGATTGCAATCAATATCAAGTACAATAAAGTCCGCGGGCACATAATTTCTATTAGCAAGAATAAGCACATCATTTATTCTACCCAATGGCTTTTTAATAGTGGAATCCGCAAGATGCAAATTAAGAGAACATTCATCTATATTAGTAAAACCTAGCTCATCACATAGAGATTTTGGAATTGTGGAAACGCTAGCACCCAAATCACATAAAGCATTGCACTCATAATTTTTGATTTTAACTTTAATGGTAGGTTCCCACTCATCATATAATTTTCTAGGAATTGAAATTTCTAGTTCTAGCTCTTCTTCAAACGCTTTCATCATTGCTTCTACAATGTGTTCAGTAAAAGCCTTATTTTGTTCATAAGCGTTGGGTGAATTTAGCATGGATTGTAACAAACAAATACATTCAATCAAAGAACAACTATCATAATTAATATCTTTGTAATCCAAGAGAGTGGGAACATCGCTAGTTAAAGTTTTTACCTCTCCAAACCCACTTTTATCAAAAAATTTATCAAGATTTTCACCCTCCAAATTATGAGAATGCCTGCTAGCTAAAGTTGACTCTTCTTCAGTCCCTTTTTCATCAAGTTTTATGTTGCTAAACAAGGAATAAATAGATGAAACACCAATCATTTCAATATCCTCATCATTACTACGATAGAAACCGGGAGGAATCGCTTTTTCTAAAAATTCTCGTTTAGCTTATAGCATAGCGGTTCTTTTCTTACTCTCATCCATGGAGACATATAAAGCTTTAATTGATTCATTAATATCAATTTTGGGTGGCAAAATTTTAGTCTTAAGACTTTCCACATCATGAATAATTATATCAATGCTCCTAGACATATCATCAAGTTTACTCAATTTTTCTTCTATCGTAGTGTTGAAAACTTTTTGAGCATTAATAAATTCTTTAATATTGCTTTCAAGATCAGAGGGCATCCTATTATTATTATTATACGAATTACCATAGGGATTGCCATAATTGTTGAGGAATTTCCAGGAAACGGCCTAGGATTAAAATTACCTCTATAAGCATTACAATTAAAATTGTTTCGCGAGACAAAATTTACATCTACGGGATCATTATTTTGCTCAATCCAGGTGGATAAAGGCACATCATTAGGATCAATAGGAGTATTTTTGCTAGCAACCAATTTCATAAGCGCATCAACTTTATCACTCAAAGTACTAATTTCTTCAACAGAATTCACTTTTTTACTAGTTGGAGCTCTTTCAGTATGCCATTGTGAGTAATTTGCCATAATATTATCAAGCAATTTAGTGGCTTCTCCCAATGTAATCTCCATAAAAGTACCACCCGCGACGGAATCTAAAAGATTTCTAGAAACAAAATTTAATCCCGCATAAAAAATTTGTATGATCATCCACAAATTTAAACCATGAGTAGGGCAATTTCTTATCATTAATTTCATCCTTTCCGAAGATTGGGCAACATGTTCATGATCAAGTTGCTTGAAATTCATAATTTGATTTCTAAGGGAAATAATTTTTGCGGGAGGAAAATACTTGGTAATAAAAGCATCTTTACACCTATCCCAAGAATCGATACTATTTCGTGGCAAAGATGAAAACCTAATTTTTGCACGATCCCGCAATGAGAACGGGAATAATTTCAATTTAACAATATCATTATCCACATCTTTTTTCTTTTGCATATCACACAATTCTACGAAAGTGTTAAGATGGGATGCAGCATCTTCATTAGGACTGCCAGAAAATTGTTCTTTCATAACAATATTTAACAGAGCAGCATTAATATCACAAGTCTTCGCACTAGAAGCGGGAGGAGCCATCGGAGTACTAATAAAATCATTATTATTAGTATTGGAAAAATCACATAATTTTGTATTTTCTTGCGACATAGTGGCTACGCAAACAAGGTAACTAGCAAGCAAAGAAGCAAACAAGAAAAATGCCAACGGAAAATATTTTTGTATTTTTGTAAAAAGTTTTTAGATGTGGGGGAGATGAAAACGAGAGGCAAAGGCAAATAAAATAAATGCAAGGAGATGAAAGTTTTATGCGTAGCTACTTGATAGATGTTGATGATGTCTCCCCGGCAACGGCGCCAGAAATTCTTCCTGCTACTTGTGAGCTGCGTTGGGATTTCCCCGAAGAGGAGGGGATGATGCAGTACAGTAGAGATAAGTATTTCCCTCAGTTATGAAACCAAGGTTATCAATCTAGTAGGAGAATCACGCAACAACTCGTTAGCAGCACCTGCACACAAAACAACAAATCCTCGCACCCAACGCGAACAAGGGGTTGTCAATCCCTTGGCGGTTAATTGCAAGATTAAATTGTATGGTGATAGATAGATAGATCGAACAAAAATAGAAAATAAAATAAATAAAGTAAAATTGCAGCAATGTATTTTTAGGATTTTTAGTATATGATAAAGGTAGACCCGGGGGCCATAGTTTTAACTAGAGGCTTCTCTCTTGAAAATAGCATACGGTGGGTAGACAAATTACTGTTGGGCAATTGATAGAAAAGCCAATAATCATGACGATATCCAAGGCAATGATCATGTATATAGGCATCACGTCCGAGACAAGTAGACCGACTCCTGCCTGCATCTACTACTATTATTCAACACATCGACCGCTCTCCAGCATGCATCTAGAGTATTAAGTTCATAAAGAACGGAGTAACGCCTTAAGCAAGATGACATGATGTAGACAAAGTAAACTCATGCTTGAATAAACCCCATCTTTTTATCCTTAATAGCAACGATACATACGTGTCATGTCCCTTTCTGTCACTGGGATTGAGCACCGTAAGATCGAACCCATTACAAAGCACCTCTCCCATTGCAAGATAAATCAATCTAGTTGGCCAAACCAAATCAATAGATCGGAGAGAAATACGAAGCTATAACAATCATGCATAAAAGAGTTTAGATAAAACACAAATAATATTTATGGATAATCTGATCATAAACAATTCATCGGATCCCAACAAACACACCGCAAAAAGTGATTACATCAGATAGAACTCCAAGAACATCGAGGAGAACATTGTATTGAAGATCAAATAGAGAGAAGAAGCCATCTAGCTACTAACTATGGACCCGAAGTTCTGTGGTAAACTACTCACGCATCATTGGAAGGGCAGCAAGGTTGATGAAGAGCCCCTCCGTGATCGATTCCCCCTCCGGCAGAGTACCGGAAAAGGCCTCCAGATGGGATCTCTCGAGAACAGAGACTTGCGTTGGTGGAAAAAGTATTTCGTGGACTCCTTTGTTAATTTCCCGATTTTAGAGAATTTATAGAGGTGGAATTAGGTTAAACGGAGCAAAGGTGGGCCCACGAGGCACCAGGGCGCGCCCTGGTGGCTCATGGCCACCTCCTCTGTCTTCTGGCCCTCTCCCGAAGCTTCTAGTGTCTCTTATGTCCAGAAAAAAATCTCCAAAAAGTTTCATGGCATTTGGACTTCGTTTGGTACTGATATTCTGGAAAACCAAAAACAGGAAAAAAACAGCAACTGCCACGGGGCACTAAGTTAATAGGTTAGTCCCAAAAAATGATATATAATTGCTTGTAAATGTATATAAAACATCCAAGATTGATACTATAATAGCATGGAACAATCAAAAATTATAGATACGTTGGTGACGTATCATCTAGCCCACTCCATCTGTTTTACAGATAGGGTAATGGAACGCCAGTTCCCAGAAGGGTTTAAACCCATTAATATAGAGTGATACGATGGCACCACGGACCCAGCGGTGTGGATTGAAGACTTCCTTATCCACATACATATGGCCAACGGAGATGACCTCCATGCCATCAAATACTTGCCGCTCAAGTTAAAGGGGCCAGCTAGGCACTGGCTTAACAACCTGCCTCCTCATTCTATTGGTAGTTGGGAGGCACTTGAAGACGCTTTTTGGGCAAACTTCCAAGGCACTTACGTCCGACCTCCTGACGCTGATGACCTCAGCCGTGTCACCCAGCAGCCAGGCGAATTAGCCCAGAAATTCTGGAATAGGTTCCTCACAAAGAAAAACCAGATCATAGAATGCTCCGAAGCCGAGGCCATCGCCGCATTCAAAAATAATATCCGAGATGAATGGCTTGCCCGCCAACTCGGCCAGGATAAGCCGAGGAGTATGGCAGCCCTTACCTCGCTGATGACCCACTTTTGCGTGGGAGAGGATAGTTGGCTCGCCCGCAGTACTCACAACGGCGAGGCAGGCACCTCGAAAACACGCGATGCCAACGGAAAACCCAAGCGCAATAAAAACAAATATAGGTATAAAAATGGCGGAAGCGACACAGAAGACGCTGCGGTCAACGCAGGGTTCACCGGCCCTAGATCCGGACAGAAAAGAAAACCCCTTAAAGGGAACAAGGATGGGCCTAGCCAGCTTGACAAAATCCTGGATCGCCCATGTGGAATCAATGGCACTCTGGACAAACCAGCAACCCACACTAACAGGAATTGCTGGGTCTTCAAGCAGGCCGGCAAGGTTGCGACAGAGGGTCAAAATAAAACCCAAAATCGCAGCGAAGACGAGGATGAACCTCAGCGGCCCAATAATGAAGGCCAAAAGAAGTTTCCTAACGAGGTAACAGAGGTCAATATGATCTATGTTACCCACATCCCCAAAAGGGAGAGGAAATGTGTACTTCGGGATGTCTACGCATTAGAGCCAGTCGCCCCGAAGTTTAACCCATGGTTGGCTTACCCGATCACATTCGACAAGCATGATCATCCGACCAACATCAGGCATGGTGGATCGGCAGCGCTAGTCCTGGACCCAATCGTCGTTGGTTATCATCTGACAAGAGTCCTTACGGACGGAGGAAGTAGCCTCAACCTAATTTACGAGGACACGGTTAGGAAGATGGGCATCGACTCATCTCGGATCAAACCGAGCACCACCACCTTCAAAGGTGTCATTCCAGGCGTGGAAGCCCGCTGCACCAGAACAGTCACGCTGGAGGTAGTCTTCGGCTCACCCGAGAACTTCAGAAGCGAGGAGTTAATCTTCGACACCGTCCCCTTCCGAAGCGGATACCACGCGCTCTTAGGGCGCACAGCTTTCGCACGCTTCAATGCAGTCCCGCATTATGCTTATCTCAAGCTGAAAATGCCAGGACCCAACGGCATTATCACAGTCAATGGTAACACTGATCGCTCACTCCGAATAGAGGAGCAGACCGCGGCCTTTGCAGGCGAGGTACAGGCGTCCGAGGAGGCGTTCCGCAGCAATAACTGCACCACCAGCTCTTCGAAGCGCACGCGGGCTACGCAAGTCGACCTCGGCCATGTACCCCCGAACCCTAAATAGGGATACGGGCTCCTTGCGCGCCCTCCCTGGATGGGGCACTATGTCCCCAGGGTGCATAATTTTGCACTCAAAATTCCCTGGGCTGTCAAGGAGCCAAAATTTACTGAAACGTTGGAACGGCTCGACCACGGAACGACATGGCTTTGAGCCCCCGCATCGGCAAGTTTCTGTCAAAGAACCAATCAGCATGACTACATCAACGTGGCCTAAACCACACAACAGACTCCTGCAAAACCTCCTTCAAAGGACTCAGCCAATAAAGCGCTTGGAGCGTATAAAAGACTGAGACGGCATCAGTCCCCGTAAGTCACCACCACCAATGGCGACAAGCTGGTCAACAGCTCGGAAGCGCAGACGTGCGGCAGGAAGCGGCCCGGGTTTTTAAAACTCGATGACAATATCCGTCCTATTTTTTCTTCCTTCTTTACCTACTCTTTTACGTTGTATTCTTTCAGTTCCTCTCATTGCAGCTTGGCATGTAAAAGCTTGAAGTTATGAAATAAAGAAATCGTGCCCCTTAAAGGTCCTTAATGTATTTCTGCACAAGCACTGCCTTTGCGCCACAAGAATGCCTTTAAGATACAAACGTTACGGGGCCCCGTTCCCCTGTCTTGAAATACAAGTCCGAGGTACTCGGCGTCTCGGAGGTTGCTTTATATGCATCAGTTTCGAACCTAGATTTTGGTCAATAGTTGGGTTGCCCGGCTCATATGTGTACCTCTTACGTTCCCAATGAATTCGGCTAAGGGTGTAACGGGAGAACCATTGCGATTGTGCCACCAGGTTAATTGGCAGAGCGCCTCAGTGGAGAAAGCCGAAACCTGACTATCTAGGTAGGCACAAACTGGTCGGCCATCCGCAGACCGCGTTAAGCGAAGTGACGATAGAGATCACCCGTGTTAAACGAAGGGCTTCCCTTTTTAGCCGAAGTGCGTCATGGCTTAGACCTCGGCTTGCTAAGCCAACCACTTCCCATACCGGGGGCTCGTCACCAGCCCCCACAGTGAAACTCCTAGGACTAAGTGAAAGTTATCAAGCCGTTATAGTCTGATTGCCTGGTTCCTATGAGCACAGACCGCCTCCGATTACCAGGACGTCGGCCAAGGGTCAAAAATGCCTCAAGGAACACCCTTTGTATATTCTACACTGGGGCAGAAGCCGATGACTGGCCACTTTCAGTTTAAGCCGGTCGCACAGGAGGTAAAATAATTAAAAAGTACACACAAATGAAGGAATTTAAAGCCATACACATTCCATCAAATGATAAATTTTGTACAATTCACAACCTCGGCATCCCGAAGTGCTACCTAGAAATACAAAGTTTCCTTTGGACACATGGCCTCGGTAATCCGGGCTCCCTCCTCCACCTCGGCAAAGAACTGTTCTGCGGTGCGCGGCTTGTGCGCAGGGGGGCCCGTGGCAACCGTCACCGCATCAACCTTCCAGAAGTGTGTCTTCACACAGGCATATGCCCTCCACGCTCCTTCAAAGCACGTGGATCTCCTCCAGATGTTTACGTGCGGGGTCGCATCTCGAAGATGAGTCGTAAGGCCGAAGAAGCTGGTTGGCAGGGCCTTGGCGGACCACAGCGCGACGCAGAGGTCATGGGGCGCCGGTCTCGTCATGCGGAATAACTCCACCAGCTGCTTCACTCGATGATTCAGCAGCTGTGATGACGGAGACCCCGGGAACTGCCCCCAGAATGCCTTCTCCACCTCATGACCCGCCAGCTGGTCGAAGTGCGCAATGGCATCCACCACGCTCTGCGGGAGATCCACGAAGACTTCTGCGGAACGCCACAGCTGGGTGAGCTCGACGCACGCTTTGCTGCCAAACACACACTATAATAAATATAGCTTACCCGAGGAGATTTGCTCCACTTGTTCGAGCACCTCGCGGTCAGCCCGGGCCGCGGTCTTGAGCTCGGATTGGGCAAGCTAGAGCTTCTTGAGCTCGTCGTTCGCTTGCTTCCCCTCCGCCTAAAGTTTGTCACGTGCCTCGAACATGCCCTTCAGGGTCTCCTCAACCTCTTGGACCCACGTTCGGTCCTTCTCCCCGGCCACCTTCTCGGCAGCCCGGGCCTCCTCCGCCTTCGTGGCCGCAGCCTTATGCTGCTTCACCTCCTGCCGAGCTTTTTTGAGCTCAGCCTTCAGCGCCTCCAGCTCAGACAACGCTGCTATCATTTAAACAGTTTGGCCTCAGTTCTCCACTCAAACATCATAATACGTTAAACGGAAGTTTGACTCGCTTACTTTGAGACTGCTCGAACCTCTGGTTCATCAGGTTGAGTTCCTCCTGGGACCTCTCGAGCTTCCGGTTCATCTCCGCAATCTCCTCGGAGACGGAGTCCGGAGCCGAGGTCGAAACCTGCCAAGAAGATTTTTTTTTACACAAAGCCCGCAATCACAGTATTGAAAGTCCAGAACGACCGCCTTTGGTAGCGTCCTAGGGGTTGCATGACAAGCTCCTACTAAATGCACGACTCCAATGCCGGTTTCTTGAAACCAGCTTTGGGCTCGGGGGCTACTCACTCACTGTGCCATTTAGAAGGCCGTGATGTTATGTTCTCGGAAAGGAGCATACATCAATAAGCTCAAACAAATAAGTTAAAGGGTAGAGGCATACCTCGAATCTCGCGACGAGGTTCTTGAAAACCTCGTGCAGGCCGGCCCCCGCGGATCGGAAGCCTTGCAGCGCCGCGCCTATCAAGGCACAGTGCTCTTCCTTAAGGGAGGAGACCCTTAGGGTCTCCTCCATCTCTTCGGTCCACCCAGCGCTAGCCCGTCCTTGGGCAGCAGGCGGGGATGGCGGGACGACCTCGGACCTAGGCGCCGGTGTGCCGGCACGAGTGGTCTCCACCTGCGATGGCGGAGCTGAAGCGGACGTCGGCTGGGCCGATGACTGGCCCAGCCCCTCTTCGACGGCCTCGGGGATCTTCTTCCCTAGGTCATGTTGGGCCGAGGCATCGACCTCGGCCATGACAGCCAACTCTTCGGCCCCCGCCGTGTTGGCTTGGGGGGCCAGAGTGGATGTCGCCTCCCCCAGCCCGTCATGAGCTGATGGAGGAGCGGCGGGCTCCGGAGTCCCGCTGGCAGACGGCAGCCCACTCGAGGAACCGCTGGGAAGCACCTTTGGCGGATTGCGTAAAAAAGACGCTTTATGAGTTTACCATTACCTAAAGGACTTATCAAAAATACCGGATATAAAGACAACGGCTTACCCTCGGGGTGCCGGTTTCTTCCTCCCCATAGCAAGGGGGTCTTCTTCTGATTCATCAGAGAGCTCGGCTCTCTCCGACGACTTGCCGGCAGCCCTGGCCGAGCTCCTCCTCGGCCTCTTCGAGCCCTTGGGCTGCATGCTGGCTTCGGCGTCCTCTGACGCTGCCATCTTCCCTTTTGGGGGAGGGTTCTCTTCCTCCTCATCCTCCTCCGCATCGTCTTCATGGGCGGAGGAGGCGCGGGTCTCCCCAGACCGGGTGATCGAGGACTCCCAGTTCCGAACACACGCTTTGCCCTTCAGGGACTTCGTCCCTTTGGGGGCCACCACGTGCGGCTCCTCGACTAGGAGCGCCGTGAGCAGAGGGGTTCTTATCTCCTCTGGTAGTGGGGCCAGGCATTGCACTATCTGCACCTAGGCCAACCACTTCTGCAAACATCGAGCATAGCGATTCGTTAGATTCTACGCCTCAATATGGAAGACAAGAATTCAGATTTGTGTGTTAGAGCATTTACCGGGGGGGCTTCGTAGCCATCCTCGATGCCGAGGTCACTACAACAAGAACCCCCATATAGCAACGCATAGTTAGCAACGTTTTAAAAATGCGCTGCAAAATGCCAGCTTTACAACGAATATATGCGTTGGAACGCCATCCGTAGCCGGCTATAGAAAAGAGCAACGAATATCATGTGTTGGAGTCATGCGTAGCTATGCGTTAAGAAGAGGGAGGCACGCATAGTCAGTTGTCCTCCCATGAGTAGTTATGACTCATGGGCCCCAGAATAAAATAATAATGTTTACATATTATTTAATCATATGGGTAAATTATTTTCTCTGTTCTTTTGCAGTAAGACGTGTGATATAATATAAGAATTATTATATTGTATAGATTACCTAAAAGTCTTACCTAAAAAAATAGATTACCTAAAGTCTATCGAGAGAATACTCCGCCGCCCAGCAATCCCACCTCCCGCCGCCGCCGAGAAATCTCACCTACCCCCGCCGTCCCAAGCAGCCAAGCTCCACCTCAATCCCGACGCGCCGTCCCCCATATCGCACGCCCGGCCGTCGAGCTCCCATCCGCCGCCGCCCTCCAAGCTCCCTCATCTTGCTACGCCGCCGCCGATCCATCTCACCTTCGGCCGCGCGCCGCCGATCCATCTCACCTTCGGCCGCTGCCCCCAAGCAGTGAAGCTCCTCATCCCAGGCGCGCCGTCCCCTCTGTACTGCACGCCCAACCGCCCAAACCGCCTCCTCCGCCACCCGCCCTGGCTCCCTCCACCTAGCCGCGTCGCCGACTTGCCGTGCTGACACCATCCTCCCTGGCTCCCTACACCTAGCTACGTCGCCAACCAGCTGTCTGCCAATCGCCGCCTCACCGAAGCTGCAACGACGAAGCGCCCCTGCATAGGTAACCTTTGTTAGAGTAATCTTACCCTGGTCATGACAAGTTTGTAGTTGAGTTAGTATCCATGAAGGATTAGTAGTTAAACAGAATACGTACTAGCTAATTGGTCTAGTTTGTGTCCTATACGTGTGTGAGCTAGCTATAATGCTTTGCACGTCATTTTTCATCTCTTGTCTGACAGTCATTTTTTCCGCTGGTTTGGTGAATGTGAAAGATAACACTATGGAAAAGTAACACCTGAACTGAACTTGATGCCACTAAAGTCGATTCAGTATATCCATCTAGCATAATCATTTGCATCCGTTGTTCCAGAAAAAAGATCTTATTTGTAATTTCGTATTTTATATACTGTAACGATGATCAATGTTATAAGAAGCCTATACTGTTATAAGAAGCTTACTGTTCCACTTAAGTCAGATTTCAGTATATAACAGAGTATACATGTTTTCTTGTATGATGTAAAATATTAAATTTCAAATAACTTTGCTACTTTACTATTATTTCGATAAAATCGGAAACCATTAGATGGTTCCACAAGCCAAGGCAAATGTATATGGTTATACCCTGACAATTATAGAAATGGTCTAAATGTCTGAATAGCAATGACTACACAAAGTATTTAATGTACAAGGGACGAAACTAGAAAAAAATGATAGATGATTCATGCGTATGGTATTGTTTCACTGGTACATGGCATTAGTTGATGTATGTTATGTGAAACTAAGTGTATGTATATAATACAGCTGATATATTGAGCTGAGTGTTCTTGAAAAAAATTGAGTTGAGATGGTAGGGGTGTATAATATATCCGAGATCAGCCGTCGGTGTAGCTATTTCATATTAACATCTCAATGTTGTTCAAAGTGGATGAAACCTTGAAGTTTATCAACTTCATGTTGGAGACTTTCTACTGTACATCTTTTTAGATCCTACATGTTCAGTTTTATTAGCCTGTAGTAGTGTAGTTTTCAAAAAGGTTATTGTAGTGCACTTTTGTTCATCATGTGGTCCTATTACTATAGAACGTATCCTTCTATTGGCAAACTGATCAAGCCCCTTGGGAAATATTTGGATGATATGCATGTCCCTGTTGGTTGAGAGAAAATTTGATTGTTAGGGTAGTACGACCCTGTAAGGACTCTGAGAAACATGATGCGATTTTATTCTTTTCTTTTCAGAATTTCTGTCACATCTGTACCCCCGACCAGCCATATAACAATTGCCGCCTAACCTACACCAGCACCAAAGACGCGCCCCTGCATAGGTAAGCTTCTCGCCCTCTTCATCTCTCATATGATCTTGTCTGCTTAATCTTTGGAAAATATTTATGTCACTGATGATGCAGTTTGCTAGACAAAGTCTAAGTTTGATATTTTTATGGTCTGCTTATGCTTGTTAGACATAACTTATCTTGATCAGTAACTGGAAATTTGGATTAATTAGGATTCAACCTTGCAATGACAACTGAACTCTTTATTGCAGAGTGGGTATGGATGTAGAAATCAGCAAGGTACTTTTGCGTTATCCTAGAGGAAGTAGCCGGTACTTGGCTGGCGTAGATGGATTTTTGGAATTTGCATACAAAGATAAGACAGAAGATACGACGATCCTTTGTCCATGTGAAGAATGCGTGCACACTAATGTGCTGTCAAAGGATGATGTCCGTGATCATTTGATCTGTAATGGAATTCTGCAGAGTTATGACAAATGGGTTTTTCATGGCGAATCTTCAGATGAGCACAATAATGATCAGCAACCACAACCTCAAAATGAAGAAATGCTTGCTGACATGCATGGGTTAATTAATGATGCCTTCAGGAATATGTATGATGATGTGCCAATGAGTGAGAGTCCAGATCCACCAAATCAACATGGACCAAATTTAGAAGCCGAAGAATTTTACAGATTGATCAATGATTCGAAGAAGCCTTTGTGGCCGGGATGTGGATTATCACAGCTATCATTACTTGTGATTTTGTTTAATATAAAATCCATGAACAAATGGTCTGATAAGTCATTTGGAGATCTACTTGACACTCTACGCATGGCAATTCCAAACGGAAATGAGCTGCCCCAGAATTTCTATGAGGCTAAGAAGATTGTTTCAAAATTTGGCCTAGATTATAAAAAAATTCATGCTTGCCCGAATAATTGCCAGCTGTTCTGGAAAGACACAGAAAATGATGATTTTTGCTCAATCTGCAAGGCTTCTAGGTGGAAAGATAAAGAACCGGGGACGAAGTTAACAAAGAAGGAAAGAAAAAAAGCAACACCAAGCAAAGTTTTACGTTACTTTCCAATCAAGGATAGGTTGAAAAGATTGTTCATGTGCAAAGAGACAGCACCTCTTTTGCGGTGGCATGATGAAGAGCGCATTAAGGATGGCGCACTACGACATCCAGCCGATTCCCCAGCATGGAAGAATATAGATGAAAGGTACTCAAAAATTGCATCTGATGCCCGTAATTTTCGGATTGGCTTGGGTCATGATGGATTTAATCCCTATGGGATGCTGAGTTCTAGTTACAGTTGTTGGCCAGTTGTTTTGGTCATATATAATCTGCCTCCATGGTTGTGCATGAAAGAATCTTACCTTATGCTATCTTTGATAATTCCTGGGCCCAAAAGTCCAGGCGATAATATTCATGTCTTTCTCCAGCCACTTTTGGATGACTTGAAAGACTTATTTCAGAACGGAATGCCCACATATGATGTGTCTAAAAATGAAACCTTTACTTTGCGAGCAGTCGTGTTATGGACTATAAATGACTTGCCAGCTTTAGGAATGGTTTCTTCACATAAGGTGCATGGAGAATTTGCATGTCCGCCATGCGGTGCGGATGCATGGTCAAAACGATTGAAACATGGAAAGAAATCATGCTTTATGGGTCACCGCCGATTTCTGCCGCCTGGTCATAAATTTCGTTTTGATGAAAAGTCTTTTGATGGAATGGTGGAGCATAGATCAGAGCCTCGAAATTACTATGGACGTCAGGTTGAAGAAGAAATAAAGGCTCTTGGTGATTTTAAGGAGTCAAAAACTTATAAGGGATTAAGTAGTCTATTTACATTACCCTACTGGGACTATAATCTCCTTCGACATAATCTTGACGTGATGCATATAGAGAAGAATGTGTGTGATAATATTCTGGGTACACTTTTAGGTTTAGATGGGAAGTCAAAAGATAATCTTAGTGCTCGTCTAGATCTTAAAGAAATGAATATTAGAGAGGACCTACATCCAGAGCAACAACCTTCAGGCAAGTTTTACTTACCACCCGCATTATTTACCATGTCCAGAAGTGAGATAAAATTGTTCTTGAAGTTCTTGAGTCTATAACGGTCCCCGATGGCTATTGTGGAAATATATCTAAATGTGTGAAGTCTGCTGAAGGAAAAATTTCTGGGCTAAAGACACATGACTGCCATGTCCTACTGCAGCAATTCATGCCTATAGCATTGACGGGTATTCTTCCAGACCATGTGACCACAGTACTATTTGAATTATCTGCTTACTTCCGAGGAATATGTTCAAAAGTTCTCCATGTAAATGAGCTTGACCGTTTGGAAGAATCAATTAGAATCACACTTTGTAAAATGGAGATGATATTCCCTCCTGGCTTTTTCACAGTCATGGTTCATTTAGTTGTCCATTTAGCAACTGAATGTAAACTTGCTGGACCAGTTTGCTATCGATGGATGTACTTTATTGAAAGGTAACAATGTGATGCTAAGGAAATCACAATATTGGAATAAGTGATGTCATATGACCGTCTCAACTGATGTTTTGACATGTGTTGCAGGTACCTTGGTAAATTGAAGTCATATGTTCGCAACAAAACTCGTCCTGAGGGTTCAATTGCCGAATCATATTTGGCGGATGAGTGTATGGCCTTTTGTTCAAGATACTTAGAGGGTTTCTCTACTAAGCACAACCAACCATCAAGGAATAATGACAAACCAAATGAAAATGAATCTGCCATGTATGCAAATGAATCCACATTATTTCCTCCAGTAGGGAATCCATTGGGAAAACCACGCACCTACACTTTGAATGATACGGAGTCATTACAAGCCCATAGATTTGTGCTCTACAACTGTGATGTTGTGACTCCATATCTCATGTAAGTGTCTTACCTTAGCTAATTAGCATGTTAAATATATTTTTAAAATTAAACTTGTGTTTATATGTGTCGCAGGGCACATGCTGCTGAACTAAAAAGGAAAAACCGCAACAAGCGCTTAGCACTAAAAACCATTGAGCGCATGCAGCATGCAAACTTCCCTGATTGGTTTAGAGATCATGTAAGTTCTCTGCTATTAGTTTACTGATTTTGAATGTTACCTAAGTTATGTGTTGCTGTAGATAATGCAGCTGGAGCAGGAAAGGGGTACTGACAGCATGGATGATGATATTAGATGGTTGGCTCGTGGTCCACTTGAGGTTGCACGAAGATACATAGGCTTCTGTACCCGTGGCTATAGATTCAGACCCAAGCGTTATGATAAGAGGACTCAAAACTGTGGAGTTGTTTTGACCGCAAAAACATCAAGTTATGCTTCTGCAGGTGATACTAACCCTATACTCGGAGATGTCATGTACTATGGAAGGATAGTTGACATAATTGAGTTGGATTATTATAGAAAATTTTCTGTGGTGCTATTCAAATGTGAATGGCTTAATAGTGCTAAAGAAAAAGAAGTGAAAAAAGATAGGTTTGGTCGTACGCTTGTTAATTTTTCACAGCAAGTCCATAGTGGTGAGAAGATAGAGCATGAGCCTTTTGTATTTGCCAATCAAGTTGACCAAGTTTTCTATACGAAAGACCATACAAATCCTGGGTGGTCATTTGTGATGAAGGTGACTCCTCGAGACAATTTTGACATGGGTGAAGAATGGAATGATATAGAAAGTGAACCTTATCATGTCAGTAATCTGGGGGAACTTTTTGATACTGTGCATGAGAATGAAAGGTGGACTAGAAGAGATATAGATGGAACAACTGTAGATCCTATTACAAGTTCTGATCCTGAAGCTTTGGAACTAAATGAAAGGTTTGCTTCTAACGTATTGTTTTGCCCTGCTAGGTTTGAAAATTCTAGCTTATCTTTACAATACTATGAGATCTACAATTTTGTTAATGAAACATAATATTTCTGTAGCTGATGCTGGGGGTGAAGTTAATTTGAGAGTAATGCCAATGTTGTTGAACAATCATTCAAAGGAAATGTCGTTGAAACGTCGCCGTCGAAGCATGTTCCTTAACTTCAATCTATCAGATACAAGTAGCCAAGGAAATACCTCAGTTTGTTAGCACACCTACTTGTCCAAGTCCAGATGAGGGGCATGCATCCTTTTTAGTATTTGCCACCATTTCTGCTACCTGTTAAGCTTCACTGCCCCATGTATATTTCTCCTTGCTCAGTTACTGTTAGGATTCAGTGGTAAATTGTCAGATGTGGCGCATTCAATGTTGAATGTACTAGATTTTTTGATTTCTCATGAATTTGAACACCGTTTGTTTTCTCATGAATTTGAACACTGTTTATTTTCATTTTGTTTTGTATCTAACATCTCATATATATTTGGGATGCCTAATTTGTCATATTGGTGAACAGAACAGCAAAATCATTTGAATTTAAATTATATATAAACTATGTATGAATTATTTAATTCGAGGGGCGAACCTGCGATCTCATGGTCACCATTTTTCTATACACATTTTTAACATTTTTGAAATGTTTGATTAACATTTTTAAAATACAAGATTTAATATATTTTTAATACATGCTCAACATTTTTCCCTATACATACACACTTTAAACTTTTTCAAATGCTTGATTAACAATTTTTCTTTTTACATTCAACATTTTCCGAATGCTTGATTAACATTTTTCAAATACTTGTTCAAGATTTTTCAAATACCGGTTCAACACTTTTCAAATACATGTTCAACATTTTTTTAAATGTTTTTTTAGAGTTTTTTGTAATATATATATTTAAAATATTTTTAAATATAAACAAAAGTAAAAAAGAAAGCAAAAAACGAAAAAAAAATGCGACCACCCGTGTGAGTGGGCCGGCCCATCCCGTAGGCCCTTCAGCGAGTTCGAAGGTGGACTCTCTGAAGGCGAGACATAGGGACGCCCCAAGGGCCATGCCTCCCCGAGGGGAGGAGGAGGAGAAAAGGGCCATATAGAACCCATCTACATAGGCTGGGATGTCGGATGGCTGCTGGCGATTGTCCCCGTCGCACAGGAGAGGGATGGTATTGCGGAGCCTTCGACCGTTGGCCATTGGAATTTGGAAGTAAGCGGTGTTCGCATCGCCCTATAGTACCCAGCATTGGGTAACCCTCTGGCGCCAGTAAGCCTCCATATCTCAACCTCCATAACTATCACATCGAAGCATTAAGCTTCGACTCCGTAGCTTTCCCCCTTTTGTAGGGGTATTGGCACATGAAGCGGCGACAGTGCGCCCCGCGTCAAGTGGTGATGAACTCCCCACTCCCCCATGCGCCGAGCGTTAAATCGTGCGTGGGGATCGAGGGGGTGCCTGTTAATTACCGTGTGCGTCGATACGCACGATCTATTTCGATGGGACATGACTGTGGTGAGCCCTCAAAACACGACCGCACGTGTGTTGACCAAAAGCGTCGGGGGGAGGGGATGTGGTTGGGTGGGCCCTCGGATAAGACCAGCTTGCGTCACTAGACCCTAGCCGGATTGTCATCGGGACTTGAACGCGAAAGCTTGTTGCTATGGAATGATAGCGCGGGAACGTTTCTGACGAGCAGTACTTTGGCATGAAAACGTCCAAATGCTTGTCATTTGCCGGAAACTAAGGTGGACCCACAACAATCTTAGGGTATCTATATAAACCGAGGGGTAGGGCTCGTAGGGGGCACACACCAATCTCAGGGATAGATCCTTTCTACCCATCCGAAAGCAATAACCGCACAAGCAGGGTTGGGTTTTATCTCTCCGGAGATCCCGAACCTAGGTAAAAGTTGTGTCCTTGTTACTATCATCTCTAGATTCTTATTTCGGAGCTCCCTACACGAGATCTGACGGATTCGACACCGTCAATGGTTGATCGGGCATTGAAGAGAGATGGGATCTAGATGGGGCTAGAGGAAGAAGACCCGACCGATTTCTTGGTCTGCAATAGACCCATGTTGCGCTCGCGTCTCTCTTGAAGTAAGGGCGGTGTTGCAAACCAATGTATGGGTAGGATTGTTGCGCGCCACATGATCACATTCTGATCGGACAATCGCATAAGCAGTCGACACACACTCAGTTATCAGCCATGTGAGGCCAAAGAGTTTTCATATTTTTTTAGACTTATAATATTTGTCCACATGCCAAAAAATACTCCCTCCATAACTTATTGTAAGACTTTTTTTGACATTGTCATAGTTTTATATTAAGTTACGGTGGTAGTAAAGTAGTATATGTTATTTAATAATCTATTTTATTTTAATAGGTTTATTCATCATACTTAAAAAAGATTTGAGAGTACTGTCGGACGAAATGCTAGTGCAGGTCGAAACTATTTCAACTCCCTCCATTTTTCCTATTCCCTCCGTTGCTTCCCTCCATTTTTTCTATTTCCCTCCAAATTAAGCTAACTGCCCCCAAAATCCTCCGCACCGTTCCCCATCTATCTCAACAGCACAAGTCGTGCTGAACACAAGTCATGGGTTTCTTCTCTTCCCAAACACCTCTGCCGGCTGGCGGCGGCAGGCGATTCTCCGCCATCTCTCCGATTGCAGGTCAGTGCCTCCTTCCCATGGCCTCTCTCTTGCATTCGACCTCCTACTGGGCTGATCAGTCCGGCCACCGCGTTCGCGCGCCTGTAATTGCCCCGCCATAACGCGGAACGACGCCGCGTCCTCTGTTCCGGGGTCTTCAACCGGATCGAGTCATCGAGGGCAGCCGCCGGACCCAGCAGCCGGGGAAGCAAGCGTTGGGTGGGTTGGGTCGTCGAGGCAACGCAGGCGTTCGATCGCTGCTGCCATGTCTCCCTTGCCTTGCCTTCATACAAATCGGGTTGGATGCAGAATCGGGTTGACTAGAATCAAAGGCATGAAATCAGGCAACTAATTAATTAGTTAACCCACGGCCACCATACCACGCTTCGTCTATTTGGGCTGCGTTCCGCCTGTCGATTTGCGTTCCGCCTGTCGATCCTGCCACGCTTGATTAAATTTACAATGTTTTTAACTTTATGTTTTGGTTTCCTCATGGAGCAGATATGACTCGAAGTAAACTTCATGTTGTTGAATGCAATGATGAATACATGATGGAGGAACATATTGAACATGAGAATGCCATTCGTAAAGATGCTGATTCATCTCATGTTCAACCATCATCTTGTAATGGCGACGGAGGCTTGGCTGATAGTGATGATGAAGAGGACCAGGATGACACTGCTGCTAATGAACAAGGTAATTACCTTTTGTTACTCTGCTAGATATTCTGAAAAATTAGAATCAACAATTGCACTGCCATCTTGTACAGAGCAGAACCGAATGGCACCTTTTTAGTTTTGATGGTGTGTAGTGTGGCTGTAAGGATGATGATAATTGGAACAACTAAAATTAAACCATGTACTATATGGAATAATGGGAAGCATTGCGCTTCCTACTATTTACTTGGCTAGCTACACTAACTGTTGGGCAAAAGGCTTCAGCAAGCAACAGTACACTGCATCATGTCTTTGCACTGCCGTAAGATTCACTTCTTGTGTATTACTGGATGCTCTGTATACTGGTGAATAACACTGTCAGTTGTTCCTCAGACTACAGACCAAAAGATCGATTGTTCACATAGTTGTTTATGTGTGATTAACTATAAGTGTTTTGGGAATTTATCCATGATCAGATGATAATGGAGAAACAACCAAGCGTGGCAGGACAAGGCTAAAAGAAATATGGAATCTTCCAAAAAGGCAGAGAATTGTGGTCCAGTGCAATGAGCTAAACCAGCCAGTTGGAAAAGAAGCTGGACGTCTTGCGAATTTTCTTGGCACGGTTGCTAGGAATGGAAAATTGTGTAGTTTGAGCTACAAGGACTGGAGAAAACTAATAGGAGAGAGAGAAAAAAAGACCAATGAACAAAGAAACAAAAGGGATATACTAGCGCAAGTAAAGGTACATCTGGAATACATCAAATCACTTTTGCCAACATCGTTATGCTTTATGTACTAGCGTTATCGTAACCATAGTTTTGTTTGAAATGTAGATGAGGTTTCTTTACCCTTCTCGCTTGGAAAAGTATATATTAAAAAAAATTGGAGATAGATGGAGGGAACATAAGTCAGATCTGAAAGCACTGTATTTTGATGCAAATAAGAGCATGGAAGCGAATAACACCAATGTTCCAAAGGGTGTGATTAAGGATCAGTGGATTACTCTGGTCAGTAATTGGATGACCCCAAAGGCACAGGTACATATACACTTGCCAGATTTGTTATGTACATATTGCTCAGTCATGGTACGAAATTATGAAAATACATGTGCATACATTATATAATTGTTTGACAGGGGATAAGTGAGACAAATAGGAACAACTGTGCGATGAGGAAGTCGAAACACACGGCTGGAACTAAGAGTTTTCCACGAGTTAGAGAAGAGATGGTCAGTTTATGAGAACTCGAACTATATGCATCTAAATCCCATTTTTACTGCAGGTCTTTAATAAATTAACCGTTTGACCAATAGAGACTAAAGGATCCGGAAAAGAAGTACCCACACAGAGCTGTCTTATACATGCATACACATAAGCACAAAAGCGACAAGAAAATGAATGAACAAGTGGTATAATATTGACTCTTTTATCTAAAATTATAATGTTGTTTACCACATTGTTCTGACATACAATATTCATGTATATAGGTTGATTTGAAGAAACGTATAGCGGCGAATCCAGATTTAGTAGATACTAGTAGAGGAAAGACAGCATGGAAAGGAGATGTTTTGAATGCAGTACTTGGCGAAGACAAGCCTGGACATGTACATGGCCTCGGACTAGTTCCGAATCCAAATCAAGTCTTTGATGTGTCAACTTCACGCCACTTTCAGAATATACACCTTAGTTCATTGGAGGATACATCGAATGAAGATATTTTGGCTGTCAGACTTAAGATGGAGAAGTTGGAGAAAAAAGTGGAAAACCAAGATGCCGAAATTCTGGAACTAAAAGGGAAGACAAAAAACTCTGAAGGACAGGTAAATTCAAAGAATTTCTCCATTATTCAATACATGTACTAATTCTTAGGTTTTAGTTACAGGGTTCTTTGGATCAGATATCTAAATCTCGAGATGTTCCTTCTATTGCCAAGACAAATTCAAAAAGAAAAGTATGTGTCTTTAGAAAGGTTTAATAATTTTTTTGATGCCATTTTACGAGTATGTTCTTAATCTTGTTTGGTTTCAATCGACAGAGAATTTATGGCGACGGTCATAGTGAACAACTTGGTACTGTTGGGAATAATGTGATGGTAGTGTATGGATGCATTAATATATTTCTGTTTGCTTTTTATAGAAATTAATCATCTCTTGCCATTCATTACAGAGCAAGGAAACATTTCTCGATGACAGGGAGATGCAACCATCATACAAACGTCCTGCTGTGGATAAGGTATGCTCATTTATATATTGTTTGGAATCGAGCATGGTTGAGTAGCAATTAGAATTACTCGCACATTTTGCAGTATGCAGGTTTATTATTGTTCTTGGCAATTTTATAATATATCTTTTGTCACAGAACAATGAATCTTTCGTCCACGATGAAAATGTGCAACTAGAGAAGGAAAACACTAGTGTAGATAAGGTTAGTAACTCCTTCCTTTCTGAAGTTATTACCAATGTCAAGAATCATGTGAAGATTACCATAAGAACTTTCATGCTGATACACCAATGAAATCAAATCTAAAACACCATATACTCCTTGCGTAGTGTTGTTGCTTCTTTTCATTATGTGCTTATCTTCTATATGCTTATTTATTCACAGCTCTGAATCCATTTCAAAACTAGCAAAATATATTTATCTTTACAATGATCTTCATTATTGAACACATGTACTAATTGTTAGGTTCTCGTTACAGGGTTCTTTGGGTCAGGAGTCTACATTTCAAGATGCACTTTGTGTTGGCAAAACAAATTCAAAACAAAAAGTATTTATCTATCGAATCTTCTAATAATATGTTGAAGTCATTTAAATAAATATGATCATTTTCTTTTTTTGGTTTCAATCGACAGAGAGTATATAGCAATAGTCGTAGTCAACAACTTGGTACCGTTGGGCGGCAGAATAATGTGATGGTAGTGTATGGATGCATCAATATATATCTGTTTGTGTTTATAGAAATTAATCATCTCTTGCCATTCATTACAGAGCAAGGAAAACTCTCTCTATGACATGGAGATGCAACCATCAAACAAACGTCCTTCTAAGGATAAGGTATTCTCATTTATATACTGTTCGGAGTCCAATATGGTTGAGCAACAATTAATTGTTACTTCCTCTTCTCATGGTAGGAATGTTTATTATAGTTCTTCCGAATCTTATGATATATCTTCTGTCACAGAACAAAGATACTTCTATCCATGATGAACATGTGCAACAAGAGAAGGAATACACTAGTGCAGATAAGGTTAGTGCAGTCCATATCTTGTAAACTTCTAAGGCTTCTTTTCACTATGCATCTCTGCTCTCCTGCTTCAAGAAATTTATTGCACATTTCCAGCGCATACTCATGCTAGAAATAAAGTCTGACATAAATATCAGTTTAAATGTTGAGTAGAAATATCTGAGATATGAATCTAAGAGATAAAATGCAGTTAGTTTCACCAAGTTGAAAATCTCTGCACATTGCTATTTCAGCCTTTCGTTTGCATAATGTTGCAGACCTTGTACATGAAAAAACAATTAAACTGTTGTGTAGATTTGCTAAAAAATACATTGCTAGCAGCAGTAGTTCTTAACATAACAGAGAGTATAAGTGTCATTATAGATGTAGTCTTCTTGCACAACAATCTAGTGCATGACATGACATGCCATCACTTACTCAAAAAATATGCTTGCACTATTAAATTGATCTCCAACTTAACAACACGCCTCAACGGGTTAAAGAATACTCTACGTATACAGCAGATTCTGATTCATCATGTGTACATCTATATTCAGTTTTTGCTTCTGAAGTTGTTCTGATTATTTTGTATATATCTTGACATTAGCTTGGTGGCCAGAACGCTAGTAAGATCTCAAGAGGAGCTAATGCAACAAAGCATGCCAATGTATGACACAGATTTTCTAAATCTTATTCTTCTCTGTTTTGGTTCTTACGCTTCAATTATATTGCATACTAATGTTGGACAAAATATATTCTACAGAAACAAAAATGCAGTACAACAAATTGCCTGGGTGCCGACTCGATAGATGTATGGGTATTAAGTTTATGTTCTGCATGATTATCTGCAAGTTTTAAATTGCTTATATTAGAAATTGTGTTCGCGTTTACGAATAGGTTGGCACTGTAGTCTTTTTGAAGAGCTTGGGAAATCCAAGCAGGAATGTTGCTCTTGGTACGCTCCAAAGCATTGACCCAGAATATAAAGTTGAGGGTGTTAATCTTGGTAACCAATTCTGGGCAGTGCGAGTTGATGCTACATTAGCAAAATCTGATCAGTTGATACGACCACTAAAAAAGGTCAACATTATTGGTCATGCATCAGGATTTATTATCGCGTGGCCTTCAACCTTTGTATGTTGCTCCTCCTTTAATTTTGCTGCTCTTAACCATATTTTCTCTACAATAAGTTACTGGTCTTATTTCTTTATTTTTGTAGATTGCTAAGATAAATTGATGATGTATGGCCCAGATGTTGATTGCAAGGTGGACAATGGGGCTGCTATTCGATAGTCTTATGTAGTGTTTTAGGATGTCCTTTCTAGTGTCAATGTTTCAAACATTATGTTTTAGAATGGTTGAGGCGTTGATTGAAACGTCCAGGCTTAGGCAACTATGTAGTATCACTTATTGTAACCTTTGGATCATGTTACTTGTAATGCAACAAAGTCAATTTAATATATGAGACCTTTATGTTTATTATATTGTGGCTCCATGCATTGTCAGCTTTGACCATGTTATTGTAGATGACAATATATGAAATGCCATTAGTAGTTCATGATAGAGCAACGCTTCTATACGTTGCAAGGATCTGTTTATCTTCATTTGAATATGCTTTCGTACAGGGTCATCAGCAACACATATGAACTGTTGTTAACGTCTAGTTCTATACGTTGCTAACCTGCAACGTTTTTTCACACTGTTTACCAACACATTTATATACGTTGTTATAGACTCTTCCAACGCCACCAACGACAACGCATATTAATCTGTTGGTGTATCCCTTAGCAACACATATATGGGCATACAACAACGCATCGATGCGTTGCTATATGGGGGTTCTTGTTGTAGTGGGTCCTCCCCCTCCTTGGGGATCTTGTCCTTGGCCAGCTTTAGGAGCCGCGTCCACATGGCGGCCAAGGTGGAGTGGAAGAAGGCAGTGAGGGGGCCCGCATCCTCGGGCTTTTGCGCCCACATCGGGGTACCCCGAAGCTAGAGTGGAAGGATGTGGCGGTTGAGCTTGACGTTGATGACGTCGGCGAGCTGGAGGTTCTTCGTGGTAGACCACCATTTGATCCTCTTGATCATGGCCTCCACCTCGTCCGGGTTCCCCCAGGTGATGCTCTTCTCCCTCCAGAACTTGAGCTTCCTCGGAGGCCTGGCCGAAAAGGCTGGGGCCTCGGTTTGGCCAGGGGCGAGAGGCTTAGTGATGTAAAACCACTCCTTTTGCCACTCCATCACCATTTCGATGAAGGTGCCCTTGAACCACTCAGCGCCCAGGTTCTTGCTAACGATGGCTCCTCCGCACTCCGCCAAATCTGAGCCGCTGGACTTCGGCTGACCCCGAAGGTCCTCAGCCATAGGCCGAAGTGCGGCTCACAGCGGAGGAATGCCTCACAGACTGTGATGGAAGAGGCGAGGTGGAGAATGGAGTTTGGGGCCATGTGGTGGAAGTCGATCCCATAGTAGAACATTACCCCGCACACGAAGGGGTGCAGCGGGAACCCCAGGCCTCGGATGAGGTGGGGGACGAAGACCACCTGCTCCCCTGCGTTGGGAGCAGGCACTTGCTGGCCAGCGGCAGGAGCATGGGCGGAGTTGGCGGACAGGTGTCCCGCGCTGCGTAGCTCTAGGATGGTGTCGTTCATCACGGTGGAACCACCCCAATGTCCCTTGAGGGTATCGGCCATGGCTGGTGGGGGAGGTTGGACTCACTAAGAAAAGGGAGTGTGAGATTGGATCTGGGCGCTGGAGCCAGGCGAAGCAGTAGGCGGGGAGAATGAGAGCGTGGTCGATTGCGCTGTCCCCTCGTTTGCTCTTATAGGCTGGTGAAAGGCCAAGAGTCCCCCTTACTACACCGATAAAAATGCCACTCCCGTGAAAGATGCCGTTAGGCGTATGGGGGGAAACAAAATCTTGATGATATCCCTGAGAAAAAGGGCACGATCTCCCCTCGATGGGACGTGCCAGTAAAAAGGCCACCTCGAGCCACGATTTAAGGGAAGCAGTAACTGCCCGACCCGTCGTGGGGCGAGCCGCTTCGATAAAGTTGTCAGACTAGGTGGGACTGTTCATACCTAGATGGTTGGCTTTCGAGGCTAAGATATCTGATCTCTTCGGGCAGGGTACAAGCTCGGCTGAGCCTCGGCTGGTATCGCTCCTTTGAAGGAGTGGTTCGAGAATTACAAAGAGGAACTCATCTGTCGAGCCAAGGACTCCGGATCCGAGGTTGCTTTCGTTAAGAGGGTCGTCCTCGGCATAGAAGACCAGTTCGGGGGCTACTGACGGTGTCCTGGATTAGGGGGTGCTAACCTAGTCGACCCATGCTCCTCGGGTTGGGCCGATGGGCCCTCATTCGTACTCAAGATGGACTCCGGAGGCAGTATGCTGGAGGCGTGATCTAGACTACCTCCACCGAAGACTTGTCATATACTCCAAGATCTCTCCTGCCGCCTTGCGCCTAGATACTGACCTTGTAACCCTAGATACCCTACCTGCCGTGTATATAAGCCATAGGGTTTAGCCCGTAGAAGACACATCAACGCAATATCATTCACCTAGCCCTAGAGTTAGACCACATCTTACGATCTCGAGGTAGATCAACTCTGTACTCGATACTTCTCCATTAATATAAACAAGAGCAGGACGTAGGGTTTTACCTCCATTAAGAGGGCCTGAACCTAGGTAAAACATCGTCTCTCTGTTCCTGTTACCATCTGTCTTAGATCCACAGCTTGGGAATCCATACCCCGAGGTCTACCAGTTTTGACACCGACAAGAGGCCAATCGATCAATCGAGGTCAGCAGTACTTAATCAAAAGCGTAAAGCGTAAGCCTGTGTGTCAAAAACTTACCGGCGGGGCGTCATGGCCAGCTTCGAAGCCGAGGTCACGTCCTTCCGAAGGGAAGTCGTCCTCGGACGGCTTAAATAGCCGCGTCCACATGTCGGCCAACGTGGAGCGGAAGAAGTTGAGGACGGGCCCTGCGTCCTCGGATTTGTGCTACCACATCGGGGTGGTCCAGAGTTGGAGCGGGAGGATGCGGCGGTGGAGCATGATGTTCACCACGTCCGCTAGCTAGAGGTTTGTGGCACCCCGGCTCAGAGGAACCGGAACACCTCGTATTCCAGCCCAGAGATCAATTCTTCTGGAATACGGCACTGCTTGGCATAGAACAAATCAGCTCTTTATTACAAATGATATGGATACAAGGGTTCTGATATTACAAAGGCTCATTGGCACAGCGACACTACACCTGCTAAGGTGGCTCTATGCTAGCAGCGGAACAACTCGAGGAAGCGGAATAACTTCTAGCAGCGGAACGACGACGACGGTGATGAACTCCACTCCGCAGGGACTCTGGCTGGAACGCATCCTAGCGCGTTAACTCGGGATCCTCGACAAGCAATCAATCACGGCATGACCTGCAAATCTGGCATGACAAGCCAGGTGAGTACTTTGAATGTACTCGCAAGCTCACAGCAACCAAAGCAATCAAGACAAACAACAGCATGGCATTTACAGGTTAATTAATGATGAGCATGATACAACTATAACACTACGAAAATGAGCATGACATGAACATGTTACTCATGATATGAACATGATGATACTAGTACTAGCATGAGAAGGAGTCGACGTTTAAGATCTCATGGACCAACTTACTGTTCTCGGAGGTTACCTCAACCATCATAGATACCAATCTTACTTACCATCATGATCATCACAGGATCACCTCATCATCATCAATAATACCATCGTGATCATCTCTTGACCACATAATGATCAACCAACTTCTTTCCTCATCGAACCGGGGTTGTTTATTAGTCAGGTTATTATTCCGTTGACCCATAGTGTGACCTACTATGAACTATGTCCATGACCGAGGACGCGGCAATCGATAGATTATACACTCTGCAGAGGTTAGTACATTGTACCCACACCACGGAACTCATGGCCTCGTGCTCCCATTCGGGTGGACCAACGACATTCCGACAAAACCAATCTATTGCATGACACTCTCCCGGCCACTCCGACAAACTCCCCTTTGGGCTATGTCATGGGTGGCCCCGGATGCCAACTGCTGACATCTGCCACCTACGTGGCCGGCCACCGTCGTGGCAAAAACAAAACAAACGGTCCCAAACGGGGACAATGGTATACCATACAACTTGGGCACACAAGGTTATTGCCGCCTACCGGGCCAGGGTAGCGCGCGCACATAACCTTCCCTAGTTGGAGGCACCGGCGAGAGGCCTGACAATAGACCGAATTAGGGCCTCCCCATCCAGGCAAGTGTGGTTGCACTGGTGAGCTCGATTCGGTGGCACCATCACTCAGCCAACAGATTGGTTCAAGTTCGATTATTGTCAAGTTTAACTTGAATGGTGATGAGCTGAGCCATAACAGAATAACATGATGAAATGACAATGCATATGAACATGATATCAACATTAGCATGAATGGGCAACATAACCATTTAGCATATGCATCTTACATCAACAACAATAAATCATGTAGTTTATTGAATGCAAAAGAGCATGTCATAGAGGTGATCATGCATCTTACAATCATTTTCATAACAAACCATAACTACTCATGTGAGCATATCATTAGCATATGAAATGATTACAAGAATTGATCATAACAATAATAACAATACTAATGACAAATAATCATAGATGCACAAGATCATGGCATAAGCATGGACATGGATTCACAAGCATATATAGCATTTATGAAATAAATAAATAAACAAAAAATTATTTAATCATTCAAGTGAAAACCATGGCTATTGCAAGGCCATCATGCAAGTGGCTATTGTGGCTTGCCTAGGGATGAAGGATTCATCGGGAAGAAGTGTGATGAGCTCGCGGAAAGACTTGCCAGAAAAGTTTCTCTCCCGGCAGAGCTAATTAGGGGGCAAGCACAAAATGGTCATTTTCAGAACGTGGCAACATCTTGAAAATGGTACCAACAGAAGGGGCTCGACGAATAGAGAACGTGGGCTTTTGAATCACCTGATTCGGAGTTACGGTTGCGGAGATACGGCCGTTCGTTCATTAGGCAGAAAAACAACTGAAAACTATGCTTTTCTGCTGTTAACGGGCTAACGGCCGCAAACTAGCACTTTCGGCGCCGGCGGCTGAATAAAAGAGAAAGCGCATTCTTAGTAACGTGTCTTCGGAGCAGAGGAGATGTATTCCACCCCGAAGCGGTAACAAAGTACGCTTTCGTTAACAGAAAACGTACTCGACGAAATGCGTTTCCACTTAAAAGGACGGGACCCACCAGCTATGTCACTTACAGCCGGGCCCCATCGGCGCTCTCTCTATCTCTCTCTTCTGGTCTTCTTCTTCTTCCCCACGTTTGTGGAGGCAGAGGCGAGGCCGAGCGCACGTCGGCGACGACCCCCGGCGGCACGGGCCACCTCCGGCGGTGCTCTGCCAACTGGCGTGATTGGGAGGATGCCACGCTTCGAGTGGACCACTCCACGGGCGCCGGAGACAACCGAGCCGAGCGGGGCTCCGACTCCCGCGGTGGACTATGGCAACGGTGGTGATGGACCGGCGGCTACGACGCTCCGGCAGGCAAGGGTTGGGCTGGGAGGCTTCGCCAGACTTCGGGAGCTTCACTGGTGGTGGAAGGGTTGAGCTTCACTGGCAGGCAAGGGTTGGGCTGGGAGGCTTCGCCAGACTTCGGGAGCTCGACATTGCCCCAATTTAGGCAGAGGCCGCCGGTGGGCATGACGACCATGAGAGGCTAGGACAGCTCCTGGAGCTCGATTGAGGGGTCTGGGAGGGCTGGAGGAGAGTGTTGAAGCGGTTGGTGAGGTCGAGGGGGCTCGGGGAAGGGCTCTAAATAGCCGAACGCCGAGGTGGGGGTGAGCATGACCACGGCTATGCGTCGCCGGCGCTCTAGAGCTCAGGGGTACGCGTAGGAGAGGGGAGAGGTGCGCCAGAGATCGCACGCGACGTGGAGAGGCTCGGGGACACGCGGAGGGGCTCGAGGACGGCTTGGCCGACAAGCCATGGAGGTGGGGATGGCGGCCAGCTCACGGACATGGCTGCCGTGGAGTAGGGAGGAAGAAAGAGGAGGGGGCGAGGGCTGAGGAGCGAGGGCGTGGCCTTGGCGAAGCTCCTGGACATGGTGCCGAGGCGAGAGCTCGACGAATGCACGAGGTAGAGGGCCCCAATTGCCAGAGCACGCGATATGGCATGCCAGCCGCGTGGTCACCGCGTGAACGTGGCGTTGCCACGCGTTCTAGGTAGCCCAGGCATGTCTGGTGGGTTAGTCACTCCCCCAGAAGATGATAGGAGCAAGGAAACAAGAACAGTGGCTCAAGGGGTGGCTGGACTAGGCACATACACTAATTGGCAGGAAGGTGTTTGATCAATGGTATGGGCAATGCACTAGTCCAATGGACCTAAGTTTTGGCTGAGAATGATCACCCACTAAGGTGATCACTGTGGCAAAGTTTCAGCTCAAATCAAGGGGTGTAGTTAGCACTTGCTTTGCAATGTTCCACACTGGACATAAATGTAAAAGTTGAAGCTGTGCTCAAATGGATGAATGGATTGAGCTGAAATTTGGTGGAGGATGGCCATTTGGTAATGTGAAGGCACTGTAAAAAAATTATACCATTTGGATAGATAAAAATGGTACTTGCTTCACAGTGGTCCTCTCTTGACAGGAACTTAGGAAAATTCTAAAGAATTATTGGCAAGATGAAATAATCCCAAATTTGGTGGAGTATGTTTATATTGGTAGGAGAATGTCCTGGTAAAATTTCAGAAATTATGGAGCAATATAAAATATAGTTGCTTCACAAACTTAAATAATGACCAGAAACAAAGATTGTATGGTGTGCTCACCATGAGCATGGAATCTTGAATATTTTTGCATATCCAAGGTTCATATGGTTCAAAGGAATTTTGAGAATTTTATGGGAATTAATGGTAAGGCAGAAATATAGGTTGCTTCACAACCTAGGGCAAAAAGGATTATTCCTTTAATAGAAAAAGGAATGTTCCCAAGAAATAAATATTGGAATTGGGCTAAGATGGGTGTGACATGATCTTGGGATGGATTTGAGGATGAAAAGCCACTTGGGAGAAAAAAAATAGAGATGATCTTCCCAAGTTTCCAGACCACAGAGCCACAGAAAAAGAAATCCAAAGCAAAATTCAAAGAAATCCAAAAGAAAAAGAAAGGGCCAAAAACCAGGGTGTCACAAACCTTCCCCCCTTACAAAAATCTCGTCCTCGAGATTTGGTTGCTCAGGGAACAAGTATGAATATTCTGACTTAAGGAAACCGTTTCCAACTCGGGTATCCTTTTTCCTTTATATGATGTTCCCACTGAATTTCATATGGCCTGACTGCCATGCTCTAGGGTGGTTTGCTTCACCGTATCCATATTCTGACAGACTTTTCCTCATATATTCATCCTTATGTTGGCTCCAATTCTTTTATGTGTGCTGGCTTGGATGATACATTATCATGACTTGAATATGTCATCTTTCCATAAGTCTGGGAGTGATTTCCAATTGATGTGTCATTCTTATATCCAGCACTAATAATATTCCATGAAGTTATGAACAAATTTCCTCAGTGGACGCGAAACCTCTTACTCCTTGCATCAGGTTACTCACTTCGATGCATGTCCTCCGGGTTCAAAACAATGCTGATAATCATAACCGTTCTCTTGGCGGAATCTGACTACTTATGGGGAGTTCTGAGTCATCTTGGCTGGCTCCACTGTCTCGAGTAGCAAATCCATACCAAAGATTCAATTGTCGCCTGTCGTGACCGGTATAAAGGAGTATGGCCTTGGGAGCTATAGTATGCTTCAAACAATAGCATCTCGAGAACTAACTAGCAGTTGCTCTGGCGGAAGAATCTTGTTCAAGGCAGGCTATCATTTTACTGAGTACCATGTGTGAGGACACCTGATCCGAGCTTGTTGTTCATCTTTCAGATTACTCATTCCGTCGGTATACCCATATGGGGTAGTAGGTCGTGCGATGCTTTAACACGGTTGCTGGAGTCAGACGGCTGAACTGGCTATGGAGTCTTTGATCTGACATGACAGACTTGGACATTCCATGCTGACAATTCTGGGCATATACAGTTGGATAAGCGGGTTACCTTGATATGAGGTCCTTACAAACAGAGTAGAACTCTTGGGTATGTGTTCATGGTGATCGATACGGAATCAGACTGTCTTGGGTATACGTACCATGTTGTTCATGCAACAATTATCATACCTGTATTGCCGGTCTTGCTCCTTCATTATTGTTATCTTTCCTAAATCTTTTTGCCAAAAGAACTTGACCATATATATCCTTAATTCTTTATGTGACCATAGGTGCTGTCAGGTGCAATATTCCGGAAATCATATCTTAGCCTTGTTCATAACTCAGGTCATAGAGTATATACGAGGTTCTCATGCACTTGTATGGAACTCATTGTTGTCGGCAATCATACATGACAGTGACAAAGGTTAATGATATCACTTTGTCGGTTGTGAGGAAGCTGGCCTTGATAACCACTGCCAAGATTGTTGTCCCAATGTTGTCTTGCTTCATAGCTTGTCGGTCCTTGCATCACACTGAGGTGTATAATTGACTTTCTTCCTCTTGCATAACTCATGTAGTTGTCGGATTCTCACCGTGCTTGCATCATCGTACGAGTGACTTGCATGACCTTGGCAGCCTGCTCACAATATACATGTGTGGCTGAGCATTTGATTCCTGAGGCAGACTTGTGTTCTGACTAGCTCGTGTTTCTGACCAAGCTGTCGCGGACCTGATTCATCAGATGCACTGTCAACTCACTGGGTAATATCTTGCACCACTGTCGATGACTGTTTGTAGTGCCATACTGACGAAGACTGGATGGCTTGTGTAGGAAGCCATCGAGAGTATCGTGTTGAAGAAGACTGAATAGCTTATGCTCGAAGCTTTTGCCGGCATAGCTTGCTGAAGAAGACTGGGTATTGTACCTCAGAAGCTTTTCCCCTGGTTGCTTGCTAAGGAAGATTTGGTGACTTACGCTAGAAGCTTTCTGCGGCCGCTTACCGAAGAAGACAGAGTATCTTGTGCTGGAAGCCATCCACATGTCGTATTGAGGAAGATTGAGGAGCCTTGTATTGTAAGCTGCTCTGGTAGCTTGCGGAGGAAGATTGGGTTGCTTACCCCAGAAGCTTCTCCCTTGCACATGAATCATGACTTCGACTGAAAATATACTGTTGGTGTTGCACACAATTGGCTTCCTGCTGGTTTAATCCTTTCTGTTGTGATGGTTGCACACAGGTGTAGACTTGATGTTGATAATCAATCCAGAATGTCATTTGCAGTCAGACCAGATATTCCCAAAATAATGCAGTCGGCTGAGAAGTCCATAATGTTTAGCTGAGCTTCCAAATATTGGCAATCCTCACTGATTCTTCAAGTCCGGTGTCGGTTGATGAGCAACTTTCATAAGGGGAAATAAGGTGACACCGAGGGCCCAAAGATAGAAGAAAAAGAAAAGACTCAAACAAAAGTACACAAGGCATCGGGATTACATACAAGCAACATCACATTTTACTGCTATGCACCACAATATGCATGCCTACTTAAGCACACAATTCTCGTGGAAACTCTGGTACTACGGTCTAAAATGCTGTGGCAGTGTGCACAAAAGTGAATCAACGTGTGGAGAGGTTGGTGTAAACAGAGCTACACCAAGCGTTGGCTTAGCACCGGTTGCCTCTAGATGGGCTTAGAGGTGAGGACGTACTTAGTGATCATGTAGCGAGACACGGATGTCACTGATACATCTCCAACGTATCTATAATTTATGAAGTATTCATGCCATGTTTATTATAGTTTTGTATGATTTTGGTGCACTTTTATATGGCTTTTATATGATTTTTATGGACTAACATATTGACCTAGTGCCCAGTGCCAGTTGCTGTTTTCTGCTTGTTTTTGGTTTTCCAGAAAATCCATATCAAATGAAGTCCAAATGCAGTGAAACTTTTTGACGATTTTTTCTGGAAGGAAACAGACCCAGGAAGCTTCGGAGGAGCAGCAGAAGAGCCACAGGGGCCCCACGAGCCACCTGTGTGCGCCTGCCCCCCCCCCCCCAGGCGCGCCCTGGTGCCTCGTGGGCCCCCTGTGGCACCTCTTCGCGTGATTCCAATGCCAGAAAATCATATATATTCAGAAACCCCCAAAAGTTAACCTAGATGAGTTTTTACGCCGCCGGAAGCCTCTATACCAAGGAGATCCCTTCTGGAGCCCTATTCTGGCACCCTGCCGGAGGGGGGAATCATCACCGAATGCCATCTTCATCATCCCGGCGGTCTCCATGACTAGGAGGGAGTAGTTCACCCTCGGGGCTGAGGGTATGTACTAGTAGCTATGTGTTTGATCTCTCTCTCCCGTGTTCTTGATTCAGCACGATCTTGATGTATCGCGAGCTTTGTTAATATAGTTGGATCATATGGTGTTTCTTCCCTCTTTACCCTTGTTGTGATGAATCGAATCTTTTCCCTTTGAGGTTTCGTTATTGTCAGATTGAATATTTTAGATTTGAGAACACTTGATGTATGTCTTGCATATGAATACCCGTGGTGACAATGGGGTATTATATTGATTCACTTGATATATGTTTTGGCACTCAACTCGCGGATTCCCACGGTGACATTGGGGTAATCTATGCATAGGGGTTGATGCATGTTTTCATTATCTTTTCTCTGATAGAAACTTTGGGGTGCTCCTTGAAGTTCTTTGTGTGGATTGAATATTATGATTATGAAGTTGTTTGATGCATATCGTATAATCAACTCACGGATACTTGTGGTGACATTGGAGTATCTAGGTGACATTAGAGTTGGTTGATGTGTATCATATGGTGTAATTTTAGTACGAACTCTAGGGCTGTTTGAGACACTTATAGGAATGGCTCAATAGATCAATCGGAAAGCATAACTTTGAGGTGGTTTCGTACCCTACAAACAATTTCTATCTTATGTTCTCCGCTAATAGGAACTTTGGAGTGATTCTTTATCACACGTTGAGGGATGATTATATGATCCAATTATATTAGCATTGTTGAGAGATTGCACTAGCGAAAGTATGAACCCTAGGCCTTGTTTCTAAGCATTGCAATACTGTTTATGCTCACTTTTGTTACTTGCTACCTTGCTGTTTTTTATTGTTCGCACTACAAAAACCTATATCAACTATCCATACCACACTTGTATCACCATCTCTTCGCCGAACTAGTGCACCTATACAATTTACCATTGTATTGGGTGTGTTGGGGACACGAGAGACTCTTTGTTATTTGGTTGCAGGGTTGTTTGAGAGAGACCATCTTCATCCTACGCCTCCCACGGATTGATAAACCTTAGGTCATCCACTTGAGGGAAAATTGCTACTGTCCTACAAACCTCTGCGCTTGGAGGCCCAACACAAGTCTACAAGAACAAGTTGTGTAGTAGACATTAGTCATGGCCACATTATCATCAAGCGGACGGAAGGAAACTGTACTGTCCAGGGAATGGATGATAGTGTAGGATAGCGGTGGAAAGCAGAGTCTGCCGGCATTGCCCTTTTTTGATAACAAAGACCAGTAAGGGTTGCCAAAGCGGCGAGTTGAATGGCAAGATCCGGGGTAGAAAGATGTCTATCACCAAAATGATAGGGGTGGCTGACGGAAAGATACTGGCGCGATACCTGAGCACAAATCCTGCAAGTGTTCGATACCACTTGGTACCTCGGCATCACTCCGGTGGGACAGAAATGACGCCAAACACTGATGAGCAGGTATGCAAAGCTGGAGGGTGCAGGTAGTGGATCGGAACCGATGCCACCTACACTCACAAGATCAACCATTAGTGACAAGATAATGAGTCTATATGCATGCTATGCGGCAAAGAAATGCAGCAACCAAATGCAGCAAATCAACTAGACTCTATACTACCGGTTTCCAATGCTCGCGCTGACTAGGGCGTCCTACAGCCAGACCTGCTCTGATACCAAAGCTTGTGGCACCCCGGCTCAGACGAACCGGAACACCCCGTATTCCAGCCCAGAGATAAAGTCTTCTGGAATACGGCACTGCTTGGCATAGAACAAATCAGCTCTTTATTACAAATGATATGGATACAAGGGTTCTGATATTACAAAGGCTCGTTGGCATAGCGACACTACGCCTGCTAAGGTGGCTCTATGCTAGCAGTGGAACAACTCGAGGAAGCGGAATAACTTCTAGCAGCGGAACGACGACAACGGTGATGAACTCCACTCCGCAGGGACTCTGGCTGGAACGCATCCTAGCGCGCAAACTCGGGATCCTCGACAAGCAATCCATCACGACATGACCTGCAAATCTGGCATGACACTCCAGGTGAGTACTTTGAATGTAATCGCAAGCTCACAGCAACCAAAACAATCAAGACAAACAACAGCATGGCATTTACAGGTTAATTAATGATGAGCATGATACAACTATAACACTACGAATTGAGCATGACATGAACATGTTACTCATGATATGAACATGATGATACTAGTACTAGCATGAGAGAGAGGCGACGTTTAAGGTCTCATGGACCAACTTACTATTCTCGGAGGTTACCTCATAACCATCATAGACACCAATCTTACTTACCATCGTGATCATCATAGAATCACCTCATCATCATCAATAATACCATCGTGATCATCTCTTGACCACATAATGATCAACCAACTTCTTTCCTCATCGAACCGGGGTTGTTTATTAGTCAGGTTATTATTACTGTTGACCCATAGTGTGACCTACTATGAACTGTGTCCATGACCGAGGACGCGGCTATCGATAGATTATACACTCTGCAGAGGTTAGTACACTGTACCCACACCACGGAACTCATGGCTTCGTGCTCCCATTCAGGTGGACCAATGACATTCCGACAAAACCAATCTATTGCATGATACTCTCCCGGCCACTCCGAAAAACTCCCCTTTCGGCTATGTCATGGGTGGCCCTGGATGCCAACTGCTGACATCTGCCACCTACGTGGCCGGCCACCGTCATGGCAAAAACAAAACAAACGGTCCCAAATGGGGACAATGGTATACCATACAACTTGGGCACACAAGGTTATTGCCGCCTACCGGGCCAGGGTAGCGCGCACACATAACCTTCCCTAGTTGGAGGCACTGGCGAGAGGCATGACAATTGACCAAATTAGGGCCTCCCCATCTAGGCAAGTGTGGTTGCACTGGTGAACTCGATTCGGTGGCACCATGACTCAGCCAACAGATTGGTTCAAGTTCGATTATTGTCAGGTTTAACTGGAATGGTGACAAGCTGAGCCATAACAGAATAACATGATGAAATGACAATGCATATGAACATGATATCAACATTAGCATGAATGGGCAACATAACCATTTAGCATATGCATCTTACATCAACAACAATAAATCATGTAGTTTATTGAATGCAAAAGAGCATGTCATAGAGGTGATCATGCATCTTACAATCATTTTCATAACAAACCATAACTACTCATGTGAGCATATCATTAGCATATGAAATGATTACAAGAATTGATCATAACAATAATAACAATACTAAAGACAAATAATGATAGATGCACAAGATCATGCAATAAGCATGGATATGGATTCACAAGCATATATAGCATTTATGAAATAATTAAATAAACAAACAATTATTTAAACATTCAAGTGAAAACCATGGCTATTGCAAGGCCATCATGCAAGTAGCTGTTGTGGCTTGCCTGGGGATGAAGGATTCATCAGGAAGAAGTGCGATGAGCTCGCGGAAAGACTTGCCGGAAAAGTTTCTCTCCCGGCGGAGCTGATTAGGGGGCAAGGGCTAAATGGTCATTTTCAGGATGTGACAACATCATGAAAATGGTACCAACTGAACGGGATCGACAAATAGAGAACGTGGGCTTTTGAATCACCTGATTCGGAGTTACGGTTGCGGAGATACGGCCGTTCGTTCGTTAGGCAGAAAAACAACTAAAAACTATGCTTTTCTGCTGTTAACGGGCGAACGCCCGCAAACTCACACTTTCGGCGCCGGCGACTGAAAAAAAGAGAAAGCGCATTCTCAGTAACACGTCTTTGGAGCAGAGGAGATGTATTCCACCCCGAAGCAGTAACAAAGTACGCTTTCGTTAACAGAAAACGTACTCGACGAAATTCGTTTCCACTTAAAAGGACGGGTCCCACCTGCTGTGTCACTTACAGCCGGACCCCACCGGTCCTCTCTCTCTCTCTCTCTCTCTCCTGGTCTTCTTCTTCTTCCCCGCATCTGTGGAGGCAGAGGCGAGGGCGAGCGCACGCCGGCGACGACCCCTGGCGGCACGGGCCACCTCCGGCGGTGCTCTGCCAACCGGCGTGATCGGGAGGACGTTGCGCTTCGAGTGGACCACTCCACGAGCACCGAAGACAACCGAGCCGAGCGGGGCTCTGACTACCGCGGCAGTCTGCGGCGACAGTGGTGATGGACCGGCGGCTACGACGCTCCGGCAGGCAAGGGTTGGGCAGGGAGGCTTCATCGGACTTCGGGAGCTTCACTGGTGGTGGAAGGGGAGGGAGGTGAGCTCGACATTGCCCCAATTTAGGCAGAGGCTGCCGGCGGGAGTGACGACCATGAGAGGCGAGGAGAGCTCCTGGAGCTCGATTGAGGGGTCTGGGAGGGAAAAGGGGAGTGTTGAAGCTGTTGGTGAGGTCGAGGGGGGCTTGGGGGAGGACTCTAAATAGCTGAACACCGAGGTGGGGGTGAGCATGACCACGGTTACGTGTCGCCGGCGCTCTGGAGCTCGGGGATACGCATAGGAGAGGGGAGAGGTGCGCCAGAGATCGCACGCGACATGGAGAAGCTCGGGGACACGCGGAGGGGCTTGGGGATGGCTTGGCCAACAAGCCATGGAGGTGGGCACGGCGGCCAGCTGACGGACGTGGCTACCGTGGTGTAGGGAGGAAGAAAGAGGAGAGGGCGAGGGCTGGGGAGCGAGCGCGTGACCTTGGCGAAGCTCCTGGACATGGTGCCGTGGCGAGAGCTTGATGAATGCACGAGGTAGAGGGCCCCAATTGGCAGAGCGCACGATATGGCATGCCAGCCGCGTGGTCACCGCGTGACTGTGGCTTTGCCACGCGTTCTGGGCGGCCCAGGCATGTCTGGTGGGTTAGTCACTCCCCCCGAAGATGATAGGAGCAAGGAAACAAGAACAGTGGCTCAAGGGGTGGCTAGACTAGGCGCATACACTAATTGGCAGGAAGGTGTTTGACCAATGGTGTGGGCAATGCACTAGTCCAATGGACCTGAATTTTGGCTGAGAATGATCACCAACTAAGGTGATCACTGTAGCAAAGTTTAAGCTCAAATGGAGGGGTGTAGCTAGCACTTGCTTTGCAATGTGCCACACTGGACAGAAATGTAAAAGTTGAAGCTGTGCTCAAATGGATGACTGGATTGAGCTAAAATTTGGTGGAGGATGACCATTTGGTAATGTGAAGGCACTGTAATAATTTCATACCATTTGGATAGATAAAAATGGTACTTGCTTCAAAGTGGTCCTCTCTTGACAGGATTTTATTAAAATTCTAGAGAATTACTAGCAAGATGAAATAATCCCAAATTTGGTGGAGCGTGTTTATATTGGTAGGAGAATGTCCTGGTAAAATTTCAGAAATTATGGAGCAATATAAAATATAGTTGCTTCACAAACTGAAATAATGACTAGAAACAAAGATTGGATGGTGTGCTCACCATGAGCATGGAATCCTGAATATTTTTGCATATCCAAGGTTCATATTGTTCAAAAGAATTTTGAGAATTTTATGGGAATTAATGGTAAGGCGGAAATATAGGTTGGTTCATAACCTAGGGCCAAAAGGATTATTCCTTTAATAGAAAAAGGAATGTTCCCAAGAAATAAATATTGAAATTGGGCTAAGATGGGAGTGAGATGATCTTGGGATGGATTTGAGGATGAAAAGCCACTTGGGAGAGAAAAGTAGAGATGATCTTCCCGGGTTTCCAGACCACAGAGCCATAGAAAAAGAAATCCAAAGCAAAATTCAAAGAAATCCAAAAGAAAAAGAAAGGGCCAAAAACCAAGGTGTCACAAGGTTTTTCTGATCGGACCACCACTTGATCTTCTTGATCAGTACCTCCACCTCCTCCGGGTTCCCCCAGGCGATGCCCTTCTTCTTCCAGGACACGAGCTTCCTTGGGGGCCCAGTCGAGAAGGATGGGACTTCGGCCTGGCCAGCGGCGAGCGGCTCAGTGATGTAAAACCACTCGCGCTGCCATTCTTTGACACTCTCTATGAAAGTGCCCTTGAACCAGTCGACCTTCTGGTTCTTGCTGATCATGGCACCTCCACACTCCGCCAGATCGGAGCTGCTAGACTTCGGCTTGACGCCGAAGATCTTCAGCCATAGGCCGAAGTGCGGCTTGATGCAGAGGAAGGCCTCGCAGACTGTGATGAAGGAGGCGAGGTGGAGGATGGAATTCAGGGCCATGTGGTGGAAATCCAGCCCGTAGTAGAACATTATCCCGTGCACAAAGGGGTGCAGTAGGAAACCCAAACCTCTAACGAGGATGGGATTTGGAGCTGGGGTGGCGACGTTGGCGGGGAGGTACCCCGCACTCCGTAGTTCTAGGATGGTGCCCTCTGTCACAGAGGAACCTGTCGGAAGTGGGGCTCCGGGGACCCAAAGGTTCGAACACTGCGGCGAGCTTGTTCCTACCTCTTCGTCCCCTACCACAGCTAAGCTACGGCGAAGCTACGGCAAGAGCGCACTAGCGAGGACAGACCATGGACTCGGCGGTTTACCCAGGTTCGGGCCACCTTGAGGTGTAAAACCCTACTCCTGCTTGGTTTTGATTGTAGTGAGCAAGAAGGTGTTCTCGCGTACAAGGTAGAAGAAGGAGGAGACGACCCCCTCCCTCCTGTAATGGCAGCACTGTCCCTTTATACCCGCCTTGGTCCTCCTCCCCCTCGAAACTTAGGCGGGAAGGGTTGCCACACTTGGCGGGTTTTGAAAGGGGACATGCGCTCAGGCTATCCTGACTAAAGGCGGTCTTCGCCTGCAAAAGCATGATCCATGACACGCTGGTGGACTCGGTGATGACCTCCGCCCAGCGCGCCTGCCGTCTTGGTCTTCTTTTGCCGATCGGGCAACCTTTGGGGTTGCTTTGGGAGGTGGACTGCTGGCCTTGCTCCCTTGACACAAAAGGGGAAACCCTCCTCATCCGCCCCTGCTGGCACGGCCTCTATCGCCGTTCGTCCCCGCGCGCGTCACCCACGTGATGGGCACGGGACCGCGTGGCCGAGCCGAACAGCCCTTGTCTCGAGCGCCTTCGGGAGGGTGCCTCGGGAGGCCACCTCGGAAGGCCGCCTCGCGAGAGCGCCTGATGTCTACTACACAACTTATTCTTGTAGACTCGTGTTGGGCCTCCAAGCGCAGAGTTTTGTAGGACAGTAGCAATTTTCCCTCAAGTGGATGACCTAAGGTTTATCTATCCGTGGGAGGCGTAGGATGAAGATGGTCTCTCTCAAACAACCCTGCAACCAAATAACAAAGAGTCTCTTGTGTCCCCAACACACCCAATACAATGGTAAATTGTATAGGTGCACTAGTTCGGCGAAGAGATGGTGATACAAGTGTGGTATGGATAGTAGATATAGGTTTTTGTAGTGCGAACAATAAAAAACAGCAAGGTAGCAAGTAACAAAAGTGAGCATAAATGGTATTGCAATGCTTAAAAACAAGGCCTAGGGTTCATACTTTCACTAGTGCAATCTCTCAACAATGCTAACATAATTGGATCATATAATCATCCCTCAACGTGCGATAAAGAATCACTCCCAAGTTCCTATTAGCGGAGAACATAAGATAGAAATTGTTTGTAGGGTACGAAACCACCTCAAAGTTATCCTTTTCGATCGATCTATTGAGCTATTCCTATAAGTGTCACAAACAGCCCTGGAGTTCGTACTAAAATAACACCATATGATACACATCAACCAACTCTAATGTCACCTAGATACTCCAATGTCACCACAATTATCCGTGAGTTGATTATACGATATGCATCAAACAACTTCATAATCATAATATTCAATTCACACAAAGAACTCCAAGGAGCACCCCAAAGTTTCTATCGGAGAAAAGATAATGAAAATGTGCATCAACCCCTATGCATAGATTACCCCAATGTCACCTCGGGAATCCGCGAGTTGAGTGCCAAAACATACATCAAGTGAATCAATATAATACCCCATTGTCACCTTGGGTATTCATATGCAAGACATACATCAAGTGTTCTCAAATCTGAAATATTCAATCCAACAATAACGAAACCTCAAAGGGAAAAGATTTGATTCATCACAACAAGGATAGAGAGGGAAGAAACACCATATGATCCAACAATATTAACAAAGCTCGCGATACATCAAGATCGTGCCAAATCAAGATCATGAGAGAGAGATAAAACACATAGCTACTGGTACAAACCCTCAGCCCCGAGGGTGAATTACTGCCTCCTCCTCATGGAGACCGCCGGGATGATGAAGATGGCCTCCGGTGATGATTCCCTCCTCCGGCAGGGTGCCGGAAAAGGGCTGTAGATTAGATCGTGGAGGTACAGAGGCTTGCAGCGGCGTAAAAACGCATCTTGGTTAACTTTTGGGGGTTTCTGAATATATATGATTTTTCAGTGTTGGAATCACGCAAAGAGGTGCCACAGGGAGCCCACGAGGCGCCTAGGGGGGCAGGCGCGCCCAGGTGGCTCGTGAGGCCCCTGTGGCTCTTCTACTGCTTCCCCGAAGCTTCCTGGGTCCGTTTCCTTCCAGAAAAAATCATCAAAAAGTTTCACTGCATTTGGACTTCATTTGATATGGATTTTCTAGAAAACCAAAAACAAGTAGAAAACAGCAACTGGCACTGGGCACTAGGTCAATATGTTAGTCCATAAAAATCATATAAAATCCATATAAAAGTGCACCAAAATCATACAAAACTATAATAGACATGGCATGAATACTTCAGAAATTATAGATACGTTGGAGACGTATCAGCATCCCCAAGCTTAATTCCTGCTCGTCCTCGAGTAGGTAAATGATAAAAGAAATTATTTATGAAGTGTGAATGCTAGCATAGTGCATAAGTTTGATCAATTGATAATTTCAATCACTTTTCCTAGCATTATAACAGCAATTATTTCTCATAAAACTCATCATGATAAAGTTGCAATTAAAAACAGAAATTTTGATGTGGAATGCTACCTATCATAATCATCATATAATCTTTTCTTTTGTTGCATGGACACTTGGACTTGAATGATTCAAAGCAATAGTCTATAATTTGACATGAAGACATAAATACTCAAGCATACTAACAAGCAACCATGTCTTTCAAAATATCAACGCTAAAGAAAGTTATCCCTAGCCCATCATGCTCAATCATTGATCCGTTCATGAAACACACTCAATATTAGCTACATCCAATGCACAAGTATGACAATAGTGCTCTCCAATTGTTGCTTTATAAGAGAAGGTGGACACTCAAAATAAAAATAAAAATTGCATAAAAGTAAATAGATAGGCCCTTCACAGAGGGAAGCAGAGATTTGCAAATGTGCCAGACCTCAAAGGCTTAAATTAGAGAGATAAATTTGTTTTGAGAGGCATGCTTTTCCTGTCAACAAAAACGACCGAGAATTCCCAATATCTTCCATTCTAGACACATCATAGGCGGTTCCCAAACAGAAAGTAGAGTTTATTTCCTTTCCACCATTCTTTCACAATCCATGGCTAGCCATATCCACGGGTGCCCTCCATACCAACACTTTCCAAGGAATTTTGTTGTTATTAATTTTTGATTCATTGTGTGACTGGGCATCCCTATTACCAGCCACTCTCTCGTGCAATGACAAGTGAATAAACACTCATCGTGAGAATAACACACCTAGCATGGAAAATATTGGCCACCCTGTGGCGCCCCGCCTGATTACCACTGTAGCCAGACGGTCGCCGCACACACCAGCCCAGAAAATCACTCTGGCATGCGCTTTTACAGCAAGTATCATGAACACATACATTTCTATTAATGGATATATAAGTCTTACATGATATTTTAGAAGGGTGATGGCAGCGGAAAAGCTCTATCTAAGGTAGCATGGTCTTGGCGCGGCTCCAATCCATAGGGATCTGACTGGGTTACTCTTCTAGCCCGCGAACACTCCGGCTCCTCGCTAGAGGGCGTCGAATCCTTAGGTGAACCTGGCCACATTGAAGGCCGCTGAGTACTTTTGAATGTAATCACAAGCAAACCAAACCAACATATACACCAAGCAAAGCAATCCATGGCATTCAAGCATGCACTTGTTATCTTAACAGTATTAACTATCATGTTATGGTAGGATTATCTAGCAAGATTAACTATCCAGCAACATTAATCATCATGTCATAGCAGGATTATATAGCATCATTACTACAGATCATGTCATAACAGTATTATCTAGCATGTAAACTATCAAAGTAACTGTGGTATGACGAAGATAAAGCATATCAAGTAATTAATCCATACTCCGAATAATCTTAGGACCCAATCCAAACCCGATCCAAATCAAATCCAAGTCCTGTGGTCATCCGACCACTCATCTCATAGCCATCGCATGGCCAACATCATATACCTGACATCATCCGATGTCCCTGCATATGTACCATAAATCTGACAAATCATTCCTTTCTCTGGTTCGTTATTAACATCATATGGTTTGTTCCTCCAGACTCGACACAGACCAAATAGTGTGACCTAGTACGAACTGTGTCCCATGACCGAGGACGCGGCTATTCGAATAGATTTACACTCTGTAGAGCTTGCGCACTTTACCCACACCATGGAACTCCTTGTCCCGTACCTCGGTACACTTCCCTTCTGGGTGGACCGGTGCTACTCCAACGAAACTTGCCTAACCCGTGACTCTTCCATCGTACCACCGACAATCATTCCCCCCCGGAGTCATGCCCTGGGTGGCCCCTGTGTCACCCCGTGACACCTGCCACCGTCGTGGCCAACTAAACTGTCCCAAACGGGGACGACGGCAAATAACTCAACTTGGGCTCACAAGGTTATCGCCGCCTACCGGGCCAGGGTAGCACGCGCGCATAACCTCCCCTCTTTGGTGGTACCGATAAGAGAGCACGCGGTTAGACCAAGTCAAGGCCGTCCCATAACGGCAAATGTGGCTGCACTGACGAGCTCAGTTCGGTGGCACTATGACTCGATGCAGCCGACGGAGGAGGTTGTTGTCATTATATCATATTCTTACTCATTGCAATAACAATGGTAATGCATGATGTAATCACTATGAAAACATAACAACCTATCTCCATATGCATTACAACGAGTCACTAATGCGATAACATAATGAGCATTAGCAGGTAATGTAAATAGCAAATTCAAACTAGCAGGAGTTTAATTATTTCTAACACAGGCATAATCATTAATTAAACACGCAAGAATAACAAGGAGCAATGCTTTAGGGCATATATCAGATGGTCGGCTTGCCCGGGGGTCGATGAATTCACCGGAGAGAAGTGCGATCACCACGCAGAAAAATTCGCCGGAGAAGATTCCCTCTCGGAAGGGCTGAATGTAGGGTAGGGGCAAAATGGGTATTTTTAGAAAGTGCAAACATTGTGAAAGATGTCATCGGAACGGGCTCGATGAACTGCGATCGTGGGTGTTGGATTCACCTGAATCGGAGTCACGGTTGAAGAGAAACGGCCGTTCGTTCGTTAAGCCGCAAACAAACAGATTTCTGTCTGTTTTTGTCCTTAACGAGTGAACGTCCATTATTTAGAGGTTTCGGCGCCGGCTGAAAAAAAAACAGAAAGCGTATTCGCGAGAATGCGCTTTCGCTGTAGTGGTCGCGTACTCTTCGGAGTACGTCTCCACTTATCCTATGTGGCAGGTGCCCCTCTCACTTACAGGTGGGGGTGGGGCCCACCCGTCAGTTTCCCCTTCTCTCTCCTCCTGCTGCCTCCTTCTCCCCCGATGCCCATTTGCAGAACAGAGGGGGTCGCTAGCGCCGGCGCTAGCCCGGTCGGCTCAGGCCATCTCCAGTGGAGCTCGAACCACCGGAGTGCTCTCCGAGGTGCGGCGCACCCATCCACCCCGTCCACGGACACCAAGGGCGCCGGGAGCGAGGGCGACCTCGAGTATGGCAGACGGCGGCATCGGATGGACTTGAGCTCGGGGCTGCGGTGGTGGCATGGAGGAGCTAAGGGGGTCGAGGGGGCCTCACGGTGGTCAGTGAAGAACTGCAGCGGGGTTTGGAGGGAGGGAGAGGGCTCGGACGGCTCCAATTCGAGCAGAGAAATGCGGCGGCCACGGCGGCCATAGGAGGGCAGGGGAGCCTCTGGCGATGGGTAGAGGGGTCGAGGAGGACTATGGGAGCGAGAGGGAGCTGGTGGTGAGGTCGGGAGGCTCGGGGCCGTGGCTTTTATAGCCGGCCAGGGCGGGAGGATAAGCATGGGAGCCGCGGTGCCCTTATCGGTGTCCTGGAGCTCCGGCGAGGTGGCGCGCGAGGAGCGTTGCCGACCTGATGACCGGATGAGGACGGGGCTGCGCTGGCGCTCTTGAGAAGGCACGGGGAGAAAGAGGACAGCAGAGGGAAGCGACGACGACGGTCACGGGCGGGACAGTGTGGTGGCGGGGCTCGCCGTGGCGCAACGAGAGCAAAGGAGGAGGGGGATGCTGCGGACGAGCCAGGGCTGGCCGGAGGCGACTGCACGGAGCTGACAGATTGCAGAGCGCCGTTTTGGCGCGCTCTCATGCATGGTCACCAAGGGCACCGCGTGTCCAGGGCACCGGATGGTCCTAGAACCTTGTCAAACAGATGCACCAGCGGTCATTGAGTTGACCTGTGAGGGTTTGTATGGACATGGGAGTAGGGATGGCAATTTTATCCATGGATCCGGATACCCGTGGATACCCGACCCGGTTGGGCAAGGGTATGGAGCGCATTTCTGCCCATGGGTCCATGGATATGGATACCCGCGAACAGCCGGGTTGGGCACGGTTATAATTTGTGCTCCATGGATATCCAATGGATACCCGTATGAGCCCATATGCCAGTGACAGTAGACTAACCAAACCCCAAGTCGCCCGCAGAATCAACCTCTCATACTTCACATTTAAGGATTCATTGTAGTACTTGCTGCCTACTTATGCTTCTAGCTTCTGTTGTCATTTGTGAATGAATGATGATGAGTTAATTTGATCTTTGGGAAGGATTCAAGCTGATTTTTCTATGCCCATGGAGCTCCATGGGTTTCTGGGTATCCAGTGGGTTTGGGCATGGGCACAAGTTGTGCCCATGGATACTTTGGTGGATGGGCAGAGGGTAGGAAGATGGGTCATGGGTTGGATTTGGACCAACTCCACCCGCCCCAAACCCGACCCATTGCCATCCCTACATGGGAGACAAGAGTCGACTGATTTGAGCTCACAATGTTTCTGACATGAAACTTGAGTGGACTTTTCTGGAGAAATGGCTGAAGAAATGGAGTTGGATCCTTGTCATACTGACTTGTGGTAGAAAGGAGTAGGTTCTGGAAAAATTTGCGGCCATTTGGACCAGGTTTGCATATAGTTCCTTTGTAATGCAGAATTTGGTCCAGAATCTAGGTTTTGATGTTGTGCTCTTCTGGCTTAGTGAAATGAGCTAAATTTTTGTGTAGGGTGATGATTTGGAAGTATGGAGGTGCTGGCAAAATTTCAGCTCATTTGGAAATGCCAAAGTGGTACTTCCTTCACAGAGCTTTTCTCTGGACAGAAATCAAATGGAATTTTTGGGAGAAATTGGCTAGGTAAAATGATGTGAATTTTTGCATGCTCACATCATATAGGTAATGTGAGGTCCTGGATTAATTAAAATAATTTTGAAGCAATATAAAATATAGTTGCTTCACAACCTCAAAATAAATCCAGAAACAAGAATTGGATGATGTGCTCAAAATTTGAACTATGGAACTTGCGATCTTGATGGAAATGGTGAAGATATTGATAGGAGAAGCTCTCAAATTATTTGGGATTTTTCCTGGCTATCAAAATGGTAGCTCCTTTGGAAAGTGCCCAAAATGCAATGTTGGCTTTAAATAGGAAAAGTCAATTTCCCTTATTTAATTATTGCCAATATTTTTATGGGAGCTCAATATGATCACAAACAATATCTCCACAAGTTTTCATGAACTTTGGAGATGGATAGATATTTTCCTGGATTTAATTCCTATAACTGGCAGAAAAAGGAATTAATTCTAAATGAAAAATATTGCAAATGGCTTGGCAATATTTTTGCATATCCAGGGTTTATAGATGTGGGATGATCATTGGGAAAAGTTTGGGAGGCAACCGATCAAAGAAAATTGGGGTTCCTTTGTAGCGGAAGGAATTAGGGTTTCCCTTCCGGTAAACCGGAGAGTAGGGTTTTGGCGGCAAAATCCTGAGAATAAATTTTGGGTGACAGGGTTGGTCTGGAGAGAATCTCTGGTTGGATGGGAGAGGCAAGGCTAAGTGACCATCTTCATATACCCAAAGGCAAGAGAAAATCCCATAACATCGAAAAAAGACGGGAGCCAAATCCCGCGAAGGGAAAAATCAAGGAGCAAAAATCTGGGTGTTACAAACCTACCCCCCTTAAGAAAATCTCGTCCTCGAGATTTCTGGGCTTATCTCCCGGCTAGGGGGACATACCTGTGTGTGACTTGGATCCATCAGCTGTCTTATCTTCGTTGGTTCACTGACCTTTTAACTGCCTCTTCTGACGGCTCGGGTGTTGTCTTTCCACACAGCTACATTGAATCCTTCTCTTTTCTAGCAGGCAAACCTTCTCTCCTGGTAGTTTGTAGCATGAGGTTGGATGGTAGCGAGTAGTATCAATAGAATATCTCATTTTCAAGGCTTGGAGCTTGCTGCTTCGGGTTTTATTGCGATACTTCGTACACTGACTCTCAAGGGCAAGACATTCTTCTTGGTGCATGGTATTGCTTGCATACATCCCCGGTAATCCCTGTTAAAACCTCTGAGCTAAACATAGTGTGGCTGTCATTCAGTGCATCTTTTGGAGCATAGCCTTTTACCTTGGCTGATGGTCCATATTCATGATGAGTATGACATGCTGGCTGCATTGTTGTGGCCGTATATGCAAGAGTTTGACAAGGATTGGCAATATCACATTGTCTGTGAAATTTCATTTTATTGACCGTCACTGAGATTGTTTACCCAAAACCTCTTTGTCCTTGGGGGTTCCTGTTTGTGGAGCTGTCATGACCGGCCAACACGGCTCCTTGGTCGTATCATAACTTACTCTTGCATATCTCGTAGGGATTGCTGCGTTCATATCCTTCTTTGAAGTATGGGGCCAATGTTTCTCTAAACACAGCCATTCCCGTGTACGAGTGGCTCGCATGAACTGATCCACTGGACTGTATGCTCACAACATATGCAAAGTAGGACGAATCTTTTCATAACCAGTGAGTTCTGAGGCGGATGTTTGTCCGGACTAGTTCGTGCTTCTGACAAGATTGTTGTGGGCATGATGGCGTGTTGAGGAAGGTTGAATTCCTTATGCCTGAAGCTTTTGCCAGGGTAGTGTGCCGAAGAAGACTGGGTGGCGTACCTCGGAAGCTTTCCCTCATGTGGCTTACTGTGGAAGGCCAGGTGCCTTATGCTGGAAGCTTTTTGCGGTAGCATGCCTAGGAAGATGGGAGTGCCGTATCCCAGAAGATTTTCCCCTAGTGGCGCAGCAAGGAAGGTTGGGAGTCTTGCGTTGTAAGCTCTTCTTGATAGCTTGCGGCGGAAGACTGGGTTCCCTTGTCTGAAGATATTCCGTTGGTCATGCACACCGCTTGTCCTTCTGCTGGTCCGCTCATTGTTGCTGTAAAGGTTACACAACCGATGCAGACTTCATGTTGCTAATTAATCCGGAATTTCCCCTTTGCATTCAAAACAGGTGTTGCCGGTAGTGAGTAGTTGACGGATAATTCCATTCGGTTTAGCTGAGCTTCCAAGTATTTGGAATTTCCCACGGATTTTGGGCAGTCGTGAATTTATTCAAGTATTCTTAGCGAACCTCATTCCCTTTACCCAGAAAATTTTGTATATGCACCGGTGAATTCCAAAGTATGCTTGGAAATTTGTATCAACATACCGGAGTTCTGTGGTTGCTCTCGGCATATTCACATTCTTGAAATATGTCTTCTGTGGGCGGTAAATGATTCTTGAGTTCATTGGGAAAGACTCAAGGTTCACCCCACTGATTGAATAGTCCTTGTATCGAGGGCAGAATCATTTGTCCCTGCTAGTGTAATCTATTTTGTGACAAATTCCCTTAGGTATAGTCTGGCCTTGTCGGTTGCACTCCGACTCTGCTTCTGACCCATTCTTCATACTTGACAGATCCGGTGATACTGTTCTGAATATCGGGCAATTGGCTTGGCTTGACTTTTACTGAATTTGGATTATTGGGTATTATCCAAGTTGTGTGTTGGTCTTCTTTGGTAGGTCTTGCGGATGGATCTAGTCGAAGTGAAAGAACGGCACCGAGAAAAGAGCAAGAACCGCGAAAAACACAAAAAGAATATTACAAAGCAAATAAAGCTCAAGTTTTGCGAACCTTACACATGTGGCCGAAAATTCACTAGTATAGCTATTATAGCGCACTCGATGCACCCCTAAGGATTTAGAAGCAAAACCACACAACGCTCCTGGTAGCAATTGGTGTCAAGCTCCTACTACTTCCTTAGGGAACATCAAACTGGACGCAGGACCGTAGCCAAAGTGGCTTAGTCACAATCCTAGGGTTGTCTGGGGAAAGATAGAATTTATAGGCGTTTCCCAAAGGAAACTGGATTTGAGAAGAGAAATGCCATGGTTAGCAAGCAAGGTAGGGATATCTGGTTTACCTAAGGGTTTAGGGCTCACGGGTCGTTACCTGATGTGGACATTTCCCACAAGAGGCAAAGGCCACGAGAGTTGGGGTCTGATGAAGCCAAAACCTATGGGATTGCCTTATGATCAATAGTAGTCGTGCCAGTCTAGCAAAGATGGCTGAAATCCATCTGGGCTTTCTACTGGTCAGGAGGCAATGAAATCTGGCTATGGTAACCTACCGTCACCCTTGCTCTGATACCATCCGTTGTGGCGCCCCGCCTGATTACCACTGTAGCCAGACGGTCGCCGCACACACCAGCCTAGGAAATCACTCTGGCATGCGCTTTTACAACAAGTATCATGAACACAGACATTTCTATTAATGGATATATAAGTCTTACATGATAGTTTACAAGGGTGATGGCAGCGGAAAAGCTCTATCTAAGGCAGCATGGTCTTGGCGCGGCTCCAATCCACAGGGATCTGACTGGGTTACTCTTCTAGCCCGCGAACACTCCGGCTCCTCGCTAGAGGGCGTCGAATCCTTAGGTGAACCTGGCCACATTGAAGGCCGCTGAGTACTTTTGAATGTACTCGCAAGCAAACCAAACCAACATATACACCAAGCAAAGCAATCCATGGCATTCAAGCATGCACTTGTTATCTTAACAGTATTAACTATCATGTTATGGCAGGATTATCTAGCAAGATTAATTATCTAGCAGCATTAATCATCATGTCATAGCAGGATTATCTAGCATCATTACTATTGATCATGTCATAACAGTATTATCTAGCATGTAAACTATCAAAGTAACTGTGGTATGACGAAGATAAAGCATATCAAGTAATTAATCCATACTCCGAATAATCTTAGGACCCAATCCAAACCCGATCCGAATGAAATCCAAGTCCTGTGGTCATCCGACCACTCATCTCATAGCCATCGCATGGCCAACATCATATACCTGACATCATCCGATGTCCCTGCATCTGTACCATAAATCTGACAAATCATACCTTTCTCTGGTTCGTTATTAACATCATATGGTTTGTTCCTCCAGACTCGACACAGACCAAATAGTGTGACCTAGTACGAACTGTGTCCCTTGACCGAGGACGCGGCTATTCGAATAGATTTACACTCTGTAGAGGTTGCGCACTTTACCCACACCATGGAGCTCCTTGTCCCGTACCTCGGTACACTTCCCTTCTAGGTGGACCGGTGCTGCTCCAACGAAACTTGCCTAACCCGTGACTCTTCCATCATACCACCGACAATCATTCCCCCCCAGAGTCATGCCCTGGGTGGCCCCTGTGTCACCCCGTGACACCTGCCACCGTCGTGGCCAACTAAACTGTCCCAAACGGGGACGCCGGCAAATAACTCAACTTGGGCTCACAAGGTTATCGCCGCCTACCGGGCCAGGGTAGCACGCGCGCATAACCTCCCCTCTTTGGTGGTACCGATAAGAGAGCACGCGGTTAGACCAAGTCAAGGCCGTCCCATAATGGCAAATGTGGCTGCACTGACGAGCTCAGTTCGGTGGCACTATGATTCGATCCAGCCGACGGAGGAGGTTGTTGTCATTATATCATATTCTTACTCATTGCAATAACAATGGTAATGCATGCTGTAATCACTATGAAAACATAACAACCTATCTCCACATGCATTACAACGAGTCACTAGTGCGATAACATGATGAGCATTAGCAGGTAATGTAAATAGCAAATTCAAACTAGCAGGAGTTTAATTATTTCTAACACAGGCATAATCATTAATTAAACATGCAAGAATAACATGGAGCAATGCTTTAGGGCATATATCAGATGGTCGGCTTGCCTAGGGGTCGATGAATTCACCGGAGAGAAGTGCGATCACCACGCGGAAAAATTCGCTGGAAAGATTCCCTCTCGGAAGGGCTGAATATAGGGTAGGGGCAAAATGGGTATTTTTAGAAAGTGTAAACATTGTGAAAGTGATGTCATCGGAACGAGCTCGATGAACTGAGATCGTGGGCATTGGATTCACATGAATCGGAGTCACGGTTGAAGAGAAACGGCCGTTCGTTCGTTAAGCCGCAAACAAACAGATTTCTGTCTACTTTTGTCCTTAACGAGTGAACGTCCATTATTTAGAGGTTTCAGCGTCGGCTGAAAAAAAACAGAAAGCGTATTCATGAAAATGCGCTTTCGCGGTAGTGGTCGCGTACTCTTCGGAGTACGTCTCCACTTATCCTACGTGGGGGGTGTCCCTCTCACTGACAGGTGGGGTCGGGGCCCACCCGTCAGTTTCCCCTTCTCTCTCCTCCCGCTGCCTCCTTCTCCCCCGATGCTCGTTTGCAGAACAGAGGGGGTCGCCGGCGCCGGTGCTCGCCCGGTCGGCTCAGGCCATCTCCGGTGGAGCTCGGACCACCGGAGTGCTCTCCGAGGTGCGGCGCACCCATCCACCCCGTCCACGGACACCAAGGGCGCCCGGAGCGAGGGCGACCTCGAGTATGGCGGACGGTCGCGTCGGGCAGACTTGAGCTCGGGGCTGCGGTGGTGGAACAGAGGAGCTGAGGGGGTCGAGGGGGCCTCGCGGTGTTCACTGAAGAACAGCAGCGGGGTTTGGAGGGAGGGAGAGGGCTCGGACGGCTCCAATTCGAGCAGAGGAATGTGGCGGCCACGGCGGCCATAGGAGGGCAGGGGAGCCTCCGGCGATGGGTAGAGGGGTCGAGCAGGACTATGGGAGCGAGAGGGAGCTGGTGGTGAGGTCGGAAGGCTCGGGGCCGTGGCTTTTATAGCCGGCCGGGGCGGGAGGATAAGCACGGGCGCCGCGGCGTCCTTATCGGTGTCCTGGAGCTCCGGCGAGGTGGCGCGCGAGGAGCGATGCGGACCTGACGACCGGATGAGGACGGGGCTGCGCTGGCGCTCTCGAGAAGGCACGGGGAGAAAGAGGACAGCAGAGGGAAGCGACGACGGCGGTCACGGGCGGGACAGTGCTGTGGCGGGGCTCGCCGTGGCGCAACGAGAGTGAAGGAGGAGGCGGAAGCAGCGGGAGAGGATGCATGCGGCCGCCGCGGAGCCACCGGACATGCCCGGACGAGCCAGGGCTGGCCGGAGGCGACTGCACGGAGCTGACAGATTGCAGAGCACTATTTTGGCGCGCTCTCATGCGTGGTCACCAAGGGCACCGCGTGATCAGGGCACCGGATGGTCCTCGAACCTTGTCAAACAAATGCACCAGAGGTCATTGAGTTGACCTGTGAGGGTTTGGATGGACATGGGAGACAAGAGTCGACTGATTTGAGCTCACAATGTTTCTGACATGAAACTTGAGTGGACTTTTCTGGAGAAATGGCTGAAGAAATGGAGTTGGATCCTTGTCATACTGACTTGTGGTAGAAAGGAGTAGGTTCTGGAAAAATTTGAGGCCATTTGGACCAGGTTTGCATATACTCCCTTTGTAATGCAGAATTTGGTCCAGAATCTAGGTTTTGATGTTGTGCTCTTCTGGCTTTGTGAAATGAGCTAAATTATTGTGTAGGGTGATGATTTGGAAGTATGGAGGTGCTGGCAAAATTTCAGTTCATTTGGAAATGCCAAAGTGATACTTCCTTCACAGAGCTTTTCTCTAGACAGAAATCAAATGGAATTTTTGGGAGAAATTGCCTAGGTAAAATGATGTGAATTTTTGCATGCTCACATCATATAGGTAATGTGAGGTCCTGGATTAATTTCAAGAATTTTGAAGCAATATAAAATATAGTTGCTTCACAACCTCAAAATAAATCCAGAAACAAGAATTGGATGATGTGCTCAAAATTTGAACTATGGAACCTGGCATCTTAATGTAAATGATGAAGATATTGATAGGAGAAGCTCCACAAATTATTTGGGATTTTTCCTGGCTATCAAAATGGTAGATCCTTTGGAAAGTGCCCAAAATGCAATATTGGCTTTAAATAGGAAAAGGCAATTTCCCTTATTTAATTATTGCCAATATTTTTATGGGAGCTCAATATGATCACAAAGAATATCTCCACAAGTTTTCATGAACTTTGGAGATGAATGGATATTTTCCTGGATTTAATTCCTTTAACTGGCAGAAAAATGAATTAACTTTAAATGAAAAATATTGCAAATGGCTTGGCAATATTTTTGCATATTCAAGGTTTATAGATGTGGGATGATCATTGGGAAAAGTTTGGGAGGCAACCGATCAAAGAAAATTGGGGTCCCTTCCGGTAAACCGGAGAGTAGGGTTTTGGCGGCAAAATCCTGAGAATAATTTTTGGGTGACAGGGTTGGTCTGGAGAGAATCTCTGGTTGGATGGGAGAGGCAAGGCTAAGTGACCATCTTCATATGCCCAAAGGCAAGAGAAAATCCCATAACATCGAAAAAAGACGGGAGCCAAATCCCGCGAAGGGAAAAATCGAGGAGCGAAAATCAGGGTGTTACAAACCTACCCCCCTTAAAAAAATCTCGTCCTCGAGATTTCCGGGCTTACCTCCCGGCTAGGGGAACATACATGTGTGTGAATTGGATCCATCAGCTATCTTATCTTCGTTGGTTCACTGACCTTTTAACTGCCTCTTCTGACGGCTCGGGTGTTGTCTTTCCACACAGCTACATTGAATCCTTCTCTTTTCTGGCAGGCAAACCTTCTCTCCTGGTAGTTTGTAGCCTGAGGTTGGTTGGTAGCGAGTAGTATCAACAGAATAGCTCATTTTCAAGGCTTGGAGCTAGCTGCTTCGGGTTTTATTGCGATACTTCGTACACTGACTCTCATGGGCAAGACATTCTTCTTGGTGCATGGTATTGCTTGCATACATCCCCGGTAATCCCTGTTAAAACCTCTGAGCTAAACATAGTGTGGCTGTCATTCAATGCATCTTTTGGAGCATAGCCTTTTATCTTGGCTGATGGTCCATATTCATGATGAGTATGACATGCTGGCTGCATTGTTGTGGCCGTATATGCAAGAGTCCGACAAGGATTGGCAATATCACCTTGTCTGTGAAATTTCATTTTATTGACCGTCACGGAGATTGTTTACCCAAAACCTCTTTGTCCTTGGGGGTTCCTGTTTTTGGAGCTGTCATGACCGGCCAACATGGCTCCTTGGTCGTATCATAACTTACTCTTGCATATCTCGTAAGGATTGCTGCGTTCATATCCTTCTTTGAATCTATGGGGCCAATGTTTCTCTAAACACAACCATTCCCGTGTACGAGTGGCTCGCATGAGCTGATCCACTCGTCTGTATGCTCACAACATATGCAAAGTAGGACGAATCTTTTCATAACCAGTGAGTTCTGAGGCGGATGTTTGTCCGGACTAGTTCGTGCTTCTGACAAGATTGTTTTGGGCACGATGGCGTGTTTAAGAAGGCTGAATTCCTTACGCCCGAAGCTTTTGCCAGGGTAGTGTGCTGAAGAAGACTTGGTGGCGTACCTCGGAAGCTTTCCCTCATGTGGCTTACTATGGAAGGCCAGGTGCCTTATGCTGGAAGCTTTCTGCGGTAGCATGACTAGGAAGATGGGAGTGCCGTATCCCAGAAGATTTTCCCCTAGTGGCGTAGCAAGGAAGGTTGGGAGTCTTGCGTCGTAAGCTCTTCTTGATATCTTGCGGCGGAAGACTGGGTTCCCTTGTCTGTAGATATTCCGTTGGTCATGCACACCGCTTGTCCTTCTAGTGGTCCGCTCATTGTTGTTGTATAGGTTACACAACCGATGCAGACTTCATGTTGCTAATTAATCCGGAATTTCCCCTTTGCATTCAAAACAGGTGTTGCCGGTAGTGAGTAGTTGACGGATAATTCCATTCGGTTCACCTGAGCTTCCAAGTATTTGGAATTTCCCACGGATTTTGGGCAGTCGTGAATTTATTCAAGTATTCTTGGCGAACCTCGTTCCCTTTACCCAGAAAATTTTGTATATGCACCGGTGAATTCCAAAGTATGCTTCGAAATTTGTATCAAAATACCGGAGTTCTGTGGTTGCTCTCGGCATATTCACATTCTTGAAATATGTCTTTTGTGGGCGGTAAATGATTCTTGAGTTCATTGGGAAAGACTCAAGGTTCACCCCACTGATTGAATAGTCCTTGTATCGAGGGCAGAATCATTTGTCCCTGCTGGTGTAATCTATTTTGTGACAAATTCCCTTAGGTATAGTCTGGCCTTGTCGGTTGCATTCCGATTCTGCTTCTGACCCATTCTTCATACTTGACAGATCTGGTGATACTGTTCTGAATATCGGGCAGTTGGCTTGGCTTGACTTTTACTGAATTTGGATTATTGGGTATTATCCAAGTTGTGTGTTGGTCTCCTTTGGTAGCTCTTGCGGATGGATCTAGTCGAAGCGAAAGAACGACACCGACAAAAGAGCAAGAACCGCGAAAAACCCAAAAAGAATATTACAAAGCAAATAAAGCTCAAGTTTTGCGAACCTTACACATGTGGCCAAAAATTCACTAGTATAGCTATTATAGCGCACTCGAAGCACCTCTAAGGATTTAGAAGCAAAACCACACAACGCTCCTGGTAGCAATTGGTGTCAAGCTCCTACTACTTCCTTAGGGAACATCAAACTCGACGCATGACCGTAGCCAAAGTGGCTTAGTCACGATCCTAGGGTTGTCTGGGGAAAGATGGAATTTATAGGCATTTCCCAAAGGAAACTGGATTTGAGAAGAGAAATGCCATGGTTAGCAAGCAAGGTAGGGATATCTGGTTTACCTAAGGGTTCAGGGTTCACAGGTCGTTACCTGATGCGGACATTTCCCACAAGAGGCAAAGGCCACGAGAGTTGGGGTCTGATGAAGCCAAAACCTATGGGATTGCCTTATGATCAATAGTAGCCGTGCCAGTCTGGCAAAGATGGCTGAAATCCATCTGGGCTTTCTACTGGTCAGGAGGCAATGAAATCCGGCTAGGGTAACCTACCGTCAGCCTGGCTCTGATACCATCTGTTGTGGTGCCCCGCCTGATTACCACTGTAGCCAGACGGTCGCCGCACACACCAGCCCAGGAAATCACTCTGGCATGCGCTTTTACAACAAGTATCATGAACACAGACATTTCTATTAATGGATATATAAGTCTTACATGATATTTTACAAGGGTGATGGCAGCGGAAAAGCTCTATCTAAGGCAGCATGGTCTTGGCGCGGCTCCAATCCACTGGGATCTGACTGGGTTACTCTTCTAGCCCGCGAACACTCCGGCTCCTCGCTAGAGGGCGTCGAATCCTTAGGTGAACCTGGCCACATTGAAGGCCGCTGAGTACTTTTGAATGTACTCGCAAGCAAACCAAACCAACATATACACCAAGCAAAGCAATCCATGGCATTCAAACATGCACTTATTATCTTAACAGTATTAACGATCATGTTATGGCAGGATTATCTAGCAAGATTAATTATCTAGTAGCATTAATCATCATGTCATAGCAGGATTATCTAGCATCATTACTACTGATCATGTCATAACAGTATTATCTAGCATGTAAACTATCAAAGTAACTGTGGTATGACGAAGATAAAGCATATCAAGTAATTAATCCATACTCCGAATAATCTTAGGACCCAATCCAAACCCGATCCAAATCAAATCCAAGTCCTGTGGTCATCCGACCACTCATCTCATAGCCATCGCATGGCCAACATCATATACCTGACATCATCCGATGTCCCTGCATCTGTACCATAAATCTGACAAATCATACCTTTCTCTGGTTCGTTATTAACATCATATGGTTTGTTCCTCCAGACTCGACACAGACCAAATAGTGTGACCTAGTACGAACTGTGTCCCATGACCGAGGACGCGGCTATTCGAATAGATTTACACTCTGTAGAGGTTGCGCACTTTACCCACACCATGGAGCTCCTTGTCCCGTACCTCGGTACACTTCCCTTCTGGGTGGACCGGTGCTGCTCCAACGAAACTTGCCTAACCCGTGACTCATCCATCGTACCACCGACAATCATTCCCCTCCCCCCCCCCGGAGTCATGCCCTGGGTGGCCCTTGTGTCACCCCGTGACACCTGCCACCGTCGTGGCCAACTAAACTGTCCCAAACGGGGACGCCGGCAAATAACTCAACTTGGGCTCACAAGGTTATCGCCGCCTACCGGGCCAGGGCAGCACGCACGCATAACCTCCCCTCTTTGGTGGTACCGATAAGAGAGCACGCGGTTAGACCAAGTCAAGGCCGTCCCATAACGGCAAATGTGGCTGCACTGACGCGCTCGTTTCGGTGGCACTATGACTCGATCCAGCCGACGGAGGAGGTTGTTGTCAGTATATCATATTCTTACTCATTGCAATAACAATGGTAATGCATGTTGTAATCACTATGAAAACATAACAACCTATCTCCATATGCATTACAACGAGTCACTAGTGCGATAACATGATGAGCATTAGCAGGTAATGTAAATAGCAAATTCAAACTAGCAGGAGTTTAATTATTTCTAACACAGGCATAATCATTAATTAAACACGCAAGAATAACACGAAGCAATGCTTTAGGGCATATATCAGATAGTCGGCTTGCCTGGGGGTCGATGAATTCACCGGAGAGAAGTGCGATCACAACGCGAAAAAATTCGCCGGAGAAGATTCCCTCTCGGAAGGGCTGAATATAGGGTAGGGGCAAAATGGGTATTTTCAGAAAGTGGAAACATTGTGAAAGTGATGTCATCGGAACGGGCTCGATGAACTGAGATCGTGGGCGTTGGATTCACCTGAATCGGAGTCACGGTTGAAGAGAAACGGCCGTTCGTTCGTTAAGCCGCAAACAAACAGATTTATGTCTGTTTTTGTCCTTAACGAGTGAATGTCCATTATTTAGAGGTTTCAGCGCCGGCTGAAAAAAAACAGAAAGCGTATTCGCGAGAATGCGCTTTCGCTGTAGTGGTCGCGTACTCTTCGGAGTACGTCTCCACTTATCCTACGTGGCGGGTGCCCCTCTCACTGACAGGTGGGGTCAGGGCCCACACGTCAGTTTCCCCTTCTCTCTCCTCCCGCTGCCTCCTTCTCCCCCGGTGCCCGTTTGCAGAATAGTGGGGGTCACCGGTGCCGGCGCTCGTCCGGTCGGCTCAGGCCATCTCCGGTGGAGCTCGGACCACCGGAGTGCTCTCCGAGGTGCGGCGCACCCATCCACCCCGTCCACGGACACCAAGGGCGCCGGGAGCGAGGGCGACCTCGAGTATGGCGGACGGCGGCATCGGGCGGACTTGAGCTCGGGGCTGCGGTGGTGGAACGCAGGAGCTGAGGGGGGCGAGGGGGCCTCGCGGTGGTCAGTGAAGAATTACAGCGGGGTTTGGAGGGAGGGAGAGGGCTCGGACGGCTCCAATTCGAGCAGAGGAATGCGGCGGCCACAGCGGCCATAGGAGGGCAGGGGAGCCTCCGGCGATGGGTAGAGGGGTCGAGGAGGACTATGGGAGCGAGAGGGAGCTGGTGGTGAGGTCGGGAGGCTCGGGGCCGCGGCTTTTATAGCCGGCCGGGGCGGGAGGATAAGCACGGGCGCCGCGGCGTCCTTATCGGTGTCCTGGAGCTCCTGCGAGGTGGCGCGCGAGGAGCGATGCGGACCTGACGACCGGATGAGGACGGGGCTGCGCTGGCGCTCTCGACAAGGCACGGGGAGAAAGAGGACAGCAGAGGGAAGCGACGACGGCGGTCACGGGCGGGACAGTGCGGTGGCGGGGCTCGTCGTGGCGCAACGAGAGCGAAGGAGGAGGGGGAAGCTGCGGGAGAGGATGCACGCGGCCGCCGCGGAGCCACTGGACATGCCCAGACGAGCCAGGGCTGGCCGGAGGCGACTGCACGGAGCTCACAGATTGCAGAGCGCCGTTTTGGCGCGCTCTCATGCGTGGTCACCAAGGGCACCGCATGTCCAGGGCACCGGATGGTCCTAGAACCTTGTCAAACAGATGCACCAGAGGTCATTGAGTTGACCTGTGAGGGTTTGGATGGACATGGGAGACAAGAGTCAACTGATTTGAGCTCACAATGTTTCTGACATGAAACTTGAGTGGACTTTTCTGGAGAAATGGCTGAAGAAATGGAGTTGGATCCTTGTCATACTGACTTGTGGTAGAAAGGAGTAGGTTCTGGAAAAAATTGAGGCCATTTGGACCAGGTTTGCATATACTTCCTTTGTAATGCAGAATTTGGTCCAGAATATAGGTTTTGATGTTGTGCTCTTCTGGCTTGGTGAAATGAGCTAAATTTTTGTGTAGGCTGATGATTTGGAAGTATGGAGGTGCTGGCAAAATTTCAGCTCATTTGGAAATGCCAAAGTGGTACTTCCTTCACAGAGCTTTTCTCCGGACAGAAATCAAATGGAATTTTTGGGAGAAATTGGCTAGGTAAAATGAAGTGAATTTTTGCATGCTCACATCATATAGGTAATGTGAGCTCCTGGATTAATTTCAAGAATTTTGAAGCAATATAAAATATAGTTGCTTCACAACCTCAAAATAAATCTAGAAACAAGAATTGGATGATGTGCTCAAAATTTGAACTATGGAACTTGGGATCTTGATGGAAATGGTGAAGATATTGATAGGAGAAGCTCCACAAATTATTTGGGATTCTTCCTGGCTATCAAAATGGTAGCTCCTTTGGAAAGTGCCCAAAATGCAATATTGGCTTTAAATAGGGAAAGGCAATTTCCCTTATTTAATTATTGCCAATATTTTTATGGGAGCTCAATATGATCACAAAGAATATCTCCACAAGTTTTCATAAACTTTGGAGATGGATAGATATTTTCCTGGATTTAATTCCTTTAATTGGCAGAAAAAGGAATTAATTTTAAATGAAAAATATTGCAAATGGCTTGGCAATATTTTTGCATATCCAGGGTTTATAGATGTGGGATGATCATTGGGAAAAGTTTGGGAGGCAACCGATCAAAGAAAATTGGGGTTCCTTTGTAACGAAAGGAATTAGGGTTTCCCTTCCGGTAAACCGGAGAGTAGGGTTTTGGCGGCAAAATCCTGAGAATAAATTTTGGGTGACAGGGTTGGTCTGGAGAGAATCTCTGGTTGGATGGGAGAGGCAAGGCTAAGTAACCATCTTCATATACCCAAAGGCAAGAGAAAATCCCATAACATCAAAAAAAGACGGGAGCCAAATCCCGTGAAGGGAAAAATCAAGGAGCGAAAATCAGGGTGTTACACACCCCCTGCCGCTTCATGAGTGGTACAGGCACACAAAACGGAAAATTATTTTGAAAATTAGAGTTGGCACATGCAAATTTACTTGGAACGGCATGGAAATACCGCATATAGGTAGGTATGGTGGACTCATTTGGCACAACTTGGGTTTTAGGAGTTTGGATGCACAAGTAGTATTCCCGCTTAGTACAAATGAAGGCTAGCAAATAGATTGAGAAGTAACCAACCAAAAAGCGAAAACGGTCATAAACATGTATTGAACATAACTAATACCGAATAATGTACCATAAGTAGGATATAATTTCGTTGCATAACTATTGACTTTATGTGCACGCATAGGGAATCACAAACCTTAACACTAATATTCTTACTAAATCACAATTACTCACTAACATGACTCACATATTATCATCTCCATATCGCAAAACTATTGCAAGGAATCAAACTTATCATATCCAATGATCTTTCATGAAAGTTTTTTATTATATCCCTCTTGAATATTCATCACTTTGGGACCAAATTCATATCTTAAGCATATTGCCATTACTATTGTCAACTCTCAAAATAATATAAGTGAAGCATGAGAGTGTATGTATTTCTTCAAAATATAATCACCACCGTGCTCAAAAAGATATAAGTGAAGTACTAGAGCAAATGACAAACTACTCCAAAAAGATATAAGTGAAGATCAATGAGTAGTTAAACCATTAAGTAGCTATGTGAAGACTCTCTCCAAATAAAGATTTCAGATCTTGATAATTTTATTAAAACAGCAAACAAAATGAAAATAAAAGGACACTCCAAGAATAGCACATATCATGTGAAGAAGTAAAAACTTAGGCTAACCGATAGGTGTTGATGAAGAAAGGTGGGATGCCAACCGGGGCATCCCCAAGCTTAGTTGCTTGAGATTTCTTGGAATGTTATATTGGGGTGCCTTGGGCATCCCCAAGCTTGAGCTCTCGTGTCTCCTTAATTCCTCTCATATCATGGTTTCTCCTAAATCTTAAAAACTTCATCCACACAAAACTCAACAAGAACTCGTGAGATAAGTTAGTATAAATCAACTCAAAACCTTAACATTCTCTACTGTAGCAAATCACAAAAATTATAATTAAACATTGCATACTAAATGCCTCTGCATTTTTAATACTCCTATCCACAAATAGAAATATTAAACAAGCAAACATATGCAAATAATGCAACTATAACAGCAATCTGCCAAAACAGAACAGTCTGTAAAGAGTGAATAAGAATTCATACTTCCCTAACTCCAAAAATGCTGAAAAATTACCACGTGACAGAGAACTCAATCATGCTTACTGTGTAAAATTTTCAGATTTTTATTATGTTCTGACTATTCAGGAATATTCTGGACATAACAGAAAACGTTCTGTTTTCAAACAGCAACACATAAACTTGCAAACTGAGCATGGTAAAGGCTATAATTGGCATTTTATTGAACTAAAAGACACAAAACATGATTATTTATAACACCAAGAAAATATCAACAGAAGAAAATGATGCTCCAAGCAAAACTCAAATTATGTGATGAATAAAAATATAGCTCCGAGTGAGGTTACCGATAATGTTGAAGACAAAAGAGGGGATGCCTTCCGGGGCATCCCCAAGCTTAGTTGCTTGGGTCTTCCTTGAATATTACCTTGGGGTTCCTTGGGCATCCCCAAGCTTAGGGTCTTGCCGCTCCTTATTCTCCTCATATCGATTTCTCACCCAAAACTTGAAAACTTCAATCACATAAAACTTAACAGAACTTGTGAGATAGGTTAGTATGATAAAAATAAATCATCCACTTAGGTACTGTCAAGACAAGATTCATAATTGTTCTCACATAATTCCTACTGTATTCTATCATTTCCACAATTTATATTGCTCAATATAAGCTATGGAAACACAAAAACAAGCAAACGATGCACCGAAAACAGAATCTGTCAAAAACAGAACAGAATGTAGTGAGCGATTTAAAAACCATACTTATGTACCTCAAAAAATTCTGAAAAATTAGTAAAACGTAAAAAATTTGTAACCCAATACTGTGTAAAAATTTCAGAATTTTTTCAGGCTCCAGTACAGAATAGAAATTTCAGCACTGGACGCAAAAGTTTCTGTTTTTGCACAGAATCAAATCAACAAGCATCCACACTATCCCAAAGGCTTTACTTGGCACATTATTGAAAGAAAACATATAAAACATGATTACTACAGTAGCTTAATCATGTGGACACACAAAAACAGTAGGTATAAGTATTGGGTTGTCTCCCAACAAGCGCTTTTCTTTAATGCCTTTTAGCTAGGCATGATGATTTCAATGATGCTCGCATAAAGGTAAAGAATTGAAACACAAAGAGAGCATCATGAAGCATATGACTAACACATTTAAGCCTAACCCACTTCCTATGCATAGGGATTTTGTGAGCAAACAACTTATGGGAGCAAGAATCAACTAGCATAGGAAGGCAAAACAAGCATAACTTCAAAACTTTCAACACATAGAGAGGAAACTTGATATTATTGCAACACCTACAAGCATATGATCCACTCTCATAATAATTTTCAGTAGCATCATGAATGAATTCAACAATATAACTATCACACAAATCATTCTTTTCATGATCTACAAGCATAGAAATTTTATTACTCTCCACATAAGCAAATTTCTTCTCATCCGTAATAGTGGGAGCAAACTCAACAAAATAACTATCATGAGACACTTGATTGGAATAATCCAATTGAAAATTAAAATCATGATGACAAGTTTCATAGTTATCATTATTCTTTATAGCATACATGTCATCACAATAATCATCATAGATAGCAACTTTGTTGTCATAGTCAATTGAAACCTCTTCCAAAATAGTGGATTCATCATTAAATAAAGTCATGCCCTCTCTATATCCACTTTCATAATTATAATCATCATAAATAGGAGGTGTGCAATCATCATAATAAATTTTCTCATCAAAACTTGGGGGACTAAAAATATCATCTTCATCAAACATAGCATCCCCAAGCTTATGGCTTTGCATATCATTAGCATCATGAATATTCAAAGAATTCATACTAGCAACATTGCAATCATGCTCATCATTCAAAGATTTTATGCCAAACATTTTATTGAATTCTTCTTCTATCAATTGAGCACAATTTTCCGATCCATCATTTTCAAGAAAGACATGATAAAGACGAATAATATGAGGCAACCTCAATTCCATTTTTTTTGTAGTTTTCTTTTATAAACCAAACTACTGATAAAACAAGAAACTAAAAGATTCAATTGCAAGATCTAAAGATATACCTTCAAGCACTCACATCCCCAGCAATGGCGCCAGAAAAGAGCTTGATGTCTACTACACAACTTATTCTTGTAGAATCGTGTTGGGCCTCCAAGCGCAGAGTTTTGTAGGACAGTAGCAATTTTCCCTCAAGTGGATGACCTAAGGTTTATCAATCCATGGGAGGCGTAGGATGAAGATGGTCTCTCTCAAACAACCCTGCAACCAAATAACAAAGAGTCTCTTGTGTCCCCAACACACCCAATACAATGGTAAATTGTATAGGTTCACTAGTTCGGCGAAGAGATGGTGATACAAGTGTGGTATGGATAGTAGATATAGGTTTTTGTAGTGCGAACAATAAAAAACAGCAAGGTAGCATGTAACAAAAGTGAGCATAAATGGTATTGCAATGCTTAAAAACAAGGCCTAGGGTTCATACATTCACTCGTGCAATCTCTCAACAATGCTAACATAATTGGATCATATAATCATCCCTCAACGTGCGATAAAGAATCACTCCCAAGTTCCTATTAGCGGAGAACATAGGATAGAAATTGTTTGTAGGGTACAAAACCACCTCAAAGTTATCCTTTCTGATCGATCTATTGAGCTATTCCTATAAGTGTCACAAACAGCCCTAGAGTTCGTACTAAAATAACACCATATGATACACATCAACCAACCCTAATGTCACCTAGATACTCCAATGTCACCACAAGTATCCGTGAGTTGATTATACGATATGCATCAAACAATTTCATAATCATAATATTCAATCCACACAAAGAACTCCAAGGATCACCCCAAAGTTTCTATCAGAGAAAAGATAATGAAAACGTGCATCAACCCCTATGCATAGATTACCCCAATGTCACCTCAGGAATCCGCGAATTGAGTGCCAAAACATACATCAAGTGAATCAATATAATACCCCATTGTCACCACGGGTATTCATATGCAAGACATACATCAAGTCTTCTCAAATCTAAAATATTCAATCCGACAACAACGAAACCTCAATGGGAAAAGATTCGATTCATCACAACACGGATAGAGAGGGAAGAAACACCATATGATCCAACTATATTAAGAAAGCTCGCGATACATCAAGATCATGCCAAATCAAGAACACGAGAGAGAGAGATAAAACACATAGCTACTGGTACAAACCCTCAGCCCCGAGGCTGAACTACTCCCTCCTCGTCATGGAGACCGTCGGGATGATGAAGATGGCCTCCGGTGATGATTCCCCCCTCCGGCAGGGAGCCGGAAATGGGCTGTAGATTAGATCTTGGAGGTACAGAGGCTTGCGGCGGCCTAGAAACTCATCTAGGTTAACTTTCGGGGGGTTCTGAATATATATGATTTTTCAGCGTTGGAATCACGCAAAGAGGTGCCACAGGGGGCCCACGAGGCACCAGGGCGCGCCTGGGGGGGGGGGGGGGCAGGCGCGCCCAGGTGGCTCGTGGGGCCCCTATGGCTCTTCTACTGCTTTCCCGAAGCTTCCTGGGTCCGTTTCATTCCAGAAACAATCGTCAAAAAGTTTCGCTGCATTTGGACTTCATTTGATATGGATTTTCTGGAAAACCAAAAACAAGCAGAAAACAACAATTGGCACTGGGCACTAGGTCAATATGTTAGTCCATAAAAATCATATAAAATCCATATAAAAGTGCACCAAAATCATACAAAACTATAATAGACATGGCATGAATACTTCATAAATTATAGATACGTTGGAGACGTATCAGCGCCTCGCAAGAGAGCCTCGCGAGGCTACTGGTGGAGATGCTGAGCCTTATTCGCTGCTCCCTGAGGAGGGGCCCTCGGGAGGCCAGGGCCTCATGATTGGTCTTGGTGAAATGCTTGATGATGACGGCCTGCTGTGCCCACGCCAAGCGTTGCGCCCTGGGCCAAAGGCAGACGGGCCTGGATACCCTGGGTTCCATTGGCCCGATAGTAGCCCCCGGGCCCACGGCGTGCACATTCCCGCCTTCTGGGGGGCAAAACGGCGTGGGCCCTAACCGACTGCGGCCAGGCGCGACGCGTTGCGCACGACGTGACGGGGAACGCCCCCACTTCTCCCACGACGCCTCGGTAACCGCCTGCGCTGACATAAGCCTGCCACGGGCGATGGGAGACCATCATTGCCATCCTTCGCGCATTGTCGCTGCTTTGATTCCTGACACCGAACAAGGCGGAGCGACGAGAAGAGCTCGCGCCAAGCTTAAAGAGGGGGAGAGAGGAGTCGAAGTCCTCCACCCATCTTCTTCCTCCAATCTTTCCTTCCTTGCCTTGCCAGAGCCGCCGCAGTGATGGCGAGGGGAAGAGGGCATGCCCGTGCTTCTGCTGCCGCATCCAAGGTTCCGCCCCGGGGGCGCGGGCGCTCCCCGGCAGCTGCCGGCGCCGGTGCCAGCGGTCGTGGAAGGGGCGCCGCCCGCGGGCGCGGAGGGCGCGGCGCGCGCGGCCTAGGCGACCGCGGCAGGGCGGCCGCCCTACCTCCCCAGGCGGGGAGCCATTCGGCAGATGCGGCTCGTGAGTTCATAGTGAACATGCACCGCCGGCCCTGCACCTGGCTCCGGCTTCCGGATTCCTTCACGGAGGCAATGGCGGACCGCTCGCCCCTGGGCCTGTGGGTGCAGGCCGATGGCTACTGCAACAGCTCCTCCTGGGTGGCGACGGAGTTCACTCCCTCGGGCTTCATGTTCTTGAAGCAGGGGTGGAAGTCATTCTCCCTCGCCCGCGGCCTGAAGCGGGGGCACGTCCTCCAATTCAAGTACGACGGGGTCGCCACGCTCTTCGTGAAGATCTTCGGGATCTCCGGCAGCCGTCTGGAGTACTACACGGAGAGCGGGGACGACCGCTACAGCGGCTCCTTCAGCGAGGACGACAGCGACAGCGGTGCCGCCCCCTCTGGTGGAAGCGGAAGCGACGACAGCTCCCCCCGCATCAAGAGCGAGGATGAGGACTCCGACTAGGCGTGCGTAGCATCCATGTTGGATTCTTGGGGGTGACGGCGCCCCGCCTAGGCCTTTTTCTTCTTTTTATTCTCCTGCACTGAATCGATGTAGCCCCGCGGGGGTGTGAAAACAATATCTTTTATGCTTTTGCGATTTGGAATGTATGCACTCCCTCCCGAGGTCCTCTTGTGAGGCCGGTTTTTTCTTTCTTGTTTGCCTCGGCGCTCTACGTCATCAGGACCCAGCCCCCGAGCAGGCCTCAGTCGTCGTTGGTATGTCCGGTCGCGATGCCGGGACAAGGCCAGGAGGTGAGGGGTACTGGGAGCTAGTGAGGGCTCCTGAGGCGCGATGCTCAAAGAGCCCCCCTTTGGCGTGCAAGCGGCTTACGCGAAAGAAAAAATGCCAGCGCTCAGCGAGATCGCGAGGGAAGAGATCTTAAGTGACGGTGAGGGCGCCTCACGAGGAGGCTGGACTTAGCTTTTGGCAGGAGGCAGTGTCGGGCGAGCCATAGCTCATGAGGAGTGCATGTGGCTCACAAGGCGTTCCTCACGAGGTTCGGCCTTCGAAGTCTTCGTCTTGCGGGGTGTCCTGCTAAGACGGCCGTCGTAAGTTGGCTCCCGAGGCAGGGCCTGCGGAGCTTCCTGAGGCCCTGAGGGGGCCACCTCGCAAGGCGTCCTCGCGAGGCCTTTCAGGGGACCTGCTCCTAAGATAACATGCAGAATGCTTAACAACAGGGGAGCATCGCACGCTCACCGATTCGCTCATGGGTGTTATGCGAGGAGACAAGACACCAAGAACCTTGGTGGGGTGGCGTGCACGGGAGCAGGCCCGCGAGCCAGAGCCTGGTTGCTTGGGTTTTTCAGCGCTGCTGGGACTGACCCAAGCACAGACACCGTGTCCAGCCCCCGCTCGCGTGAGGCTGATGAGGGATGTCATGAGCGCGTGAGGCTCGTGAGGAAAAGACAAAACGAAACACCATGGATGGAAAACGAAGCTTTACTGAAGTAAGATATCAACCCATTACACAACCAAAACAAGATGCAGTTGCCGTGTCTAGCACGGGTCAGCTTGAGGTTGGTGCAACCCGTGGGGCGCCCTCAGTTACACATCAAAACGAGAAAAAGGGTGCTGCCGTGTCTAGCACGGGTCAGCTTGAGGTTGGTGTAGCCCGTGGGGCGCCCTCCGTTGATTGTTCCGCTAGCGCGGAGCATGGGGCTTCCACAGGGGTGTGGATATGATCGCGGGTCGATCGTTCCGCCAGCGCAGAGCATGGGGCTTCCACTTGGGCGTGGGCGGGAGCTCTCGTGGGCCCATCAGGCGAACGCAATGAGAGGCTCCGGGGCGTGTACAACCCCATTTCGTTTGTACGCATGAGGGTCATGGGTAGAACTTGCGGAGGTGTTGGATGTTCCAGGCGTTAGGCACAGGAACTCCGTCCTCTGTCTCCAGCCGGGCTAAGCCGGGCTTGGAGACACGAGTAACCCTAAAAGGGCCTTCCCACATAGGTGAGAGTTTGTGAAGTCCCTCTCTGGAGAGGATCCTGCGCAGGACGAGGTCGCGGACCTCGAGAGTACGAGGGCGGATGTTGCGGCTATGGTAGCGACGCAAGGCCTGCTGGTACCTCGCGGCGCCGTGCTTAAGCTCCAATGGAAGGACCGCCTTAGCTCCGTAGACGAGGAAGAAGGGGGTCTCGCCGGTAGGCTTGCTTGCCGTCGTGCGGATGGACCACAGCACGGACTGCAGCTCGTCGAGCCAGCCCTTGCCGCATGCCTCGAGTTTCTTATTGAAGCTCCTTGTTTTGAGGCCCTTGAGGACCTCGGTGTTGGCACACTCGGCCTGGCCATTGCTTCGCGGGTGCGCCACCGAGGCATAGCAGATCTGCGTGCCGAGGCTGGTGCAGTAGGACCTAAAGAGGCCGCTCGTGAACTGGGAGCCATTGTCGGTGATGATGCGGTTGGGAACTCCAAAGCGGCTGACGAGGCCCTTGATGAACTTGACGGCAGAGCCTGCCGGGATAGTGCGCACAGGCTCAACCTCTGCCCACTTGGTGAACTTGTCGATGGCGACGTAAAGTTAGCGGTAACCGCCAGCCGCGCGAGGGAAAGGCCCCAGGATACCCAGCCCCCAGACCACGTCCTTCTCGTCGCAGGCAACAATGATGATGCCGCTGCAGCCATGCATCTTGAGGACGTTGTAGGCGTGGTGGGTCGCCGCCATGAAGTTAGCGAGAGCTGGGTAGCCCAAGATGGCATTGTACGGCAGGCCAATGTGCGCCACGTCGAAGTCGATGAGCCCGGTGTGGTAGTTCTTGTGGGTGCCAAAGGTGACAGGGAGGCGCACTTGCCCCAGAGGGATGGTGGAGCTATCGGTCACTCCGGAGAAGGGCCTGGTTGGCATCAACTGGTCGTAGGGCACCTGGAGCGTCTCGAAGGTCTCGATGGAGATCACGTTGAGGCCGGCGCCTCCGTCAATGAGGGTCTTGGTGACCACAACGTTGCTGATGGTGGGAGTGCACAGCATGGGGAGTGCGCCTACAAAGGCCGAGGACCTGAGGTGGTTCGTGGAATCGAAGGTGATGGCGTACTGCGACCAATTAAGGGGCCGCGCGGCCTCAGGCCTCGGGAGGGCGGCATTCACTTCGCGAGAGAGCAGCTTGATGTGGCGGTTGGACACGGGGGCATGAGCCCCACCAAGGATGCAGGCGACCGCGCGAGGCTCCTCGTAGCCCCCAGCGCCATCATCAGGCTGGTTGATGTCGTTCCTCCGAGGTGGCGGCGGCAGCGGCAGAAGAGCGGCATTGGCCTAAGGGTTCGCCTCACGAGGCTGGTCGCGCCAGGCAGCCTCACGAGGCTGGTCGCGTCAGGTGGCCTCACGAGGCTGGTCGCGCCAGCCCTGGCAGAAGTTGCCGTTGCCGTTGCAGCCGTCCCAGCGTTTGCCGCCGCGGCCACCTCCGCGACCGGCGCCGCGGCCATTGCGGTCGTCTCGGCGGTCTTGACGCTCGTCATGGAGCAGCTTGAGCTCCTGGCAGTCTTCAGTGCTGTGGGAGCGCATGTTGTGGTAGGCGCAGAGCAGCCAACCGTCCTTCCTGGGCTTGTCATGGTCACGGCCGCGCTTCTGCTCGGGCTCCGCCGCAAGCACGGCAGGGCCCTTACGCTTGACGTCCTTGTTCTTGGCCTTGGCGGCATCGAGCGCCGCGTCGGGGTCGTTGTGGACGAAGATGCGACCTTCTTCAGCCTTGGCGCACTTGTCAGCGAGGTCGAACAGCTCAAGCACTGAGTTTAGCTCGTCGTTGATGGCAAGCTTCCCGCGCATCTTGACGTCCGTGACGCCGGTGGAGAACGCAGAGATGACGGCCGCGTCAGAGGCGCGTGGTATCTTGTTGCGCACTTGGCTGAAGCGCTGGATGTACTTGCGGAGGGTCTCGTCTGGGCGCTGCCGCACGTGCCGCAGGACGTTGATGGTGAGGGAGCGGTCTTGCGTGCCCTTGAAGTTGGCGATGAACTGATTGCAGAGCTTGGCCCATGATGAGATAGACGCCTTGGGGAGGTTCATGAGCCAGGAGCGCGGGCCGTCCTTGAGGCCATGGCGAACCAGTTCGCCATGACCTTGTCATCGCCGTTCGCCGCCTCGACGCTCAGCGCGTAGAGCTGAAGGAACTCCGTAGGGTTGGGGTGTCGTCGTAGCGTGGAGGCAGCTCAGGCTTTAACTTCGCGGGCAACACCACCCGACGTAGCTCGCGGGTGAAGGCACGGCAGCCCACACCGCTTGCAGGGACGCCGCCGGCGAGGGCGGCGCGGTTCTGGCGCCCAGCTACCGCAACCTCCTGGATGGCCTGGTCCTGGCGCTGGCGCTGCCGCTTGAGGAGCACCCGTGCATCAGGCGGCGCGCGCCGGATGATCTGGCAGCTAGCCTCGTCACAGACCGGCGGGGACGCGCCACGGGACGGCTCGCGCGCCCGCGTGTCGCGCTGGGCCCCCCCGAGCTCGTCGCACAGAGGAGACTGTGGGGGAGTGCCGTGCGCCAGGTCCCCAGCGCAAGACGGCGGAGGGCGGAGCGAGTGGGAAGGCGCCAGAGTGTCCCCAGCGGCGTTGACAAGCTCGGTGATGCGACCAAGCCAGGTGTCATAGCCGGCGTCAGCTGGACGGTAGCGGAGCAGCTCGCGCGCCAAGAGCAGCGCGGCCTGCAGGGCCGGCGCATCGCGGCGGGTGAGGGAGGAGGCCGTGGCGGTGTGGCCGTTCGCCTGCACAGAGGGGTGCAGGGAGGAGTCCTGCTGCTCGCGGGCAGCGGGGCCGGTGGTGGTAGCAGCCTCGACAGGGCGGCGGCAGTTGCCGCAGGCCACTGGCTCCATCTGAGCCATGCGGCCAGCCCTGCACTCGGCGCGCTCGCGGCGTGCGTCGGCCTTGAGGCTGGTGGAACAGAGGGCGGAGCAGAAGAACAGTAGCGCACCCCTTCCTGGTGCGCCAAATGTCGGAAGTGGGGCTCCGGGGACCCAAATGTTTGAACACTGGGGTGAGCTTGTTCCTACCTCTTCGTCCCCTACCACGGCTAAGCTACGGCGAAGCTACGGCAAGAGCGCACTAGCAAGGATGGAGCGTGGACTCGGCGGTTTACCCAGGTTCGGGCCCTTGCGGTGTAAAACCCTACTCCTACTTTGTTTTGATTGTGGTGAGCAAGAAGGAGTTCTCACGTACAAGGTAGGAGAAGGAGGAGACGACCCCTTCCATCCTCTAATGGCAGCACTGTCCCTTTACACCCACCTTGGTCCTCCCCCCTCGAAACTTAGGCGGGAAGGGTTGCCACACTTGGCGGGTTTTGAAAGGGGATAGGCGCTCAGGCTATCCTGACTAAAGGCGGTCTTCGCCTGCAAAAGCATGATCCATGACGCGCCGGTGGGCTCGGTGATGACCTCCGCCCAGCGCGCCCGCCGTCTTGGTCTTCTTGCGCCGATCGGGCAACCTTTGGGGTTGCTTTGGGAGGTGGACTGCTGGCCTTGCTCCCTTGACACAAAAGGGGAAACCCTCTTCATCCGCGCCTGCTGGCACGGCCTCTGTCGCAGTTCGTCACCTCGCGCGTCACCCATGAGATGGGCACGGGACCGCGTGGCCGAGCCGAACAGCCCTTGTCTCGAGCGCTTTCGGGAGGGTGCCTCGGGAGGCCGCCTCGCGAGGCTGCTAGTGGAGATGCTGAGCCTTGTTCGCCGCTCCCTGAGGAGGGGCCCTCAGGAGGCCAGGGCCTCATGAGGGATCTTGGTGAAATGCTTGTTGATGACGGCCTGCTGGGCCCATGCCAGGCGTTGCGCCCTGGGCCAAAGGCAGACGGGCCTAGATACCCTGGATTCCATGGGCCCGATAGAACCAGCCCAGTGCCCCTTTGTAACATCCCCAGATCCTAACCCTGTCTTTAAGGTATCTAAATGGCCATATCATCATGACCATCTTCATTAAATTGCATTAAGAAATAATTCAACTCTCAAACCCTAGTCAAATTCAAAATTCAAATTGTAAGTGAGAATTTAAATTCACAAACATGGTTGGAAAATAGTTCACCATTTAGCAAATATTCCATAACAATTATTGGTTAAGGAAAACAACATCACTTGTTTGCTTATTTGGGCTCTAGCAATTAAAACAGTGCCAAAACAGCATTTTTAAATGCTTTTCTAATTATGAAAAATTCAAACTATTTTAAATATCTCCCAAACTCTTTGTGGCAGTGCCAAATATTGCAATGGAATTAATGGGCCAAGTTCCATATTTTTCATAACTCAATTGCTATTAAAAATAAATGCAAAACAGAAAAAAAGTAGAAAAGAAATAAAAAGAAAGGAAAAGGGCCATTGTGCACTGGGCCTAGTGCACAGTGCCGGCCCAGCAGGCCCAGCCCACTTTCCCCTCCCTCCTTCTTCCTACTGCTCATAGGGGCTCGGTGGCCGCGCGCACCGCGTCCACGCCGCGGATGCGCCACGCGCCGTGCATCCGCCGCCTCCCCGCCGTCGCCAACGCCTACTAGACCACCCCGACAGCCCCTCGGTGAACCCTAGTTCTTTTCCCCCTTCCTCCTCGCGCCGCCATCATCCCCACCGAAGTGCAGCCACTGCCGTCGCCATGGCTGACCTCGCCCACGCGCTCTCCTTTCACCCCGCGCCCTTCGATTATGTCCTGCAGCTCCGCTGTCGTCCACTTCATCGACCACGTCCACTGGATCGAGCGGGAACGCGCCAAGTCGAGCGGATCGACCTCTTCTTCCACCTTCGGTCACCGCCACGCCGTCGCTGATTCTACCGCCGTTTGCTGCTCCTAAGCCCCCAAAGAGCCTCCGTGTGCTCCCTAGGTGAGCCCCGTGCTTTTCCCTCTCTCCTCGACGACGATCCCCTCCCCTAGCAAGCTCTCCCTCGACCCGAGCCACGGCCGCCGCCATGGCCGGCGAGCTCCTCGCTCCTGACCCCCTCTGCTCGCACGTGTTGCGCCAACGCCTTCCTAGAGTTCTGTAGGTGCCGTCGGTGCCCTTAGTTCGCCCGCTCGCCTCGCGCATCGTCGTTCCCGTCGGAGCCGAGCGCAACCGCCGCCGGTCGTCGTTGGTCCGGCCAACTCCGGCCACGCCTGCACGCGTACCTTGCACCGATGCACGTGCCTCGCCGTGCTCATTCGCCAGCCCCTTTCAGCAGAGCTTCCTGGCAAGTAAAACCCCCTTGATCATTCCTATATCGCCCACCCTTTATCTCTCATGCTTGCATTAGATTTTGCTACCGTTGTTCGATAAGCTCCTATTCTGATGCATAGCCTGTTTTTGTAACCTGCTATTGTTACTTTACCTGTTATCCTATATGCTTAGCATAGGTTGGTTAGTGATCCATCAGTGACCCCCTCACCCTTGTCCTTGTTGCCCCGCTTTGTTACCGGTGACTCGATCAATGAGATCAACGAGCAGAGACCGACACATCACCGGCACCCCCCTTAGTTGTACGACTCTACAGAGCTACCATCGAGTGCCGAGGGTGATACATCGTATCCCACTTACGATGATATCGTTGTAGTGTAGCAGCTCGTTCGTGGACTACTGAGGGTGATTCCTCATTCACCACTCCCGATGATGACTCTGTTGTGCAACACCTCAAGTGTGAACCCTTCGAGGGTGATTCCTCCAAAGTCACCTTGACGGTTACATCGAATAGGAATCCAGCGAGGGTGATTCCTCAGATTCCCCCTTGATGTTATGGACACACGGTTACTTTGACCTCCACCTCAGTCCTTTGTTGAAGTCGGGTCGACCCAAGGGGTACCCGCGAGAGTTATGGAAGTCGGGTTGACCATGAGGGTACCCGTGAGATAATGACGTGGCACGACCGGGCAGGCAGACCGCCCTAGAGGGATGGGCCTGGCCCTTGTCGTAAGTCCGCGAGACGGGGCGACAGGATCACTGATCGTCTCCGCGCACTCCCAAGACACTAACAGGTTTGGATATGTGATCTGAGTAGGCCTCTGGCCTTTTCACACTAACCACCACGCGGGAATAAGTATGGGCACTCGGCGTCGTACGATTCTCCTGAAAACTCTACAGACGTCACAGTTGAGCGGCACACGCTCGGGCGGTCCGCGTAAGCACCTGCTTTGTATAAAGAGGTAGCCAGGACTGATCCCGACCGTCCTCGCAACGTGCATGAGTGCTTAGGGCGATTGGCCCATGACCCCTTCACACTTAGGATTTAGACCGGCGTGCTGACCTCTCTGTTGAGCCTAGGTAGGACTACGGTGTGTCGATCAGCCGAGGTCGGGCATGACCCGAAAAGTGTGTCCGGCCAGAGTTAATCGAGCGTGATGGGTAAGTTGGTGCACCCCTGCAGGGAAGTATATCTATTCGAATAGCCGTGTCCACGGTAACGGATGCTCGGAGTTGTATCCCAATCTATTACAACTAGAACTGGATACTGGAGACATTAAATGGATATGATGGCTCCGGGATCACTTTCTCGCAGGGAGTCGAGGAAGGATCTCTGGGCGTTACTAAAATATACTGTTACTTTATGATATGCTAATCTGCACTCTTCCAATGCTGCAAGACGCTGCAAGATACTAGTCTTCGATAGGCTAGGTGTTAGGACCGAGAGTATATCGACCAGAGGGGGGGTGAATGGGAGATTCAAAAATTCTTGCGAATGTTTTGAACAGATCCCAAACACAGCAGCGGAAATAAGGTTCGGTAGAAAAGCACTTAATTGAGCTTGCTATAGAGGAACATATCTATCAATGTAGAAGGCAGTTATCGTTCGAACACAGATTCGATAGATATGAAGGTAATACAATGTACGGGCAGATGCTTCAGTACGAGGGAAAACAATACGTGGACTACGATGGAAATGCACGGGAAGTGGCAACAAGGTGAACAAATCCGGCACTGAATGAAATCACACAGACTTGCATAAATACGAAAATAAACAGATTGACATGAGACGATGGAAATGAATGGTGAAAATGCAACAGATAATTGATGAACTAAGATTGATCGGATACAACTATCGGCACTGAGCTCGAATGTAAACTGCTGAAGGAAATGAAGTAATGTAAAGTGAACCAGTGGTGCTCGATGGTGACAGAAGTATTTGGTAGACCAGTTCGCCCTTCTGCCAAAGGACTACGTCTGGTTGGAGGGGTTGTGATTTAACACAGAAGATAAACTCTCTTCGCCCTATTCTCCGTCAACTCGGTGTTGATCAGACTCCAGTTGATTTTACTCGTGGTAGATACTTGTCGGCGATCTCCAAACCTTCGACGGACTTCTTCGCAAACCACAATGACTCTTGGTTGCTGAAGATCTTGCTCGGTGAAGACAATTACTCTTCGACACTCGAGCCGACACCTATCCGTCTAGAGAGTGCGCAGCTCTCAAGAGTAATAGGTACAAGAACTCTAACTCAGAACTACTATGATGCTCAACCACTGTATAAGTTTGGGCTCTTGATTTTTCTCTCGGTGGATCTTAAACTCAAATCACTCGGACAGGGGATGCTCAATCAATCTTCTCAGAAATCTTAAGCGGAGTAGCCAACGGGCAACGTTGGAGCGGAGTGGCTATTTATAGCCGCAGCCTTCCCTGAAGGGAAAAGACCAAAATGGACATGTGGAGCAGCCAACGGCCGAACGACACGAGTCCAACGGTCGGAATTGAGCACAACGGTAACATTACGTGCGGAGCAAGTAATGCTAACTCCTCAGTTCGAAAGATATCTCCTACCGCACCGAAGAACAACGTCTTCTGCTGGCAGGTAATCATTCGAAACTCAAAGAGATTTCTCTCAGTCTCGCATAGGTTTGGGCTAAGCATCACAGTGGATCTAAGCTTCAAGAACCTATACCCCTCTTAATAGTACGGAGGTCCTATGACTCAAATAAATGGAAGAAGAATAACGAAAAGAATGCTACGTCTTCAGTTCGTCTTCGTCTTCCATCGCTGTAGTCAATTTTTCTTCGGACTGAATCACCGAACCAATTGCTTTGCGTCAGCAGTAGATTTTCGAGGGGTCAATTCCTTCACATCATTCTTCTCATCTGCAAGACTTAACAGGATATAGCACATTCTTCTCTGCTGAGCAGATATTCTTCGGTGAAGTTCCTCGAACTGGACACCGGAGACAGCATTCTCTTCGGTACTGCATAGACTATTTCTCTCTATGTGCACTAGCAAACAAATCAGTCCATGCTTGTTTCTGTCAACAATCTCCAAAACACAAGAGGGCAAGAATTGCACCAACAATCTCCCCCTTTTTGGACGATTGTTGACAAAACAGAACACATCGAAAGATAGGAAATGGAATGAAATAGAATGCGAAGGGTTATGGAGAACGAGAGAAAATTACGAAGATGATACACGCTCCCCCTGAAGATATGCATCATTCTGACTCGAGAGTAATCATAGAAGATAAAAAGGAGGGCAGTGAGGTGAATCTTCGTATGAGTGACATTGGCATAAGATCACAATCGTAGTTTCATCCAATGCACTCGACGGTGTCTGAGGTATTTCCTGCCACACACACAACTAATGAAGTAGATTTGTTAGATATCGAGGATATATTGAAGTGAGTTGTGGCAATGGATAAGCCATGAAGATTTTCTCAGAACACAATTTAATTCCACACGAGATATAGATTCCCTGCAGGTTAGATATACGAAGTGAATCAAAGCAAGGGAGTCACAGGTAAATTGCTCAGAGTAGATATGCTTCAGTCGAGGTTTTCCTGCAACAAGGATGATACGATAGAAATATGCGAGGAAAAACAGCATGTGATTCAGAGCAATCTGCTCAGAAACAACCTTTCTTCACCTGCATCGTTAGATAGCGAAAGATAAGCATCGAGGATAATCATTGCAAGTAAGCATTCGATAGCACCTGCAAACAAAAATGATAGCACCTGCAAACAAATAACTGGAAGCAAATATAGCATTGCAGGGGTTATTAACGGTACATGACGACGCAGTATGCCATCACCACAGGTGGTGAGATTAAGTTCCACGACCAAGAGTACCAAAAGCAAATTGTTCGAAAGAAAAGCAAATGGCGAATAGAAACACCCTGCAAATAACCCGCGTTTCTATCTCTCGATGTTCTTCTCCCCCTTTTTGTCAACAAGTGTCAAAATGGAAAGAGAATGCATGCGAGGAACTACTCGTCCGAAGAATCCCCAGAACTCGAACTGTTCGGCGAAGCAGAACGAGCGATGGTCGAGGCCGAAGCAGGAGTTGGAGACGCAACACGAGCTTCGGGATCAGCTTCGGGAGTAGCAGTGGGAGGTGCATCTGGCTTGTATATATATGTGCCTGCTGTGTCGTCAAGTTCATCATCAGGTTCAACAAACAGCAGGTCAGTGGAGGCAGAACGCTGAGGAAGCACTGGGGTCCATGAGGAACTTCAAACAGCTCTAGATAATCATAATCTTTCTCGATACCCTTGGCAGATAGTTGAGTGCGAGAATAATGTTTGCGCAGAAGGGTCCATGAGCGCTTTTGAGCTTGACGAGCATAATTGTGAAGCAAATTGATCTCAGTCATCATTTCCAGCTTTTCTTTGCGATCGAGCTTGATGTGACTTTCTAGGGCTTGCTGAGTGCGAAGACAAATCTCGTATAGAGAGGGATTTTGTTCACGAGGGATTTCTACTGTGACCTTCTTGACCTTCGGAGCTCTAGAAGAGGTAGACGCAGTGGCATCAATAGGTGTCTTCCCTTTGCCGATGTCCTTCACAATTCAGAGAGTGTCTCGGACTGGTGGCATGAAAACTTTTGGGACATATGGGCTGAAGAACTTTTCTCGATAAGTTGCTCAATGGCGAACATGACCCATGGTGCATATGGCTTCAAGACTTGAGGGCTATTAGCTGCATAGGCCAAGTTGCGAATGAGAAGATCTGGAATGCCAAACCGAATGACATGAGCTATTGCTTGAAGAGCATTTGCCACGATGCCATGAATGGTTTCGGGCCGGTTTGTTTGTGTGAGAGAGTTCTAGAGGATATAGAACAAAACTTTGTTCTCATAGGCCAAATTCTTAGGATTTGCCTCGGTACATTCATCTCCAACAAGTTTGGGATCCATCAGCATGTGAAGTTCAGCTTCGGATACTTCCCAGAAGTACAGTCTGTGTTCACGTGAGGCATCAAATTCGCACCAAGGAAGATTCAGCAGTGCCAAAAACTGGTCAGCTGAGCATTTGATATTTTCTTCCTCGGTCATCCATTCGAGAATCCAAGTACTGCTGTTTGTAAGGTCCCCTGAGATATAAAGAGTGGCGTAGAACTGAAGGATAACTTCACGGTTCCGGCCATGATTGAAACGAAGAAAACTCTTCAGGAAGACCTGTTCAATCTGCTCAATGGTGTGATGGAAGCAAGGTAAACTTTCGAGCTCAGCGAAATCCAGAATCTTGTGCTTGAATATGCGGTTCTTGCCATACATAATACGAGCATAATACACGGCCTGTTCCTTTGTCCAGAATCTTGGTGACAAGGATGTTCTTTCACCGTCATATGGGCTGGTCCCAAAGAATGCAAGTTTCAAATGATGAAACTGCTCGTTCAAAGCTGGACCATTTGGGCCATCATCAACAGGAAACAACGGATAAGTTTCCAGTGGATTTCTGAGCGGTTCTTCATTGGCCATGGATTGGGTCCGAACATCATTAGGCGCAGGCACACCTTCCTTAATAGGCTTGAGAGGAGCTCGAGGCTTCCTCGATTTTTCTCGTGCAGATGGCTTTGAGGGACTCGACTGACTATTGTTCTTGCTCACCGGAACTCCTTCGACATCCTTTTGACCTTCGGGCACAAGGGCCTTTTCTTTCCTTGCTCTTTCTTCGGCGGGAGGCACGACAACTTCTTTCTCGGTTGCTATAGACACAACTGGTGGGACAGTTTCTTTTCGAGCCATCGGCTTAGCAAATTTCTTTTCTTCCTCTACCACCTGTGGTGCAGTGATAAGAGGAGCAGGATCAACATCCATCTGGGTAGGGGCACCAGATGATGTGACCGGGGGTGTTTTCACTCAGGAAGCATTGAGCTCCCCCTCAATCTTGTCATTTTCCTCCTTATTCGGTTCAGAGGGCTCTGCTTACTCTGTTCTTAGTGGCGATGGATCTGCCTTCTCAACATCAATCTCTTCATCAACCTCATCAGCTGGGGTTTGCTGCTTAGGAGGTGTATTTTCCTCATCAGTCTTTTCAAGGAATATATCAACAACTTCATGTTGCTCTTGGGCTTCTGGCGCAGGAATGATAACCTCTTCAGCACCAACCTATTGCATGAGTTCATCCTCGAGAGGTGGAGATGGAGGAACTTGCTGCAAGGGTACATGGGAATCCAGTGTGGGATTAGCAGTGACATTCTGAAGGCGGCGGTCTTTGTTAGTTTTCGGCTTGCTCACTCTCGCCCTAGCCTTTTGACGTTTTTCTTCCTGAATTCTTCTTCGAGCGAGATCTGCCTTGTGGTCAATCTCCTCGTTTCTCCTGTCACACAGCTGAGATACTTCCATGTGCAGACGCGAGTGACATTCAATTTTCTCATTTCGCAAGACACTGAGAGCCTTCGTGAGTTCAACAATTTCTTTGTTCCTCTTTTTCCTTTCGGATTCTGTCTTGGCCTCATTTCTCATTTTCTCAACAGCTTGCTTGTCTTTGACCGCTTTGTTCAGCTTCTTGGAGATTTTCCTCAGCTCGATAAAATGCTTCGTTACCATTTTGGCAACATCATCAGGCAGTCCCAGACCGCTCACATCATCAGCTTTTGCATCATTTGCAGCACTGTCAATCACATCGATCATGAAATTGAAATCATACTTCTGTTCCTCTGTGGAGGCAGGTACAGTGAGCTTGGTCTTCTTGATTCTCTTGGCGAGAGTTTTCTTTCATGGTGCACGAGGGGAAACAGATTTCCCAAATTTGCTTTCGTTCGAAGCTGATGCTTGTTCCTTCTTCTTATGTATGTCTTGCTGGGTCAACGCGACGTTTTTGGCTTCAACTTGGTTTTTCTTTGCTTCTTTAGCTTCACGCTTAGCTTTGGCCTTCGCCCTCTTAGCTACTTCATCGGGAAAATCAGCGATGGTTTTGAGGGAGTCAGGGTGTGCCTTTTGAGGCAGTGGTGGTCTGACTTTTTCGTCATCGGGGCCAATGCAGTTTTCGGCAATGCAGTCATTCCACGGTGGTGTGAAAGCAAACAAAATCTGGTACTTCTCGCGAACATTTTCATATCTGTACCATTTGCCAGCCCAGTGGCGGCGAATTCTTTGAAGCCTGTTGTTGCGATCTGTCGTTGATTCACCCTCAGGTGGAGTTCTGTAGCTGTCAGGATCAGACATCTCAGCAGTGGTGTTCTTTTCTCTGCCGCGTCCACCCTTTTTAGGATTCCCATCGGAGATGATGGTAAGGGCGTTTGTGACCAATTCATCCTCGGGCTGACTGTGAGCAGAGGGGATTTCCTCATCATCTTCTTCGTGTTCAGACTCGTGTTTCTTCTTCGGGGCCTTGGGTGGCTTCAAAGATTTACCACCTCCAGTCATTCTTGTTCGTTCAGACCTTGATGGAAACTGAGGCAATTCTTCGTCAGAATCTGAATACTCTTGCGTATTCTGTGACATGACCAACCTGTGAAATAGAAATAGATGCGAGGGAAAAAGGGTAGGGTCATAAGCATGCACAGAAATATTTTGTACGAAAATGATTTTTGAGGGAGTCCAACAAGGAACACGTGGTAAAACAGAAAGATATCATCGATAGATATTACGAGCTAGCCACAGAAAAAATCTAGGCAGGTTGATAACTATCTAATCTTTCGGATAATTACACATGAGCCCTATATGAAGAAGACCAGTACGAGGAAGATCTACAAACCGTTCCAGTCAAATCCTTGTGATTCCTAAAGATCTACCTCAGTGAAATAAATCAACGAAAATTGTATTGGTAAGAACTGCCCTAAGAACAGAGAGATGGAAAGGAGCAGTTCTGGATCTAAGCACCCTAACTTGGCAACTTAGATCAACTTCGGCAATGCGGGAGGACAGATTACCGCACCGGCGTGATCAGCTGCGACGAGACTTCACCGGAGTCGCACGGCGGAGCTTCTCGCCGGAGTTGCTTCGAGCTCGGGCTCGGGTGAAGGCGAAACGAGGGTTTGCGCGGATGAGGAAGAAGACGCAGTGAGGGGTATTTATGGATGGAGAGCTGAAGCTCCTCTCCGAAATCTACGGCCCACAGATGCGGGACGTTCCGCATTCGACGGACACGATCACGATCGTGGAGATCGTGGGCACATGGCAACCGTTTTCTGCGAGACACTGGGGGAGAGAGAGCGGGAGACCGAAAGATTTGAAGAAGGGCTTCGAGACAAAAATGGATAAAATTTGAAGTTGATTTCTTTTGTGACCAAGGACGTCGGAGAGAGATCTTCTTGAGATCAAATTGCATGCTCATGATGGACAGCATAGATTTGGTTGAGATAGAATGGAGGGATAAAAGGGTCCGAAACAAAACACTCAGTCAGAAAATAAAGGAAACACCAAACGAGGAGCTATGAGTGAGTTGTTCATCGGACGAAACACAAACACGGCAATTCAAAGACAAATAACAAATGGAGAACTAATTATAACGAAGAACCGGCACCAACAAGATAGATCTCAGGGCTAAAGATAATCGAATGAAATCCCTGAGATAGAGTTCCTGCAAGAAAAGTTAGTTCTTTCTCGCAACCCACACTTGTGTGGATGGCGCAGACCTCATTTGTCTTGTCTGAGCAGAGACGTTCCGTCGTTGAGTTCGGTGGTTCACCTATGCACTTTGAGAGTAATCATATGAGTAATCATTGAAATTGTTCCCAGACACATGAGTATAATGATTCGAGGAGATACGCATGTACTCCTTTTGTCGAATATTTAATCGACATTCATTCAAGGAAGTTGCAGCGTCAATCTGCGAGTGATTGTCATTTCCTCGAGGAGAGTTGCTCTGCAAATCCAGGTTAGCAGTCACAGATAAATTTTCAATGAAGCACTTCTTCACCCAGATTTGCTTCTTGGGTGAACCAGACCTGCAGTTAGTCCCAACATACCGAGCGAAAACCTTACCATTCTGTTGTTTGAAAAGTTTGTAGTTTGAGTCATTTGACTCGTCAGAAGTAACAGGAATGGGAGTATCATATCCAGACAGGAGTGCAGGTTCGAGAGTTTTGCTTTTAGCAAGAACCCAACTAGTTCAAGGATATTGCTCGGGAGTCCAGTAAGTTCCATCAACGTTGAGTTTCCTTTCGAAACCCAATCCTTCTTTTCGGGGATTTTTGTGCAGTATTGATTTCTTGAGCACATCACATAGTGTTTGATGCCCTTTGAGGCTCTTTAGCATTCCTTTCCCAAGCAAGTTCTTTAGCCTGCAATTTTCATCAGAGATAGCAACAAATTCCTCGGAAGAGGGGATAGAAATATCATTCGTAGTGGTTGCAATATTCTTGATGGCAGTATTGGATATTTCAACATTTGAATCATCATTGCTACGTTCTAGGCATTTTGAGCAAGGAGGCACAAAATCATCAGGAAGGTTGTTAGATTGCTCGGCGAAGAGAGAAGTCTTTTCTTTCGCAAGCACGTTATAAGACTCTTTTAGCGACTCGAGTTCTTGCTTCCTGCTAAGGAGTTCATCTGATAAACTCTCGTAGTCGACTACAAGAGAATCATATCATTTGGAAAGATCATCAAAAGTTGAAGAAAAGGCATCATGCTTTTCAGTCAACTCTTGATTCTTCTCCATCTCTTCGACCAGTAATCCTTCGGTTTTCCTGAGATTCATCTCAAGTTTTTCAAGCTCATCTTGTTGAGATTTTGCAATCTTAACAAGTTTAGCATAGGCAATGTATTCAGAGGAATATTCAGTCATTGATTTTCGGTGTTTTGCTGATACCTGATCCTTTGAGGTTTTTGCCATGAGACATAGTGCGATTGGTTCATCATCACTTGAAGCATTATCATCAGTGTCTGATTTGTGAGACTTCTCGGATGATTCATAAGCGACGAATGCATTGCCTCTTCCTTGTCTTCTGTAAAGCTCTTCGTCTTCTGATTCTGATTTGGATGTTTCATCTTCAGATTCAATGGTTGCTCTGGTTTGCACGTCAGTGACTGGTCTCGTCGAAGAAATAACGACAGATTCATTTTTCTCTGAGAGCTTAGTGTGACGATCTACTCAAGTGAATGTAGAGCAGTGAAGATAAATCCATCTGCTGCTAGGTTTTTCATCTTGCTCCCAGCAGCAAGGACAGTCTGTGATGTAGTGGCCGAATTGTTCGCATTTGAAGCACTTAATTTCATTCGGAGGTAATCTTCTTGAAGATTCAGGCAAGTCAACTTTGTCATCATTTGTGAGACACAGATTTTGTCTTCTGAGATCACCAAATCTTTCTGTGAGCATTTCGAGTTCTCGTGTGATAGAGTGTTGATTCTCGACATCTTCTTCTTGTGAACTTCCATAGTGTGAAAGAATTTCCCCTTCGCTTTTTGAAGAAGATTCTTGATGCCCATTTTCAAGTTCCATCTTTTCTTCGTGAATAGACAACAACATCATGACCTCGACATAGTGAAGTTCTTCAAAGTCAGGTCTTTGCTTGATTTCAGCCACGATTGGATCGAAGGTTGCATCAAGAGCACTCAGTAGTTTGTTGACCACATCTCTATCGGTGATATCTGTTACTCCTCGTTGATGAAGTCTTTCAACAATATTTGTCAACCGATCTGTGAGTTCCATAGTAGATAAATGTATTATTTAGTCCAACCAATCATTGGTGAATCTACGTCTTCCACGAAAAGTGGAGTATTTGTGCCAAGATCTTTCTATTCCCTTTAGTAGGTGCACACATCTCGTATGGTAAATATACCTGTGTGCCCTATAAGGTAAGATTGATTGATGGAGTCAAGAGATGGAGATCTTGGTTTAGCAGCGGCTGCCTGTCCTTTTCTTTCGTGAAAGGTATGATCTAGAGTGTGATTATGATCCCGTGATTGGGTGCTTGGCGTAGAATGAGTGGAGCATACTAGGAATGCCGAATGCTCGCTCAGTGAGGGAGCTCTGTTGGAGAAGAGTGGGACTGGAAAGAGGGAATACCCATGTCAGGCAATGTAAGGCCAATAGTTGAGGTACCTGGATCCAGACAAAACTCTAAACATGTAAGAATCAACCTTGAAGCAAGGTTTGTACCGGTTAATGCGTTCCACCATATTGATGAAAGCTAATGTTACTAAAAGCTTAGATGAAGAAAGAGCTTCTAAGCGAAGGCTTGTTGGCTTTGGTTGTTGGCGTGGATTATCTTGTTAAGCTCTGCAGAGAGGATGAGCGTGAAGAAAGGACCCTACCATCAAACAAAGACAGCTCTCAAATGGATTTGTTGGTCTATGATGACCAAGTAGAAGCATCTATTCCACATAGGTGATTTTTATAGAAGCATAGGCGCAAGCTCTTCTCAAAAGAATTTCATTTATAGGATTCAGTCATCAAATACCATTTGTTTTGTTTTGAATTGACATAGAGAAATCTTTCTCGCGTTCCCTTAATTCAGGAATAGGTGGTGAAGGCTACTTGTTCCTTGTATATATATATAAAGGAAAGGGGTTATTTTTCCTTCACGGCAATAAGAGTTGATTCCCTTGCTTGTAGTTTTGGATCGATTCCGTGTATTTCACAAATTTAAGAGTGGTTAGGAGAGAGAATCAATGTTTAGTAGTAGGCCCGGTTCACCAGGTTCTACCACTGTTCGGCCCAATCATTGTCAAAATCTGAGTTTGATCTTGGCTCGGAAGGAACGCTAGCTATATGCTTAACACATGCAAGTCGAAAATTGTTTTCGGGGAGCTGGGCAGAAGGAAAAGAGACTCCTAGCTAAAGTTGTCTCACCCTGCTTCAAAACTACAGGGCGCGCACTACGGCTTTGACCTAATGGCCTCCGTTTGCTGGAATCGGAATAGTTGAGAACAAAGTGGTGAACGGGTGCATAACGCATGGGAATCTGCCGAACAGTTCGGGCCAAATCCTGAAGAAAGCTCAAAAGCGCTGTTTGATGAGCCTGCGTAGTATTAGGTAGTTGGTCAGGTAAAGGCTGGCCAAGCAAATGATGCTTAGCTGGTCTTTTCGGATGATCAGCCGCACTGGGACTGAGACACGGCTCGGACTCCCACGGGGGGCAGCAGTGGGGAATCTTGGACAATGGGCGAAAGCGCGATCCAGCAATATCGCGTGAGTGAAGAAGTGCAATGCCGCTTGTAAAGCTCTTTCGTCGAGTGCGCGATCATACAGGACTCAAGGAAGAAGCCCCGGCTAACTCCGTGCCAGCAGCCACGGTAAGACGGGGGGTAAGTGTTCTTCGGAATGACTGGGCATAAAGGGCACGTAGGCGGTGAATCGGGTTGAAAGTGAAAGTCGCCAAAAAGTGACGGAATGCTCTCGAAACCAATTCACTTGAGTGAGACAGAGGAGAGTTGAATTTCGCATGTAGGGGTGAAGTCCGTAGATCTATGAAGGAACGCCAAAAGCGAAGGCAGCTCTCTGGGTCCATACCAACACTGGGGTGCGAAAGCATGGGATGCGAAAAGGATTAGATACCCTGGTAGTCCATGCCATAAACGATGAGTGATCGCCCTTGGTCTATGCGGATCAGGGCCCCAGCTAACACATGAAACACTCCGCCAGGGGAGTACGGTCGCAAGACCGAAACTCAAAGGAATTGACGGGGGCCTGTACAAGCGGTTGAGCATGTGGTTTAATTCGATACAACGCGCAGAATCTTACCAGCCCTTGACATATGAACAACAAAACCTGTCCTTAACAGGATAGTACTGACTTTCATACAGGTGCTGCATGGCTATCATCAGCTCGTGCGTGAGATGTTTGGTCAAGTCCAATAACAAGCGAAACCCTCATTTTGTGTTGCTGAGACATGCGCCTAAGGAGAAATTGCCACCGAAGTGAGCCGAGGAGCCGAGTGACGTGCCAGCGCTACTACTTGATTGAGTGCCAGCACGTAGCTATGCTTTCAACAAGAATTTCACCATGGGGAGCCGGTGCCTTTCGAAGCACTTTCATGTGTGAACCAAAGTCGTCTTGCCCAAGATCCATGGAGACCTACCTATAGTGACGTCAAAGTACCAGTGAGCATGGATGTTTGGTTGAAATTGGTTATGACGACGTCGAGTTGGCGGCAAAGGAAGACTTGGCACGAAGGCTAGCCGCCCGATGGTGTGGAACGTAGTGGTAATAGTACGCACCCCACTTCGAAACAAAGAAAAAGGTGTGTGCCACACTCACGAGGGACTGCCAGTGAGATACTGAAGGAAGGTGGGGATGACGTCAAGTCCACATGGCCCTTATGGGCTGGGCCACACATGTGCAACAATTTCAATGACAATGGGAAGCAAGGCTATAAGGTGGAGCGAATCCGGAAAGATCGCCTCAGGTCGGATTGTTCTCTGCAACTCGGGAACATGAAGTTGAAATCGCTAGTAATCGCGGATTAGCAAGCCATGGTGAATATGTACCCGGGCCCTGTACACACCGCCCGTCACACCCTGGGAATTGGTTTCGCCCGAAGCATCAGACAAATGATCACCCATGACTTCTGTGTACCACTAGTGCCACAAAGGCCTTTGGTGGTCTTATTGGCGCATACCATGGTGGGGTCTTCGACTAGGGTGAAGTTGTAACAAGGTAGCCGTAGGGGAACCTGTGGCTGGATTGAATCCTTCGCGATGGAAATGCCCTCGCCTACTTGATTAAACTAAGGACCTTAATGGTATAAACATGTAGAATTTCTACTTTTCCATTTTCCTTCTTGTTTATCAATCACCAATCAAGACAAATCAGGCACTACGGTGAGACGTGAAAACACCCGATCCCATTCCGACCTCGATATATATGTGGAATCGTCTTGCGCCATATGTACTAAAATTGTTCGGGAGACATGGTCAAAGCCCGGAGAAAGAGCAAGAAAACTAAAGAAAGCGTTAGCGCATTGGACTCGAAATCCAAATTGTGCTAGCTGGCAAAGAAAAAACAGAATATAACAGAGAAATATTGGTTCTGACTGGTTGGTAAAAGGACTCTAAATCCTTTTAGTGGTTCGATTCCACAACAGAACAAAGAATGAAATGAATGAATGAAAGCCATGACCACGCCTCCAGTAGGAAGATCGAGGAACCGGTGCTGGCGCTCCTGGTTCATGGGATCCTAACCGCGATGGGGAGATTAGATATTATTCTTTGGTAAGTCCATCTAATGGAGATAGGTTGAGGAGAAAGAAAGGAGAAAACTAAAGAGAAAGATGGACAGTAGTTTGACAGTATCCGAATCAAATAAGAAAAATATGTAGCTATTTCATCAAATCCCGATTGTGTGGGTGTGAAGTGGAAAAATCCCGTTCTGGCTGGTAGCGGGCATAGGACTGAAAATCCTCTTTTGCCGGGCCTTTTGGACTCGAAATCCAAATGGATAGAGTGGGTCGAACCCACCTCAGAATGAACAATGAAAAAGGCGTCGAGCGGGTGCAAGCTCGAGGAGCTAGGAAGGATGGAAGAAAGCTTTACCATTTTTTCACTGAACTACTCAAACTTTTTGTTAGAAAAGGTGAAAATAGCTCAGTTTGAGAGAGGGTTGAGCTTCATCGGTTAGTGTGCACCAAAGGATGAGGTTTCTTTCCCATCCTACAAATTGAAACCATTCTAGCTTGATACTGCGATATCGTCAAATCATCCAATGGAGCATGGAAACCATTTCAGTGGCGGTAATGGCCTCCAGTAGTTTTCTATGGAACCATACCACTATGGTCATCCATATGATTAGACCGTGCCGCTTCACTAGACTTTCCTGGGCCATCCATTTGATCCCCACGGTCGTGACACCACTTTCTAAACAAAAGTTTCCAAAATCCGATGCGGAACCAAGCAGTAAGAGAAACTCATCATGCCAATTATTAGTCAAAAACCAAAGTGGAACAGAGAGAACGGAGAGTCAGTTACAATGAAAAAATTGTTGAGGAATCATGTTGAAAGAACAACATTCTGTGTCATAAATATCATATATAGAGAATTTTCATGTATCGACGCTTTTGATTCAATTATGAAAGTACGATGTACTAGACTAGCACCCCTAGTTACGCAGAAGTGCAAGCACAGAAGCGGATGACCGGACCTTACCAACATACTCAAAAAAGTATTCTATACTGGGGTCTATGCTCTTGACAAGTAGTGTTTCCAGTCTAGCTGTGTCAAATTGGGTGTGAAGTGTCCTTCTAGGTTCTAGCTAGTAGGGCAGAGGACTAAAAATCCTCTTTAGTTTCACGCATGGGACTCTAAATCGCAATTGCGCTAGCTCTGTGGTTTGATTCCACAACAGAACAAACAATGAATGAATGTGGGCGGTCAACCAAGTAAGCCTGTGCCCCGGAAAGAAAGGACTAGGGAGGGATTGAGAGAAGCTTTCAAAGTGGAAAATGAAAAAAAGCATATCGTTCTTAGAAATTGTGGAATTTGACTCAGTTAGAGCTATGGTTTAGCATCAAGAGGGAAGTTTTTTAAAAGCAACAGGAAGAATTGCTCAGATACCCATGAGCATATATAACTTGGGTTGTGTTATAAATGCTCTGGCTAAACCTATTGATGGGAGAGGCAAAATTGTAGCTTCTGAATCTCGCTTAATTGAATCTCCTGCTCCAAGTAGAATTTCCAGGCGTTCTGTATACGAACCTCTTCAAACATGGCTTATTGCTATCGATTCGATGATCCCTATAGGGCGCAGTCAGCAAGAGTTCATTATTCGGGACAGGCAGACTAGCAAAACAGCAATAGCCACAGATACAATTCTGAAGAAAAAAGGGAAAGATGTAAGAAGAACGAGAGCAAGCCTTCACGAAAGAAAATGGAAGTGAAAGAGAATTGTAAAAATTTCCTAAAAGCGGTGGTTCTTTTCTTTGTGGATCGGGTAGATCCATATGTTCTGAGGGAGAGACGAGGTGTAGCGCCGTCTGGTCAGCGCATCTGTTTTGGGTACAAAGGGCCGTATGTTCGAATCCTGTCACCTTGATGTGGTATTCACACAATGGGGCCGAAGTGCAAAGCTCCGTAGCCTATCCATGGTCGGGAAGGCGGGCGAAAAGCGCGCACAAAAGAAAAAGAAAGCTAAAAAGCTTATTTCGCAATCCATTATCTTTGGTATTCTTCTATATTTAGATAATATTATATAGCTATTTCACAGGTTTTATTTACATACCTTAGTCATGTTATTTGTCTAGCCTTCAATCAGAATAGCCTCTCTACTGGTTCCGAAGATTCTTTCGGCATCAATGTGCTTTTGGAATCTTCCTATGAAACAAATAACATTCTGGAATAGTTTAGGACAGAACATGCCTCAGTAGAAAGCGAGCTTTTTCATGTATAGCCACCTTGAAGCCCAATTAGCGCACGGGCTGCCCCCTCAACTCAACCCTGACGAGTACGCAAACTTGGTCAGGGAGCATTTAGACGGTGCAGTTAGTATTGACCACTACCGCCAAGTCCATAATTCACAAATTGATGAAGTCCACATAATGGAGCTCAAAAGTCGATTACCAAATCTACTTTGTTAGCATCTTGAAACCGCACATAAGAAATATTATGAATGAATCACCTTACAATAACATACGAGAGACAGCTTTCTATTTTGTCGAACAACAAGTCGAACCCAATGAACAATTCCATTCAAAGGAATGTTCTAGAGTTTTTTCCACTATATTCGCGATATTTAACAAAATGGAATAAATTCTTCACGATTTCTAGAGTTCCGAGATTACTTCACTGATATCGATTTTTGCCTAAGCACGGTCTCTAGGTTAGTTCAAAGTGTAATACAACGAACTATCGATACACCAAAAATGAGTCAAGATGGATACATAAAATGGAGACATCGTGGATTACCCAAATTGGCACGACGATAGGACATTTCACTTTCTTTCGCAATATTTCCGATCATTACTCAACCACTAGGAAAGGGGATTGCTTACTCTCAGCCACGTTTTCGCTTATGCTTAGTGAAGTGAGGATTCCATTCAAAGTAATGTAACAGGAGCACCATCTTCAAAACTTCTCAGGATCCAGAGTTTTTTGATAAAAGGTCCCATCCTTCAATATCATGATTGGGTCAACCAGGCCAGATCATAAGTGAAATAGTTTGATCGGGTCGACCGGGTCAGGCCCGATCATGAGTGAATAGAAAATTGAAAACATACATAGTTGTTCCAGCAAAAATACTTTGTTTAATTCTACCACTTCTACTAGGAGTAGCCTTTTTAGTGCTAGCTGGACGTAAAGTAATGGCTTTTGTGCAATGTCGAAAGGGTCCTGATGTAGTGGGATCGTTCGAATTGTTACAACCTCTAGCAGATGGTTTGAAATTGGTTCTAAAAGAACCTATTTCACCAAGTAGTGATAATTTCTCCCTTTTTAGAATGGCTCTAGTGCTTACATTTATGTTAAGTCTGGTTGCTTGGGCCGTTGTACCTTTTGATTATGGTATGGTATTGCCAGATCCGAACATAGGACTACTTTATTTGTTTGCCATATCTTCGCTTGGTGTTTATGGAATAATTATAGCAGGTTGGTCTAGTAAGACGGGGGGAGGCCGTTCGGTCGCCTATGATATACGGATCAATTTGTCAAAATGGGTTTGTGCCGCAGGTGTTGAATGATCTACTCTACACAGGTGTGGGCTTACAGGGCTAGGGCTCATAAACCCTTTCTTTCATTCATCAAGGGGCCGGTCACTTTTCCGGGCCGGGATCAAGAAGTGGAAGTCATAAAAAAGAGATGTTTCTCTACACACCTCATATCAAGAGGAAAGGTAGCTTGTCAAGCTGGTCTCACTATTGGAAATTCCAGTTTTCTTTTTTTTCACCGGCTCTTCTTCTTTGTCAACGCTACTAAGGACCTGATGGTTCACCTACTTGATGGATGAAGGAACATGAGAAAGGGTTCTAAAATAAAAGCTAGAAAGTCTACTATAGTACAGTCAAAGTCAGCGACTGAGTTTGCCTCGCCTCGCCTACCCATTTTTGTCGGCGAGCGAGTTAGCGAAGAGGCTTAGGGATAAGTGAGTGTCGGTGCATGCGTAGCTTTCATTCTACTACGCTACACAAAGTCACTTAGCTCGATGTTAATTAAGAGAGTAAAGGAGGAATACCCTACATAGAAGAACCACTGTTCGCTTACAAAGGTATAACCTTTAGCTCCCCAGGGCTAAGCTGCTTTGCACCACTGATAGTTAATTAAGATTCCATTTCAAAGGCGATGCCTTGTTTCGCAAGCCTTTGTCATTGCCAGTCAACTAAGGTTGGCCCTCAGCCCCCTGTGAATCCGTAAATCAGAGAGCATGCCGCAAAAAAAAGGATGGTCCCCTATGCATTTCATTCTTTCTGGATTAAAGTACTTGACCCCCCATCATGGTGAACCTCTCCTTGTGATCGGGATGAGGTAGATGCCTCCCAGTCGGGGGAGGGGGGCAGATCGAATCAGAGTTTCCTTAGGTAGCCACCGACCTACTGTTCTCCTTAAACTTCTATGCTTGGTGGAAAAGAAGCGAATAAAGGTACGCTCGCTTGATGTCTTGTTATCTGCCGCGGACTGGGATCGCTCGCCAGCTAGGCCCTCTAGAAAAAAGTTGGAGCAACATTGTATGAAAACATATTACCCATCTTTGGGGACAAGGGGCGGAATGACCTCTCGATCTACTTACTGCAGCCTAGGACGGGCATCGTCGTCTAGGCGTGACTTCTTGTTTTGATCTCCCCTATGCCTAGGATGTTGTCTGGGCCAAGAGCCATAGTTATTTGTTGTTTCCATTTGGTTCTTCTTTCTCATTGTTGATACTGGCAAGACCTAGCCAGATGATGATGTCTGCTGGTTGGTAGTGAGAGGACTCTTAGTACCCGCAAAAAAAGGGCGCTGGTAAAAAAAACAATCATTTGATTTAGTTTCTTGCTCTCCCTTAGCAGCGGGAAAGGAGTCTATCTATCTACCTATCTTTGGTAGATTTCCCCCAACGCAATTTAAAAAGGGAAATTCTACGAATCCCTGAGGTGGATAAGTCCGACGACTCAGCAGCAATGTGGAATTGAGTTTCTGGTCCGGTGGATCTGATCTATAGTTAGGGGGCAATAAATACAAAAAGGTTCGAAGAAGGAAGGCACAGTATATAACCAACCCACCCATAGCCGGTCTAACTGCTGAGAGAGAAAAGTGCTTTTCTTTCCCTAAGAGTCCTCGAGTACACACAGCTATTGTGGATCCTTTGTGAGATCAGGATTTTTGATTCATAATTTATAATCAATCCATGTTAGGTCAACATCAAGATAGAGCATCTTAGTTGGCTCTGTCAAGGAAGTGAAACAGGCATTCCTAGGTTGAGGTTACCATAGGATTGACCCTCAGTCAGGCCTCCGATTCCAAGGAGTTGATTCAGCAAGTTCCCCGCGCTACCCCGTGGGAAGTCTAATCGGATCAATCGGTGGTTCCGTAATGAGTAGTCGAATACACATTGAGGGGGCCTTGCCTCCACCTTCCCACCCACACCTTCATTCCTTTCCTCCTCTGATCTTAGAAAGCATACTAAACTTCACTCCAATCTTTCTCCATTAGCAACAAGAGCAGCTCTATCTATCGACCCTTGATGAGTAAACTTAGCTATACCGCTTAGGTTGCAAAGCAGCAAGCTCCCTTCTAATGCGTTATTGCTTGGAGCCTTCTCGCTTAGTAAGCCGCCTCTGTGCCTTCCTCCTTCTTACTCTGTTTGGTATTCGCTCGCGGGTTTGTTTCCAGGTTCTTTCATGCTTGGTTGGCTCTCTCTATTGTTGTTTGTAGATCGTGCATCCTGCGCATTGATCTGGCAGTGAGACCCACCCTGGCTGTAAAGCGAAGCAAGCCGTCCTTATTTTCATTTGTTGCTTTGTCTTCGGTTTGTTTTTAAACTCGACCTTCTATCGGGACTGTGGTGATGAACCTTACTCTCCTCGGTCAAGTGGTTGACCCATCTGTCCAATAAGTTTACTAAGTGAATGGGAATCCTATACTTTGACCTGCCTGGGAAGAGTAGTCAGAGGTAGTTCACTAATAGGGAGCTGTTTATATTGGCTTCTTTCCTAAGTAACAGGAAAAGAGAGACATGCGAGTTCGACTCTCGTTCTATCCATGTTCAGCAGTCCCTTTCCATCTTGGTACTGTTGATGGCAGTACCGCTCAACTACGAGATGCTTGAAAGTCGATGTATCAACAATGTTCCCTAGAGTAGCATCGAGCCTCGAAACGGCAAGCCATGCTTCAAGCTAAGTCAATATGGATCTAATTGATTGCTAAACTGAAGGAACGATCTCTGTCGAAGATTCTCATTCTAAAGCAGGTGCCTAGCTCTGGAAGGATGGATGGGATCATATGTATTTGAATTAAAGAACATTCAGTAACACTTGTTTTTGTGTGGGGAAGGAAAATAAGCACACAAGCGAACAACCATCTAACCGTCAGTCTGAACTCCCAGGATCAATCCATCAGTAAGAAAAAGCTTCCGTTTTCGTCATTCAGTAGTGGAATGGAATAGTTCGATGGTATTGATCGTCCAACCATTGATTGGAATGTCTATCGTGATAAACCGTGTAATTCTATAAGCTAAGCAGATGAGGCAACAAAGAACCTAACCGTCTTCTCTAATTGACTTCATCAGAAGATTCCTATGGTCTGGTTTACCTTTCTTCTTTCCTTGCAACCTTGGATCGATATGGTTCATTCCTGGGCTATGCTCTTTCAACGATTGACAGAAGAGGGGGGCGGGCAAGGATGATCAGACTGCTTGGTTTGGTTCGTCAGAGGTATTAAAAAACCTTCTTTTTGGTTTTTTTCTTTCTTGCCGCCACTTTAATAGGTGCCGCTGCAATGACAGCGTAAGTTGCGGAGTTTTTTTGTATTCTTTTTTTTTGTGCGCTCTTCCTTTTTTTGGATAGAAAGAAGGGTTCAGTGGGAGGTCAAGGGGTAGTTAAGTTCTAGGTTGGCTCTTGTTTTTTACAGACTTTGTTTTTGGTGTAATTTAACAAAGAAGTAGCAATTGTTCATTTCATTTATTTATTTTTGCATTGGTAGTTCTTTTTCATTTGAAGGGCAAAGGGGGAAGGGAAAGAATTGACTCTCAGGGATCATATTACTCAAGAAGACTGGGGGAAAATAGCAGGATTGGAAAAGATCGAAGAGACTGAGGAAGACAAATCCATTGTCGAATCCTGCAGAGTGATAACATCGAGTAGTGGGGGCTAGCTTCCACCCCTGAGAGAGCTTGATTTACCAGAAATCCCGCCGAGTCCTAGTGGGCCTAGATTCCACAGTAAGTTTCGAGAAATAGAGGAAATGATGCATTCAAAGTTCACAGAATTGCAAGAAAGACAAAATCCTTGAAATAAAACCAAACAATACCAGATGTTCCCTATTGTTATCGGGAACGAGACTAATTGTTCGGCCTTAATGAGATGGACCCTGATTCCTCTGCCGCCAGGAAAAGATGTGGCTCCTCTTTGTTCTACTACCTTCATCCTCGGGTGAAGCTGGTTGGCTCACCAAACAAGATATATACTGTTAAATCATTGGTAACCATGCCTAATGGTCGGTCATCTAAGCTATCGGCCAAGGCAAGTGAGAGATGTTCAAGAGTTGGGGGAATATCTTTAGCTCAAGCAGCATCCGCTCCCGAAATGTGAGTTAAGCTTTAAAAAAATAAGAAGAGCTACGAGTGGAACAACTTCTTCTATTCCTTGTTGGCCTCCAGCTCCTTTTGTCCCTCAATTCTCTTCTCTGCCTTTTTTTACTATTATGCGTGGCATGCCCCCTGTTCGTATCTTAACAGGGCAACCTTCTCTTGCAAACAATCCCTTCGTCGCTAACACCGGTAATGTCCCATCTCTTTAATACTACCATCCATTCTCTAACAGCTTTGAAGCCGAGGCAGCCATCCTCTTGCTAATCCTAAACAAAATAAAGAAAATCCCTACCCGCCTTCATTGTCCTAGTCCTAAGGCGCAATCGGAGCACTAAGCCCAATTACAGCTTTACTTTGTAAATTAGACCTCATTGTCCTAGTCCTATTCCTGATTGTTATTTCGGATTCTGTGCCCGGGTGGTATCTTCTTACTATTGATTCAACCTCTTTGGGCAAACATTGTAACTTCCATTATTTGAAAAAAGGGGTCTAGAACTACACTGATCTGATACCTTCTTCCCTTGATCTGGGTAGGTAGGTTATGTAGGCTACAACTGTTCATAGGTTGTTCGATCGCAAAAGGCCAAATAATCTATTACTAGTATGCCGGATATTTCCAGGAGGCCCTTCCCCCTATGTTTGACTCATCTTAGATGGGTTCACACCTGTTGATTCCGGTCAAAGAAAAAAGCTTTTTCACGGCACCCATCCCATCACACCAATCTACGCGAAGATAAAGAATGCTGGGTTGCCAGGAACAAACCCTGTGATTCAAGGTCTTGCTTACAATTGCCCTAAGAAAAATGCACCCCATTAATTGATCCCTCTTTAGGGTAGTATAAGTACATCCTCGACTCTAGCACGAGTAGAGTCGAGTTCTCGTACTAACCTAAGAGCAGATATGCCGAAATATTTACACGTTCAAGTAGCTAATCAGTAAACGACTTATCCGTAACAGTTTGAAGATTGGCTCGCAACGCAAGTAGCCGCAAGAAAGGAGAGCAAGACTTCCTTTTCTAAAAGGAGAAAGAACTAGACTTCTATAAGAAGATTTTTATAATCGTAGATCATGGAATATTCATCTATCTTATTAGGTAACTACTTTAGCTGCTCTCGAAACTGAACCATCGTGAATAGAACTAGAGCTTAAGGAAGAGTAGGATCTGTTAGCAAGTCATATTCAATCACCCGGTCTTCTCCGTCCTAGCTTTTAGATTTTATGATTCTCTCTTGGATTTTCATACACTTAGCCGTGTACGTATCTTGGCTAAACTTGAACCTATAGTTGATCCATCCATACTCGGTAAAGAATCAAAAAGGTACTTGAAGACGACTTTGAATGGGAGGAGGTTTTCATTTTATCCCCCTAACCTTATTTTTATGTCTTCTTCGTTCTCAGTCCCTACGGTCCATTGTAGGATGATTTTCCTAAGGCCTTGAATTCGTTGGCAAGGTGATCAGGGTCCTCTCCCTGGTCCTATCGAACCAGTGACTTCTCTCCTGGGATTGAATATGTTTTGCCTTTCCCCGATGGTTCCGCATTCCTATGTGGGTAGGATTCGCTAGGGATGAGCGGCTTATTTAGCCTATGCGAAGCGCGAAGCATAAGAGAAGAGTGTAGCGAAGCGAGTGTAATACTTGTAGCGAATATAAGTAGTGTCAAAGCCTACACCGGCTTAGCTCTGCAAATGTTTTCAGGACGAAGACGGTGATACAATACCACCTGCCAGTGATGATAAGATTCACTCGTAGCATAGGTGGAAGATCCATACAATTTTCTTTATAGATTTATTTGACGCCTAAAAATCATTCAGGGAACCTACTCTTGGTATCCTTTACCACATTCACTTCCCATATTTCCTTTCTTTAGTTCAGACGCTATCATACCTCGGGGAAAATCCAAATTTCTATCGATGATTCCCACCCAACTCTGGAATGACTCTCCCCTCTCTCCCTTAACATATCGAAGGCCTCTTATCCGTCAACCGCACCTTAATAGCTCAGACTTCCGAGCCTTGCTGGATGATGCAGAAGGGCCAACATCAGAGGATCAATTGAATAACCAACTCTCCCGCCCTGCTGCCGCTACTGCTCGAAAGCCTTTGGATCCCCTATAGGACTGTCATGAGCCCCTAAAGGAGTCAAAATACAGCCGAAACCAGATATAGGAAGTGTTGACCCAGATCAATTGAGTGCGAGCCCTTTTATCTTAAGTTGGTTCTCCTTATTTCAGAGTTGTGGCGAAGGTAAATTGAGCTCTGGCCTGTGGGGAAGGTAAAGGCACTGACGAAGCTCCAGGGATTACATGAAGGTTTAGGCCTTGTGAGAAGCTCCAAACGGTCAGAAAAGAAGATGCTCCCCCCTTACTTCGGCTTGAGGAGTCATTTTCTCGCTATCTTCTTCGTCTGGATTAGCCTTTTAGTAACCTAGTAGGTTGTTTGAGTTTTAGGAAAGGAAGAGATGCTTTCTAAAACAAACGTTACCGCTATATTTTTTTCAATAAGTTCTTTTAGAGCATCGTGCCCCACTGTCCGAATAAAGTGTGCGCCTAAGGTGTCATGTGTTTAAGAATATACGTATAATAGAAATACTTTCCCAATCTGTATAAGAGGAAAGAAGGGTCCGGCAATAAGCAGTAGAAGAATAACCCACAGAAGAAGTTTAATTGCTTGCAGAGATCGGAGCTAGACAAAGATAAGAATCCACGGCGGCACGATCGGGATGATCCAAACGGGTCAAAAATGAGTCAAAACTTGTAAAACCCCAGTTTTTGCCTTGTTACTAAGGAGAAATTGAAATACTTAGCAAACAGAGATAGAATTATTTCAAAAAGAGATCAGGAAAGAGCCATTTCCCAACCAAATAAAACAGGAAGGCATGAGGCCTGAAGCCCTTTCTCATTTCGAATTTCATCTTAGTATCAGTAATGCCCCGCCCAATAGTATTTCATCGCAATCACATGCTAGCTTGGTTTGAAAAGCTTGTTTGCACCCACTAACTAATACCTTCTCGTCGGTATTGAATTCTCCATGCTTTCGCCTTGCTTTGTAGTTATTTTCTATGAGTAATCAGTCAGAACTCAATTTCAAGAAAAAACTCTATCTCGCCTGTGGCCAAAAGTAGTGAAAATGGTATTTAGCTTAGTCAATATACAACACAACTGCTGATTCTTCGCGAGATAAAAACCCGTTGTCCTCTGTCTGCAGGAGCAGTTCCTGAGAAAAGTGCTACTAGCCCTTGTTTTGGTCATGTCCATAGGCCTTTCCATTCGTCTTTATTCGTCCTTCTTTCGGCAATCTATGCATAATTCTACTTCTTGAACCACTGAATCCGCTTTTGAAAATGGATAAGTAGCTCCATTCTGCGTCAAGTACTAAGGATGGGCCCAAAGCACACTTTTGAAAGGCATTGGTCGCCTTAAAAACCCCAAAAGTAGGAAGTCTAGCGTTCTTCTTTAGTGCTGCTCTTCGATCAGATGCTTTCTCATTGAACAAGGCATATTAAAGTTAAAGAAGTTCCATGTCGAGTACTAAGAAGGTGATAGTTGATTTTGATCATGAAGTTGGCACTGGACTTTGGAATTGATTCTGGACCCCCACCTGCTCAGGATGCCCCACCTGCTCAGGACGATCCCATTACGGATTTTCTAGAGGGGGACATGCTTGACCCAGCACAAAAATGGGAATTCAGAAATATTCTGAATTTCTTGAAGACCAAAAGCAGAATGAACCTTCAAAATGAGCGAATCATAATAAAAAGATGTTGGGGGTGAGGGTAGTAGTTATGAATCCAGGGCAATCAACCACTATCTAAAAACCCAGGTTGGACAACTGCGTGCTGGGGGATTAGCAGGGGATTTTGTCGTAAAGGAATTACGGAAATGGAAAAGGGACTTCAAAGCTCAGAAGAGATGGTCCCACTTCTATCAGGGCCTTCTCGGGGTCTTGAGCAATGTTAATTTGCATTGATTGCAAACAGGGTGCGGGGTTCTCTGACGCAAATAAAGAAATGGTCTCGAAGAAAGGAATCAGTCTCTTCAGTACGACGCATGCCTCAAATTCATTTTTCCTTTGAACTACTCATTTTTTTGAATTTCACACCGAAATCTTTTCTAGGAGAAGTTCGAATCCGTTCCGTTCGGATATTGATCGGTCTTGGTTTGACATGGTTTACGCATTACTGGTTCCCGAAAGAGTCAATTTCTTTATTAGCTAAACCATTTATTACCCTATTTTGTTTGTACACAATCAACGGAGGCCCCCCTGACATATGTTGCAACGTCTTTAATAGCATGCTCTTACTTCGTCTTTCCCTTAATAAGTCATCAAATTTGGTCCTTTCGATCCCCAGTTGCTATAGGGAACAAAGGCATAAATACAATAGAATCCTCCATTTAAGTGGTTCTCGCTTCTCCTTGTTCCTGCTCCTAACTCCTCCCCGGGTAGTTCCCAATGTTTGGCACTTTCCATACTTCGTGGGTGCAACATCAACAAATTCTCTCATGATCAAGTTACAACCTAAGATCTATGACTATATTATGTTAACTGTTCGTATTTTGTTCATTCCATCGGTATGCTCCCAGGTACCTGCAATTGTGATCTATTTGCCAGAACCAAGGGGTCTTTCCGTGGAAACCTTCACGAGCAATCGTCGTTTTTGATGGTTTTTTCGCTTTTCATAGCTGCTCTTTCCACACCCCCGGATATCTGGTGCCAAACCGTCGCCCCTTTCCTTATATATTCGATAATCGAGTGTGCTGTCTCTGTGGCGTTGATTGTACAAGTTCGTGAAGAGGGCTGGACGAGTAGAATGAGGGAAAGCAGCTCAATCGTGAAAAAAGAGGAGTAGACTAGAAAACCTAGAACTTCAAAAGTCACTATCAATGAATTCCCGAGCAATTCTAAACCAACATATGCTCCGTATAGACAGAATCTCAGATAAGAACCTAACAAAAGTTCCGCGACTCCTTCATGGAATATAGGTCTTAGTATATAAATAATGTCAGTTCGAACCTGACGAGTCGTTATCATCTGTTGCCCTAACTGAGTCCATTAGCTCTTGTTGCCCGTGTATGGTGGGGATCCATAGAGAGTTCATTTTATGAAATATTTAATAAAGTAAAAAAAAGAGAGAGATTGGTGGTTGCAACAATCACAAACCATAGAAAAAAATGCATATCCCGTGTGTGCTCTAGTTTTGGGTTCTCCTAGACAACCAAACCTAGTGAAGGGGAGCTCTTCGCAGCTGTCAGTGGAAAGATGGAAATTGGTTCTAAAAGAGCCGAGCTAGGGATAAGAGATATGGTTGGTTGGCAGAATGGAAGGAATGCTATTCTAATGGGAACCGGGAAAAGAATGGTTCCCAATACAAGGCCCAAAGAAGAGAGGCAAAAGGAAGTTGTGAAAGAAGAAATAAAGTATGCGAATCAAAGCGAAAAATCACATAGCTACTAATTCAAAATGTCCAATCAGAATGGAGCAGCTCTATCAGTTATTTCATTATTAGCATTCCTTAACCAATAGAAAAAGAAAGAGAACACAAGCGTTATCAGTCTCCAGACGCATCTATCTATAAAAAGGAGTAGGGCACCTGATATGAGATATACACTGGAGTCAAGGATTGAGACCACTAGTGAGAAGGCCAATAAATCATTTTTTGTATCGGAAGGGAAAGAAGGACCATCCATTGGCAAGCACTAAAGGTAGGAATCTAGTGGCTGTTGCATCAAGCTCTATCCATGACTTTACACTCTAGAGGAGAGAACTGCTGTGAGCTAGCTTTGTAGCGACCTTTCTTATGCGGAAGCAAAACTTGTATTTCTATATGAGTTTCCTTCAGTTGCTTAGGGTGAGTAAGCCCATAATATTCCATTTATATTCTTTCTCCCTTTTCTGTTGGAATTACATAGTAGTGGTCCATAGGGGGGCACTAGTTGCTGGTTGGGAACCATCGGTCCATAGGCGCGCGAATAGGGGTCCATCCAGTTTATTCTTTTGGGGTTGTGTGTGGGACTTTCCTCCAACCGTACCTGCCCCGCCGCTCGTGATACCCAGGAAGGGCATCCCTCACTTCCCAGATCGTCTCGCACTTCTTTTTAATCTTAACACAAAGGCTAGCTCCCCTGGGGGTTGTCATATTACAATCATTTGTATTACTTTCCTACCAATCCTGAACTAGCTATGACCCTTATAGCGAGCCTCGCTTTACCGTTTCAGATAGAAACATATGGCGCTCCTAAAGTCGATTGGATACTTTCCTTTTTATTGAATTAAGCTAAGCCGCGGACTTTCTGACATGAAGAACTCCTTCTTATGAGCTCATGGACTTGATCAATGCTAGTTCAAGTTCACATCATATTAGGAAATTATTTCATTAATTCGTTTATTTGCCAACGAAGAAGCCTTGCGCTACTCGGAAAGTACTGACTAGAGGGGCGTGTGGATCCACAGTCCTAGCCATTCTCACAATGGGATAACAAAGCGAACAAAGACCATGGGAAGAGATTACAACATCCAGAACGAAGCCTGTCAAGCCAACCTTCCCTCACTGCGAAAATGCAACATCCGGTGTACTCATTGGCTTTGACCTCAGATTCATTACTTTCTAGAGAAGTAGTTTACATAATTGTCACAGCTCCAATGTGATAATCTTGTTAATTAGTAAAGTAGCTAGCCTAAATAAGGAGTTTGCAATCGCTTGACTATAAAGTAAAGAGCGGCTAATGGGAGATTGCTTGAGTAGGCTCAGTAGGGGATTACCCGCGGGCAGGGTGAAAGAGCTTTCATTAATAGTATGAACTGGTGGATCAGCAAGATAGCTAGAGCTCCTTAAAGGAAAGCAAAATCCAATTCTATATTATATCAAACTATAAAGCAAAGATGAGGAAGTTGCGCCTTTACTCGCTCGAATTAGAGGAAAAGGAGGATATGCAGCAGTAACACCTTTTCTTTCAATAGTAAGCAGGAAATGCGAATAAGAGAAGGGTAGAAGAAGTGATCCGCGCTTTTCTCAACGGATTTGACTCGTTAGAGCAATCATTTCTTAGGTATGCTACATTCTTTGAAGAAAGAGTAGGTTCTGCTATTTAAGACTTAGAGGAAGTGCTTTTCGGGAACTAGCAGACCAAGCCAATCAACAAGGAAAGCCTGTCAAGCAAGGAAGCCGCCAAGCAAACCTTTAATAAGCATCTCTAGCGCTCTCACTTCTCTATAGAAAGAAAAAACCTGCAGTCAAGACTAGTCACATTAGTGAAACAACTGATTCGCTGACATTCAATTCAAAGAGAAAGAGTAGTCACAGCTGCGACAAGTTGCTCTAAGAGGAAGGAGTTGACTTACTTTCAATTCCTAATAAAACAAGATCGGATTTTTTTCATGTAGCATTTCTACCCCTATAGGATTTCCCATCTTAACCGAGAATGGGTGCCCACCTTGTACGTACCGAGAATGGGTGCAACCCACCCCATCTAAAGTAGCCTAAAATTCATTCATCTACAATCCAGAGCAGTCCGAACATGTATCGCGATCTGGACGGACAAAGAATGTTGTACACTTGAGTGACCCCCTTTTCTGTGACCACCACCAAATTCAAAAGAAGAGGTGAGATCACCCTAAAAAAATTCATTGTAGCTCTTAGAATATGGGCCAACCTCTCCATTAATATTGATACTCACTGCACCTCCTTCTACCACTTGTTTAATCCAACCTCTCCACTTCTCACTAAAGAAAACCCTTTTTAAGCAAAACCTCTTGTAGAAAATCCCAATTCACCCTATCATATGCTTTTTCAAAGTCTAGCTTTAGTATGACCCCCTCTTGTTTAGTCCTCCTAAGCTCATGAAACACCTCATGGATAGTGACCACCCCATCTAAAATATTTCTGTTTTTCATAAATGTCGTCTGACTCTTACTCACCACCTTATCTGCAACTCTCTCAAGCCTATTTGTTAGTATTTTAGTCACAATTTTATAACAAACATAATATAAACATATTGGCCAATATTGCTTGATAGTTGTAGCATCTTTCGTTTTAGGCATAAGAGTAACCACCCCATAATTAAGTCTTCTAAGTTGCAACTCCTCAGCATGCGGGCTATCAAGCATTCTTTTGACCATCTCTTTAACCATCTCCCAAAAATGTTTCTAAAAGATTACTGGTAAGCCATCTGGGCTAGGAGCTGTATTGGTTTTCATCTCTTTAACTACTAACTCTATTTCCTCCATAGTGAAAGGCTTAGTCAACTCTTCATTGTCTAGTTCTGATAGCATGTGCTCTGTTGACCAAGCGGCTTCCACCAAGAGATATGTCCCCCCTGTCCTCTGAACCAAATAGTCTCTTATAGTAACTAGAAATGTGTTCTTGCAACTCTTTCTCGTCTTGTATAACATTTCCTTCATGTTCCAAAGAAGCAATATTGCATTTTATGTGTCTTCCATTGGCAGCACTATGGAAGAATGAAGTATTTGCATCTCCCTCAAGTAACCACTGACAAACTGACTGACAATGTGGACTGCATGAGCAATGGCAGGCTGGGTCATAGTGAGGTACACAAGGCTGCCTACAAGATGACGATAGCGAGTCGTATCCCTCAAGAGGAGTACCATCACTAGGGCGCAATTGGAGATGGAGCTTTATGGGTGTAGCGGCAGTGTGTGTATCAGTAAGACCTAAGCGTGAGATCAAATCCTAAGTATAGCGATGCTGAGAGAGATAGTAACCATCATTAGTTTGATCAACCTCAATTCCCATAAAATAACTGAGAGAATCAATCTGACATCTTGAATTGCTCACTCATATTTTTCTTAACAAAAGCAATGTACTTCTGATCATCTCCAGTGATCAGCATATCATCAACATAGAGAACAAGCAAGGTACGACCGCGGTCAGATATATGAGTGAAAAGTGCAGGGTCATGCTCACTAGAAGAGAAACCAGCAGCTTGAAACACAGAGCTGAACCGCTCAAACCAAGCATGAGGTGGTTGCTTTTTTCCCATAGAGGGCCTTTCGAAGGCGACAAACATGACCATCGGGGACTTCAATACCCAGAGGTGGCTGCATATAGAAAAAACTCATGTAGATCACCATGAAGGAAAGCATTTTTGACATCCATTTGAGAGATTTGCCAAGATCGAGCTGCAGCCACAGCAATCAGAGTACGAACAGAAATTGAAACAACGCAACCGTACTATCTATTTACGATAATTTGATTGCTGACAACACGACAACATCATGCTTCTCTTTCTTATTCTTATTTATATAACTGTCACTTTACCGGGCCGAAAAAGTGACACCGTCATGTCTCAGGGTCGTATGCCTGGAACAAGAAGGGTCGTCGTACAATTTCGGCGATTACAAAAAAGAAGGACGCGAGCTCCCTATCCCTCTTTGTCTTTGCACTTCCCTCGTTCAGGAACAAACACTTCGCCAAATTCTTTTGAGTCCCTGCCCGGTTTTTCCCCACTAACCAATTACGTTACGACCACTGAACAAGAAGTGATCCTGAACACCTACTTGCGAGCACAGAAAACCCCACCATGTTCTCTTCTCGAACTCCCTCGAAAAGAGATAATAACGGTTACGCACGCTGTCAGTGTCAAAACCGGCGGACCTCGGGGTAGGGGGTCCCGAGATTTGGATCTCAGATCGGTGGTAACAGGAACAAGGGAGACGATGTTTACCTAGGTTCGGGCCCTCTTAATGGAGGTAAAACCCTACGTCCTGCTCTTGTTTATATTGATGATGGTGTATTGAGTACAAGCTTGATATACCTCGAGATCGTAAGTTGTGTTCTAACCCTAGGGCTAGATGGATCTGATTGTGATTCCCTGCCCCCTACGGGCTAAACCCTTTGGCTTATATACACGCCAGGTAGGGTATCTAGGGTTACATAGTCGGTATCCAAGGGACACGTAGAGGCGGCAGGAGATGTCTTGGAGTATACGTCAAGTCTTCGGCAAGCACGGCCTTGAACAAGCGTGTAGCTTCCGGAGTCCACCTTGAAGAGAATGAGGGCCCACCGGCCCAGCCCGAGGACTATGGGCCGACTAGGTTATCACCCCCTAGTCCAGGACACCGTCAGTAGCCCCCGAACTGGTCTTCTACGCCGAGGACGACCTCCTTGATGTTAACCACTCCGGATCCGAAGTCCTTGGCTCGACAGAAGAGTTCCCTTTTGTCATTCCGAGATTCCTTCCTTTATTCAAAGTCATCCCGGACCACTCCTCGAAGGAATGGTGTCCCCTGACCAAGACCCAGCCGAACTCATGCTGCGTCCGAAGATGTGGGATTACTTAGCCTCAAAGGCCTGCTGCGTGGGTGTGAATAGTACTTCTAGTCTGACAACTTTATCGAAACGGCACCACCCACGACCAGGCGGGCAGTTACTGCTCACTTGAACTGCAGCCCGAGGCAATCCTCGTATTGGCACGTCCCATCTAAACAAAGATCGCACCCGTTTTTTAAGGGTTATCATCAAGATTTTCTTTCCCCCCATAAGCATAACGGCATCTTTTACAGGTAGTGGCGCGGCTGGAGGGACTCTTGGCCTCTCATCAGCTTTTCTAAGAGCAAAAGGGTAGCGTTGCATAGTACGCTCTCCTTCCTCCTAGCCTACTGCCTCTCGAGCTCCAGTGCCCAGATCCAATCTCAAGTTTTCCTCGCTTCACAGCACCTCCCCACCTCTACCCCAGCAATGGCCGACGCTACCCTCAAAGGGCACTGGGCGGGCTCCTCCGTCACGGAGGGCACACTACAAAAAAACACTTCCGTGATGATACGTGTTTGTCACAGTAGGTCACGTTTTCTGTCATGCATGTACATCCATGACGATTTTATGACAGAATTAAGATAGTCATACTTGTGCTGTCGTAGAAATGTTCCATGACAATACTCAAATTATCATCACGGAAGTATCCACTTCCATGATGATAAATGGCGCGTCATGGAAGTGTTTTTGTCAAAGGTAACCGACACGGGGCATCCACCATAACGGGTCGCCGTTAAGCTATCGGGTCCGGTTTTGGATCCGATAACCTGTTAATAGCAACGACCAATGGCGATTTTCCACATGTAAGATTCTCATTGGCCGAAGGAACCACGTGTCAGGTCCGCATTGGGACAGATGTCATCCAGCGAATGGAAGGGATGCGCCTATGATACGTCGACACGTGGCTCGGCCCAACAGTGGCCCAGTTAGGTCAAAAGGCCGGCCCGTTTGACTTGGTCAAAAGGTAGCGGGCCTGTGACAGCCCAAGACCAACGTTCCAGATGCCTCCCGTGCTTTTTGTGTAGCCACGTTAATTATTTGCTTGTTGCATTTCATCATGGCATCATGCGCATTGCATTCGCATGTTTTCATAAAAACTCATAACCGTTCGTAGTTGCCGCGTCTCTCTTTGTCCCGTTGGCCTTTTGTCAGACCCCTTTGTCTTCGTTGACCTCTCTCAGACCAACCGGGCCACTTCTTTCCCTCTTGTCCGACCGCCTAATCTCTCTGCACAGCCACAGACCGCCTTGCAGCACAGTCCGAAAACTGTCCCGAACCCGAACCGACCAGCCATGACCGATGGGTCCGGATCAATCCCGAACTACCCCAGACATCTTCAGTTTCTTCATTGGACTCCCCTAGCCTTTTATCTCGTCCGTCCGATCTAAATCGGAGGGTCCAGTTAGCCCTAACCTAACCCAGTTCCTATATATAGTCAGTCCATCCCTAGACCTAGCCGTCCCATCCATCCAATCCTCCTAGCTGCCGCCATTTCCCTGCTGCCTCCCTCCCTGCATCGTGCGCCCCTGTGCCCGGCCTCATCTTCTCCGGGAGATCGTCCCGCTCGGCCTACAGCGCCCTAGGGCTCCTCTATGCCCGCGTCGCCCAGCCCCTGTTTTCTTCTCCTCCTCCCTTCGGTCTCTCATCTGCTCTCTCTCTCTCTCTCTCCCTCTCTCTGTCTCATTTTCCTAGGTGCACCTCAGGAGCCGGCCATGGATGCCCGAGCCGCCATGGTTTCTCCCCGTGCTCCAAGTCCACCGTCCGCCCCGGATCCGGCCAGGAACCGGACGGGACCGAGCCCCCACACCGGAGTCCATGCTTCCCCGAGATCGTCTCGACCCCACCGCGGGCGACCACAAGACAGCAGCCGTCGCCGCCGCACCAGTACCATTACCGGCAGCCTATCTCCGGTCAGATCCAGTCGGCCCGACCGTCTCCATCGCCGCCTTGAACCACCCCGTGCCGATCCCCTCCATCGGCCTCCCGCATGCCTCGCCCTGCGGCCTGCCGCCTCTGCTTCGAACACCCGCCCAGCCGCTCGAGCGCGTTGACCGTGCGATCGCACAAGCCAGTGCGACCCCTGCCTCCTCCAGCCCAGCAGCGGCCTGCCCAGCATCTCCACCAGCCGGCCCAATGGCCCTCTGGTGAGCGACCCGCCTATCCACCGCCCGCGCGCACAGCTTGTTATCTAGCTCTCGCTCTGCTTCAGCCCAGTTCATTTCAGATTCAGCCCGATATATATTTTTCTGCTCTGGACAAATTTTCCTAATTATCCTGAGGATTCCAGTTTTATAGAAAAACCCCTCGCTTCGTGCATATAATAACTCCATAACCGTGCATCGGATTAAAACAAACTATACATGTAAAATGCTTATAATTTTGTGTAGATTCATAATATGAAACTCTCACATGTGTTAAAAATGTGTAAAATTGCTGTTTGCATTAATTTGCATAAATGACATGCTAAAATGATTTATTTCATAACTAAATAACCGTAGCTCCATTTTAAATAAACTTTATATGTAAATGGGGTAAAAAATGTGTAGATTAACATGATGCACGTTATTTTGCTGTTTAACAACATTAAAATCATGTTTTAGGAAGAACAGTACCAAATTTGAAAATTACATATGGGGATTTTCCGGAATTGTTCTTGGTTGTTTCCGGCCTCATTTAAATTGCCTAGATAGGTAGTTTACTTATGCTTCACCTCTTGCCATGATTAACAACATTTAATATTGTTGAGTAGCGTAAACAAGAGTGAACTAAACATTGGAATGTGGAGTTTTGTCAATATGCAACTCGTTGCACATTGAGCTTCACTTAATGTGTAGTATTTGGTTGTGCACCTTGCCATGCCATGACTCGGTTAACCGGACATGCATCATACTTGGTTGTGCATCATGCCGCGATTATGTTTGTGTGTTTACCATGTTATCTGCCTCTTTCTGGTTGTGATTCTTCTCGATAGTCCGGATACATTGCGAAGTGTGAGGATTCGTTCGACTACGTTCCGTTCGACTACATCATGGATTTGGTCTTCTTCCAAGCGGGATTTCAGGCAAGATGATCATTACCCTGGATATCACTACTATCTTTGCTTGCTAGTTGTCTCGATGCTATCGATTTGTCTCGCTACCTACCACTTGTTTGATCAGCCTCCCAAATTGCCATGATACAACCTCTAACCTTCCACCATCCCAGCAAACCGTTGTTTGGCTATGTTACTGCTTTGCTCAGCCTTTCTTATAGCATTGCTAGTTGCAGGTGCAGTTGGAGTTTGTTCCATGTTGGGACATGGATATCATGGGATATCACAATATCTCGTATTTAATTAATGCATCTATATACTTGGTTGTGTGTGGAAGGCTCGGCCTTTTGCCTGGTGTTTTGTTCCACTGATGCCACCCTAGTTTCCGTAATACCAGTGTTATGTTCCTTGATGAGCGCTTCTAACACATGTGGGGCATATGGGAACCCCCCTGATCATTCATTTTAGGATAAACTTCTCCAGCTAGGCCCAACATTGGTTTTACCATTTGCCTAATAACAACTAAAACTTGCATAGGGACTTACCGGTACCTGATGATAATTAATCAACAACCCCGGGCCAGTGCTACTCATGAGTGTTGGTCCAAACTAGAGCAGCTTGCGGTGCCGCCCGGGGTAACTCGTGGACTTGGTTGTTGTAACCATAGCTCATCCGCCGTGTCCTGAGAACGAGATACGCGGCTCCTATCGGGATCGTCAACACGTCGGGAGGTCTTGCTGGTTTAGTTTTACCTTTTACGAGTGGCATGTCCATCGGGATTCCTTATCGTAAGCATCGTGTTGTCATGGTGTGACGATGTTCCATCAGATGTGTGTGGTAATTTATAATGGACTACTTGGAGCACCCCTGCAGGGTTAAATCTTTCGCGAAGCCGTGCCCGTGGTTATGTGGCGACTTGGAAATTTATAACCTCCGGTTGTAGAGAACTTGACACGAAATCTAATTAAAATACACCAACCGCGTGCGTAACCATGACCATCTCTTTTCGAGGGAGTTCGGGAAGAGAACACGGTGGGGTTATGTTTGACTCGTAAGTAGGTGTCCAGGATCACTTCTTGATCATGCTAGATTGCGACCGTTTATGCGTAGTTTACTCTTCTTATTATTGTACTCGTAAGTTAGCCACCATACAATGCTTAGTGCTTGCTGCAACCTCACCACTTAACCATTCCATACCCATTAAGCTTTGCTAGTCTTGATACCCATGGTAATGGGATTGCTGAGTCCTTGTGGCTCATAGTTTACTACAACAACATGTTCAGGTACAGGTAAAGCGATGCTTTGACATGAGAGAGATGCATGTTTGCTTTTGGAGTTCTTCTTCTGCTTCTTCTTCTTCGTCGATCATAGGATGGGTTCCCGGTTGGCAGCCTGGGACTAGCAGGGTGGATGTCGTTCTTCTTTTTCATTTGATTTAATCCGTAGTCGGATGCTTCTCTTCTGTATGATGATTGCTATGTATTGATGTATTGATGTATTCATGCTGTAGCTTGTGGCGAGTGTAAGCCTTTATCTGGTATTCTCATCTATTTAGTACATGGTATGTTGTAATGATATCCACCTTGCGAAGCGTCTCCGATATGCGCTTCTATCCTTAGTGAGATTTTTGAGTCCCATGAGGATAGGACCGCATATTGGGCGTGACAAGTTGGTATCAGAGCCTCTACCGACTGCAGGAGCCCGCTTGATTGATCGAACCGCTCACGAATCTAGAAGAAAACTATTTTGAGTCTAGCTATATATTGGAGAGTACGAATTCTTTTTACTCCTTATCCCCTTCGTCGCTCTAGTGAGGAATTGTGACGTAGGTGTTTTGATTCTACTACTCTTCTCACTCAATTTTTTTTAGGATCACGCGGGTATTTTCGGAATCGTTGCGATATCGGTGTGACAGAATTCTGTTCTTGGTGCCTCCTGACCGTATGGATTGGACCCGGGGAGTTGAGCTCCAAGGGGTTCTTGTCACACTTGCTATCGTCCCAGTTCCTGAATACCAGAGGACGCCGACATCGAAACGCGTCTATACTTTTTGTGGTGGCAAATAGTGCCATGAATTTTCCCCAGTACTGGAGGAGATAGCTCGGATGATCCACCATGACTAGTATCGCTGTGTTTTTGAAGGTCTGAGGTAGACGAATTTCCGAAGTTTCTCGATTGTGTGTAAAGGGTTGCGGATGCAGCTGCAGCTGATTAGGTTGTTGTTTGCTATGAGTAGGTTCCTGGACCCACAACCTGATTGCATAACCAAGAAGTTTTGGGAGTTCTTAGGTGGGGATTCAAGTAGTTACCTAGGATATCTTTCCGACAGATCCATGATATGAGATTGGGGTTCGACGTTTAGTGGTCCGCCTGTCCACGGTCGTTTTTACAGCGGTGCTCGTTGCATCTTAAAGAACCCTTGTAGCTTTGCTACGGTTCGGGGATGCTTCATTGTCACGTACACTACCTTGTACGGATGGCCACTGTAAGATCGAGCCCGTGTGGGCCCCACCACGAAAATTTCGGACGAAATCTCTAGCGTATGTTTGTTCCGGCTTATTCTACAAGCCACATCCAGTGTTTTGTTTTGAGTTGCGGTATTCGAGTTGCTTCGAAGTCAAGTGTGAATTCCATATCTTTCCTAAGCGGTGTTCTCATATTTCTATGTCAATACTAATCCTTTTGACCGATCGTATTGTCATGGAAATTTCTTTTCAATCGGTGTGCTTCTCTTCGAGATAATCCAATCTTTTTCACCATTTGCAAGATCAATTCTCAGTTTTCTCAACGACGTTCGTTTCAGCCGTCCCAAGTTGTTTTTATTTTCCCACCCTCCCACCCTTTTTCTTCACGGAGTCAGAGATCTCAAATCAAGTATCCATTTTATTCATGTGAACTCTCTTCATTCTTTTTTCTGCAATATTCTTAGCTGGTGATTTCTCATGAAGATGCTTAGGAGCTACAAGTTCATCATTCTTCGTTATCGTTTTCTTCTCGGGTGGTCTAAATTCAAGCTCTCGGTGTTCATCATATCATTTTCTTCTATTCTAATGTTTTCCTGCAATGGAAGTACTTATCCAAGCTTCTCTTGCTTATTCACCTCTCTCTATTCTTCCCCGGAGTGCCAAAATTATCTCAGAAGATTCGTGTTTCCATTCAAGATCCGTTCGAGCTATTTCGCGATTGTTACCTCATTCAAGTCTTCCAAATCAACCGGTGCAATCTCTTCAAGTGATCAATTCCAACGGTATTTCTTTTGAGTGGGCCCATAACCCACAGGTCTTTTCCCAGGATCTTACCTGACTCTTCTAATTTTTCCGGTGCTATTCTCAAATTCTTTGAAAGTTTGACGTAAGAATGGATTCCATCAGTCAATTGCCTTCTCCAAGATTGCTTTCAAATTCTTGTCTTCTTTGGCTCAACCTTTCTATTATTCAATGTTCCGGAGTGTCTCAACATTTTTGGTGGTGTTCCTCGTCGTCATTCTCAGCGTTGAAGACCGAAGAAGAGTTTCTCTTAATCTTTGCCCGTTCTTTGGAAGATTCGTGGTTCTAGCTTCATGCCATTCTCACAATTGTTTTCAATTGGGAGAATTATTTTCATACCCATCCAGAGCATTTCATGAGTTCTTTCCATTTTTGATTCTCCGAACGCCATCATTTCAGAAGAATTCTCCATTCTCAACGTTCTTCTCTCGTTCTCAAATTCTTCCGGTGCTTCGTTCAAGCAGTCTATAATCAGCTCGTGATCTCTTCGTTCTCTTGTATCTAAATTCCCTCAAGTATCTTCGTGCATTTTCTAATTCTTCCCGGCGATTCGTTCTTTTTCTCTTACGGTGGTTCATTCAAGATTCCACTTTCTTTATTATCGTATCAATTCATTCGTTCTTTTTAAATCCTACCGGTGGTTTGTTGAAGACCTTACCAAGTTTGCGCTATATCTCTGTTCAATCTTTTCAAGAAGAATAAGTAGTATGCAAATCCATTGCTTTTCATCAATTTATTTTGATGAAGGATAGACATATCATAATTCTTATTCTTGTTTCATGGAGGCGATTTAATTCCTTCTTCCGGAGGTTGTTCATGTTGAATAAATTCTCTATTCATTGCTCATCTTTCTTTTCCGGAGTTCAAAGTTTTTCTCATTATCTCGTCATGAAGCTCAATCTAAATCATCGCAAGGTTCCATCTTGTTCTTTTCAGCCTTCACTTCCTTCCTACCATTTCTTTCATTTCCGGAGTTCTTCCAAGAGGTTCTTCATGGTGGTTTGTTAAGGATTGAATTCATTCTCGAAGTGTTCTTCAAGATTCTTTCTCGAAGCTAAGATCCTCCAAGCTATACTCAAAAATAAACATGATGTTCAACACATGTTTTGTGTTGAGGAGCTCAAGCATGTTTTATCTTCCATTACAATGTGCAAATCCTTTCTACCTTGTCTTTTGAGGTGGTGCTATGTCATTTTTGATAATTTCCCTTCGTGGTTCATGATTCACAAGTTGTCAGGAATGAGATATGTTAAAACCATCATTTTCTCTTCGCCCAGGAGATCTTTTCAACTCATCAATCTCTTCGTTGGAATTATCTTGGTATAGATTTCACCTAAAGCCTATCCTAAGGTGGTGCTATTGTGGTGCTTATCAATGATCCAAGTTTCTCCTTCTCTTCTCGATGAAAGAGGTTTTCATCCCTTCGAGATCTCAAGCAATCAATTGTTTCCATTAGTGGCCGGTTTTAACCTCAAAAATGTTGAGATGTTTTCCATAAGCCCACAACAAGCTTATTCTTTCGTTGTTGATTTTCCAACAACTCCGTTCAATCCTTCTTGTAAGGATGCTTTTCAAATTTAATTGTGATAGAAGTTGTCATTTTCTTCTCCGTTCTTTTCTTTCCAATGATTTATCTTCTATTCTTTCGTTCCGGAGGCATTGCGATGTTTCTCTCTTCGAACCATTATCTCGTTTCGCCAAGATCATGTTCTTTCCTTGCTTATCCATTTTACCTGAGTGTTGTGCCATGTTTTCTAATCCTTTTCCTCTTATCAAGCCTTGCTTCTCTTTTTCAACCGGAGTGCTGCCCAAAATCTTTCTTGCCCCTTGTGCCATTTCTTCATGTCTTTCAACCTCTCAAGTTTCTTTGGTTTGACTCGTTTGTCCAAGAAGCAACATTGTTTTACCTCTTCCTTTTTCCTCTTCCTCTTCTCATGCTTAGATCTCAGGGCGAGATCTCTTGTAAGTGGGGGAGTGTTGTGACAGCCCAAGATCGACGTTCCAGATGCCTCCCGTGCTTTTCGTGTAGCCGCGTTAATTATTTGCTTGTTCCATTTCATCATGGCATCATGCGCATTGCATTCACATGTTTTCATAAAAACTCGTAACCGTTCGTAGTTGCCGCGTCTCTCTTTGTCTCCGTTGGCCTTTTGTCAGACCCCTTTGCCTTCGTTGACCTCTCTCAGACCAACCGGGCCACTTCTTTCCCTCTTGTCTGACCGCCTAATCTCTCTGCACAGCTATAGACCGCCTTGCAGCACAGTCCGAAAACTGTCCCGAACCCGAACTGACCAGTCATGACCGATGGGTCCAGATCAATCCCGAACTACCCCAGACATCTTCAGTTTCTTCATTGGACTCCCCTAGCCTTTTATCTCGGCCGTCCGATCTAAATCGGAGGGTCCAGTTAGCCCTAACCTAACCCACTTCCTATATATAGTCAGTCCATCCCTAGACCTAGCCGTCCCATCCATCCAATCCTCCTAGCTGCCGCCATTTCCCTACTGCCTCCCTCCCTGCATCGTGCGCCGCTATGCCCGGCCTCGTCTTCTCCGGGAGGTCGTCCCGCTCGGCCTGCAGCGCCCGAGGGCTCCTCTATGCCCGCGTCGCCCTGCCCCTGTTTTCTTCTCCTCCTCCCTTCGGTCTCTCATCTGCTCTCTCTCTCTCTCTCTCTCTCTCTCTCATTTCCCAGGTGCACCTCAGGAGCCGGCCATGGATGCCCGAGCCGCCATGGTTTCTCCCTGTGCTCCAAGTCCACCATCCGCCCCGGATACGGCCAGGAACCGGACGGGACCGAGCCCCCACACCGGAGTCCATGCTTCCCCGAGATCACCCCAACCCCGCCGTGGGCGACCGCAAGACAGCAACCGTCGCGGCCGCACCAGTACCATCGCCGGCGGCCTATCTCCGGCCAGATCCAGTCAGCCCACCCGTGTCCATCGCCGCCTTGAACCACCCCGTGCCGATCCCCTTCGCCGGCCTCCCGCACGCCTCGCCCTGCGGCCTGCCACCTCTGCTTCGAACACG
>CM077672.1:125000-307500 GCA_039707655.1 Elymus sibiricus | reverse complement strand
GGGCCGGGGCAGCCAAGTAGTGCTCCCAGGTCATTCCTAGCTCTCGAACCCGGCCCTCACCGGGCAACGTGACCCACCCCGGGAAGCTCTGGCGACAAATCACGCCAAGGACACTGTTGGGCTTGCGGCAACCAGGCCCGTGTGTCCAAGACCTGCAGTATGACAAGGCCAACGCATTAGATATTCGAAGAAACGTGAAGACAAAAGGTTAAAAAAGAGTAAATGCACTTACTTCTCCCCCTGCGGCGCAATCAACCACCTCTGGTCGGGGGTCGCCGGGGTGGGCGGGAGCTTTGTACCACCACGCTGGTAGACTTTGCGCCCCTCAACCCACTCACTCTCGCTATAGCTATCAGAACTATAGCCACCCTCAGCACGGCCACTCGACGAGCCCGCACCTGGGTTCTACTGCGACTCAGCGTGATCCCCAGTCTCGTGGGACGAAGGCTCGGCGGCCCGACGCTCGTCGGCCCTAGGCTCGTCGGCCGTAGGCGTGTCTGTCGTAGCCTCGTCTGTCGTAGGCTCGTCGGCCTGAGGCTCGTGGACCGAAGTCCGAGACGGCTGCACCTCAGGCTGCTCCATCTCAGACGGAGCACTCCTGTGGTCGGGTGAATCAGCTGGGGGTGGCGGCGAGGAAGGCGTAGTAGCAGCCTTCCTACCTCTCCCGCCGCCACGTCCACCTCTACCAACCTTCTTCCCCCCCCCGACCTCTCCCGGTCGAAGAAGAAGCGCCCGCCGGTGTCTGCATACTGAGATCCAGCGCTCTCCGGAGGTGGTGGGGTGGGATGGAAGTACCCCTCCCACCACGCGCCGAGGAAGGAGCCTCGGAGCGCTCTCGACCCGCGCCCACCATCTGTCAACACCTGCAATGACAAAGAGTAAACGAAGTTAGTACAACATTAAAAAAATGAATACCTGACATGAATATAATTTAAGTGTATCATCATCATGAACATAATAAAAAATTGAATACCTAACATGAACCAATTAATAATATATATGTACATAATAATAATTGAATACCTGACATGAACTATAATATTAATCTTCATCGTCATCATTAATAAATGCATCATCATCGTCTATATATGCTTCGGGGTCAATAAATGCATCATCATCATCACTATCAGTAATGACGTGCTCATCATCATCATCAATAAATGCATCAACATGTGGAAGGCCTCTTGTACGTAATCGGTCAAGCATTGACAGGTCATCCGCAGCAGTAACCTCTTCTTGTTCCGGCTCTTCTTGTTCCGGTTCAGGCTCGGATTCACTGCCGCTGTCTACTTCAATGTTCTGAGGTGAAGTAGAGCGGTTCTTGAAACGTTTTTTGGAAAGACGTGTCTCTTGGAAGAATTCTCCTTCATATGTGTCTGGGTTAATGTGAGGTTCATAATCCTCTTCATTGGGGGGAGGTGGTCTAACATGTGGCGGCACTTCATAAACGACATCCCAACCTTTGAGATTTGGATCACTTTGGCAGGCCCACGGTAGATAGAAAACTTGGGTGGCCTGTTGAGCCGTAATATAGACATCGGGAACATCCAAATGGGTGCTTTGTTTGATTTCGACTAGCCCTAGATGTTCATGAGTCCTTCTAGTCTCCTTCGGCTGGAACCAATAACATTTGAAGACTACGACTTTCGGTGGGTTTGCACCATAGAATAGAAGTTCATAAATTGCTTCAACTCTTCCATAATACTCGGTACCTCCTTCGCCGATAGCAGAGACACAACAATTTGTAGACTTTCGGTCGGCCATAGATAGCTCTTTGCCATAGGTACGAAAGCGATACCCGTTGATGTCGTATTTGTCAAATGAACGGACCTTATAGTCAAAACCATTTGCGACTTGTCTCAATTCGGAGTCCATAGACTCTGCATTAGCCTACAAGTTTAATACGAAAGGATTGTTGCATTAGCCGCAAACTAGACGAAGAAATGAAATGGTCTAATGGAAATTACCGTTTGTTTGAACCAAGAGATGAAACCGGGATAGCCTCCTACATGCTTTGCCAGAAGCTCATACTCTTCGATGGAATCCTTTTGGATCACCGCTCCATCCGAGAATTTGGCGACGTATCGACTGTATCACATATCCGAGAATAAGAGCATTTCAAAGGAATTAGAAGTTGCGGAACAATGTACCGAGAACTTACTCGATGTACGGCCGCACTTCTGTTAGGTTGTTGAAGATATACAACGAAATGGTCCGCCATTCTTCGACATCCAACGGTATTGCTTTCGAAGCACCGGCTGGTGCGAGGTTCCCTTTGAATAGGCTGAGGTTGGATCGACCTTTTTCACGGTTGCCATCATTGTACCGAGGCTTCGGATTATGCAAATGACGATTCTTGGCTTTGTAGTGTGCTGTCACGAAGTTTGCGGCCTCCTCAGTAATGAATGCCTCGGCCATCGATGCTTCAATTCTACGTTTATTTTTACATTTTGCTCGAAGCGTCTTCTGCATCCTCTCAGTTGCGAAGCACCAACGATTTTGCACGGCCCCCCCAATCTTGCCTCGGTCGGGAGATGCAAAATCAAATGCTGCATTGGATTAAAGAATCCCGGTGGAAAGATCTTTTCTAACTTGCAGATCAACTCCGGCGCCAACTCTTCCAGTTCGTCTAGCACGTCAGGCGATAGTTCTTTCGCACAAAGAGCATGAAAGAAATAGCTCAGCTCTGCCAGTACTAGCCATTCATCCTCAGGGATAAAGCCACGCAACATCACCGGCATTACCCGCTCAAGCCATATGTGCCAATCATGACTCTTCATACCAAATATTTTCAATTTGTCAAGACTCGCTCCCCTCTTTAGATTCGTTGCATACCCATCGGGGAACATCAACTGCATTTTCACCCACAAGATCATTTCCCTCATAGCTGGCCTTCCAAGATTGAACCATGCCTTTGGCTTCCTCCAGTTCTTCTTTTCTTTCGGTTGTCGCATGTTTTGTAACGGTCTATCACATAGAGCCTCTTGATCGACTCTAGCCTTAGGGTTATCCTTTGACTTCCCCTCTATGCCGAACAATGTACCAAAAAGGGCCTCGGCGATATTCTTTTCAGTGTGCATCACGTCGATGTTGTGTGGGCAAATGAGGTCTTTAAAGTAAGGCAGATCCCACAAGCATATCTTGTGAGTCCAGGCATGTTCCGAATTATACCCTTTGAAATATCCTGGACGCTCTGGATTAGGATCGAGAGCGTTTAACTGATCCAGGGCCTGTTGGCCTGTCAATGCAGGTGGTGCAGAGTTTTTGACAACTCTACCTTTCATGAAATTTTTCTTGTCTTTTCTGAACTTATGGCCAGGATCTAGGAACTGTCTATGCAAGTCGAAGCAAGAATACTTGCGACCCGCCTGCAGCCAACGGAACTGAAGAGCTGCCTTGCATGTGGGGCACGGGAACCTTCCATGCACACACCAGCCAACGAATAGCGCATACGCCGGCAAGTCATGCGTCGAGTACATGTACCACACATGCATTTTGAAGTTTTGTTTTGTAGCGGCGTCATATGTCTTGATCCCATTATCCCAAGCTTCTTGCAATTCATCCTTAAGCGGCTGCATGTACACATTCATATTCTTCCCCGGATAGTTGGGCCCTGGAATTATCAACGTCAAGAAAATGTTCTTTCTTTTCATAATCTCTCCGGGGGGTAGATTGAGTGGAATGACAAATACAGGCCAGCAACTGTATTGGGTTGCCGTCATACCAAACACTTGGAACCCATCCGTGCTGATGGCGACTCGAGGATGCCTTGGATCTGCCGCTTTGTCCTTATGTAAAGCATCGAAGTGCTTCCACGCAAAAGCGTCTGAAGTGTGTCCCAACATCGGATTCCCATCTGCATCTAGTTCGGTTCTTTTGCCCAATTTATGCCACGTCATCTGTCTGGCCGTCTCTTCGACCATGAAAAGACGTTGAAGTCTTGGTATGATTGGCATATACCGAAGAACATTAACTGGGATTTTGGTCTGACTCTTCTCACCCATACCGTTGTCTACCACAACATACCTGGAAGACTTGCAAATGGGACAATAGTTGAAGCCTGCATACTCAAGCCTAAATAAGGCACATCCATTCTCACAGGCATCTATCTTCTCATAGGGCATCTTAAGCGCACGTAGGATTTTGTCCGACTGGTACAGGTTTGCTGGCAATACATGGCCTTTGGGTAGAAAGCGTCCAAATATCGTCATCATCGCGTCGTAGCATTCTCTGCCCAGGTTGAACTGAGCCTTGAGAGCCATTACTTGCACGATGGCATCCAGCTGACAAAGCTCAGTGTGCTCGTGGAGAGGACGTTTTGAAGACTCCAACATTTCATAGAAGGCCTTTGCAGATTCCTCCATCTCATCATCCGAATCCCGAGCATCATCAAAGTCTTGCACCATGTCTTCGATCCCGGTACCATGCTCGTCGGTGCGACGACGAACCACCTCAGCTCTGGCACGTTGGGCAGACTCACCATGAAATCTCCACACCGTATAATCAGTCGTAAAACCCCACTTCTGCAAGTGTTTACCCATTTCATCCCGTGTCCACTTTTTATGGTTGTCGCACCGGACACAGGGGCACCAGTTTGTTTCCTGTCCATTTGCAAATGCGGCTCTCACAAACCCCTTGGTTTTTCTTAGCCATTCATGGGTCATGTCTTTCTGACTAGTGTGACCGGTGTACATCCACGCACGATCACTCATCTTGCCTAGCTACTGGACACACAAGAAATATATACATAATTCAGCAAACCATATTCATCAGTTAATAGAGTTTGTCAGTTTTATTACGTCCATGCAACCTAGACGCTAGTAGGTAAAGATAGGTCCTAATCCCACCCGAGTATGTGTAGATTGGGTTCGTTTTCCCATGCTCTGCTCCGGATCCGACGCACAATTTCGGCAGCACCTCCCCGCTGTTCTCCTGATACACGTCTCGGCAATAAGCAGAGAGGATGTGTACCCGGAGAACAACAGGGAGGCACTGACGAAATTCTGCATCGGATCCGGAGCAGAGCATATGGGAAAACGAACCCAATCTACACATACTCGGGCTGTCCATGGATAACGTTGGACAATTCGAAAGAATCACGGTTATAAATATGCAAATGCATGCATATTTATAGATGTAACCCTTTCGAACGGGAGACGCATAGTGGTCACGCATACTGATGATTGACACCTATAGCTAGCAAGTTTCATCGGCACAAAGACCGGAACAGAGCAAATGAAGGGGGGAGGAGGAGATGTCATTTGTGCTCACCCACGAACGCAGGGGCGGAGCTCGTCGAACGCACGGGGAGGTCGTCGAACACCAGACCCTCGCAGCCCCGAAAGAACTGCACATTTAAATCCACCCGATCAACACAAATATATATGATGTTTTTCTTAACAAAATTGGGAAATATACTTCCCAACTCATAATTCACAAATATATGACCCCGTCGGCCTCTGGAAGGCCGAAGAGCACCTTTTCGGTCAACAGGAGGCCGAAGATGTGTCGGGGGTCAGGGCTGTCGTGTCTGGGTGGCGTGGTGTCGGGGTGTCGTGGTGTCGGGGTGTCGTGTCGGGGTCGGGGTGTCGGGGGGTGTCGTGTCTGGGTGTCGTGGTGTCGGGGTGTCAGGGGTGTCGGGTTGTCGGGGTCGGGGTGTCGTGTCGGTGTCGGGGTGTCGGGGAGTGTCGTGTCTGGGTGTCGTGGTGTCGGGGTGTTAGGGGTGTCGGGGTCGGGGTGTCGTGTCGGGGTCGGGGTGCCGTGTCGGTGTCGGGGTGTCGGGTCGGGGTCGGGGTGCCGTGTCGGGGTCGGGATCGAGGTCGGGGTGTCGGGGTCGGCGTGTCGGGTCGTTGTCGGGTTGGGGTCGGGGTCGAGGTGCCGTGTCGGGGTCGGGATCGAGGTCGGGGTGTCGGGGTCGGCGTGTCGGGTCGTTGTCGGGTTGGGGTCGGGGTCGAGGTGCCGTGTCGGGGTCGGGGTTTTTCCTCTTTTTTTTCTTTTCTTCTTCTTCCTCTTCTTCCTCTTCTTTCTTTTCTTCCTTTTCTTCCTTTTTTTTCCTTCTTCTTCTTCTTCTTCCTCCTTTCCTTTTTCCTCTTCTTCTTCTCCTCCTCTCCTCTTTTTTCTTCTTCTTCTTCCTCTTCTTCTTTTTTCTTCTCCTCCTCCTCTTCTTCTTCTTCCTTTCGTTTTTTCCTCTTCTTCTTCTCCTCCTCTCCTCTTTTTTTCTTCTTCTTCTTCTTCTTTTTTCTTCTCCTCCTCCTCTTCTTCTGTTTCTTCTTCTTATTATTATTTTTTGTTCTTTTTCTTTTTTCTTTTTCCTTTTTTTTCTTCTTCTTTTCTTCTTTTTTTTCTTCTAGGTTTTTTCTTTTCTTCTTTTCTATCTAAGTTTTTTCTACCTAATAAAAACTAACTAATATGAACTAATAACTAACTAATATAAACTAACTAAATGAACTAATAAAAACAGAAAAAAAAACAGGAAAAAAAACAAAACAGGGGGGGAATGGTGGAGCTCACCGGAGGGTGGTCGAGGCGGCGGCGCTGGGGAGGAGGGGGGCGGCGGCGGTCGGCGGGGAGGAGGGGGGCGGCGGCGGTCGGCGGGGAGGAGGGGGTCGGCGGGGAGGAGGGGGTCGGCGGCGAGGGGGCGGCGGCGGCGCTGTGGAGGAGGGAAGGGGGCGGCGGCGGCACTGTGGAGGAGGGGAGGGGGCGGCGGCGGCGCTGTGGAGGAGGGGAGGGGGCGGCGGCGGGGAGGAGGGGGGCGGCGGTGGTCGGCGGGGAGGAGGGGGTCGGCGGGGAGGGGGCGGCGGCGGCGCGCAGAGAGAGAGAGAGAGAGAGATGTGAGAGAGAGAGAGGGGGTTTGGGCGCGGGGGGCGAAAATTAAGCCCCCCTCTTTGCCGTCTGCTGGCAGACGGCAAAGAATTCTTTGCCGTCTGCCAGCAGACGGCAAAGAGGGGGGCCGTTAGCCCGTCCCCGCCGTTACACTGTGGGCCCCCCCTCACCTCTTTGCCGTCTGCTGGCAGACGGCAACGAGTTCTTTGCCGTCTGCCAGCAGACGGCAAAGAAGTGGCCCGTGTGACCTAGCCAACGCAGTGCCCCGTGGGCCCCACTTTGGTCTTTGCCGTCTGCTGGCAGACGGCAAAGAACTCTTTGCCATCTGCCAGCAGACGGCAAAGAAGTGCAGATGGCAAAGAGCCTCTTTGCCATCAGTAAGTTCTTTGCCGTCTGCTTTATAAAACCGGACGGCAAAGAGCCTCTTTGCCATCTGCCAGCAGACGGCAAAGAGCTGGCAGATGGCAAAGTCCCTGATTCCAGTAGTGCATGATAATACAGCCTCTAACCTTCCACCATCCCAGCAAACCGTTGTTTGGCTATGTTACCGCTTTGCTCAGCCTTTCTTATAGCGTTGCTAGTAGCAGGTGCACTTGCGGTTTGTTCCATGTTGGGACATGGATATCATGGGATATCACAATATCTCTTATTTAATTAATGCATCTATATACTTGGTTGTGTGTGGAAGGCTCGGCCTTTTGCCTGGTGTTTTGTTCCACTCATGCCACCCTAGTTTCCGTAATACCGGTGTTATGTTCCTTGATGAGCGCTTCTAACACATGTGGGGCATATGGGAACCCCCCTGATCATTCGTTTTAGGATAAACTTCTCCAGCAAGGCCCAACATTGGTTTTACCATTTGCCTAATAACAACTAAAACTTGCATAGGGACTTACCGGTACCCGAGGATAATTAATCAACAACCCCGAGCCGGTCCTCCTCATGAGTGTTGGTCCAAACTAGAGCAGCTTGCGGCGCCGCCCGGGACAACTCGTGGACTTGGTCGTTGTAACCATAGCTCATCTGACGTGTCCTGAGAACGAGATACACGGCTCCTATCGGGATCGTTGACACGTCGGGAGGTCTTGCTGGTTTAGTTTTACCTTTTACGATGGCTTGTCCACCGGGATTCCTTATCGTAAGCATCGTGTTATCATGGTGTGACGATGTTCCATCGGAAGCGTGTGGTAATTTATAATGGACTACTTGGAGCACCCCTGCGGGGTTAAATCTTTCGCGAAGCCGTGCCCGCGGTTATGTGGCGACTTGGAAATTTATAACCTCCGGTTGTAGAGAACTTGACACTAAATCTAATTAAAATACACCAACCGCGTGCGTAACCGTGACCGTCTCTTTTCGAGGGAGTTCAGGAAGAGAACACGGTGGGGTTATGTTTGACTCGTAAGTAGGTGTCCAGTATCACTTCTTGATCATGCTAGATTGCGACCGTTTATGCGTAGTTTACTCTTCTTATTCTTATACTCGTAAGTTAGCCACCATACAATGCTTAGTGCTTCCTGCAACCTCACCACTTTACCATTCCATACCCATTAAGCTTTGCTAGTCTTGATACCCATGGTAATGGGATTGCTGAGTCCTCGTGGCTCACAATTTACTACAACAACAGGTGCAGGTACAGGTAAAGCGATGCTTTGACGTGAGAGCGATGCATGTTTGCTTTTGGAGTTCTTCTTCTGCTTCTTCTTCTGCGCCGATCATAGGATGGGTTCCCGGTTGGCAGCCTGGGACTAGCAGGGTGGATGTCGTTCTTCTTTTTTGTTTGATTTCATCCGTAGTCGGATCCTGCTCTTCTGTATGATGATTGCTATGTATTGATGTATTGATGTATTCATGCTGTAGCTCGTGGCGAGTGTAAGCCTTTATCTGGTATTCTCATCTATTTAGTACATGGTATGTTGTAATGATATCCACCTTGCGAAGTGTCTCCGATATGCGCTTCTATCCTTAGTGGGATTTTTGAGTCCCTTGAGGGTAGGACCGCATATTGGGCGTGACAGGGCCGGTCCACAGAAAGGCTGTTAACGGCCTGTTCGCATATAGCCCATTTACAGCCCGCTAACTCATGGCCCGTTATGGCCTATCCGAATTAGGCCCAGTAGCGTCATCTGGGCCGTCCAATATGATTCTAGCCCGTTGTAACTTCCGGCCCATGTATGGCCCATGACGTCTTTCGGCCCATATGAGGCCTTTTGTAACTCTGGGCCCTTTAACGGCCCGTGGTGAAACTGGCCCATAATGAATAGTATATCGCTTTATACCCATTAACGGCCCATTATTCAGTTGGGCCGTTTCCAGCCCGCGTTATTTTTCAGCCTTCTAAGGGCCCATTTATTCTTGGGCTCATTTCTAGCATTCGATTACTTACGGTCCATTACTGGCCTGTTCCGTTGATGGGCCAAATTCAGCTCGTGGTTATAGTCGGCCCGTTTGTGTCCCGTTAATCCATTGGGCCGTTTTCATAGCGCCATCTAATATGGCTCATTAACGACCCATTATGCCTATCGATAGAATTAAGCCCGTTATACATACCGGCCTATTAACGCCCTTTTTACGGCCCATATTGCGGTCCGTTATTGGTCCACGAATAGTACGGCCCATGATTGGACAATCGATCATACGGCCCGTAGATGGCCCATTGATTCTACGGCTCGTAGAAGGCCCATGGATCCTACGGCCCGTAGGAGGCCCATGGTCACTACAGTAGGTAGCAGGACCATGGTTACAACTGTCCGTATGTTGCCCATGGTTATTGTGGCCAAGTTCTAAAAAAAAGCTTATTGTGGCCACAAGCAAACTGCGGAAAAAGAACTGCAGTGACTACAAGCAAACAAATAAACAAAACAATAAGGAAATAAATAAGCAAGCAACTTATGCAAGGCTATTACGGCTATTACACATATTACATCCACTGGGCATCAAAGTTCACTACCAGTGCAAATATAGGGAACAAAGCAGCATATTACATACACTGGGCGTCTAAATTGGCCACCAGTGCAAATAAACGCGGCAGCAAAACAAGTCCATAACTAAAACAACTTCAGAAGAGCTCAAGAAACGTTATCCTGGGTATGCACCATGCTGGCAATAAGCTTAGCAAGCTTATTAGCTTTCTCTTCTTTGGCGCTAAAATCCTCCAACGCTTGTTGTTGCACCAGAAAGTATGCATCTGAATTCTGCAGGGACTTCCTCAGTCCTTCGGCTTCTTGTCGTAGCATAGCTGATCGATGTCTTTCAGCTTGTAGTTGAGACTCAAGAAACCGAACTGATTCAGACAGTGAGTTCGAAGAGCTTGTGACAGCGGTAGTGGCCAGTAACTCGAACACTACAACAAGACAGGACTTTGGGGTTGTCTCACTGTCTTGAAGATAGTTTTACTTATCTGTTTTATCAGCTTTGTTGGAGACCAACAAGGATGTCTCACTATCCTGAACCTTATCTGCATTACTTCCTTTACCATTGCTTAATAAGGTACTCTTCTCCAATATTCTGTCAGCATTCTAAAAGAAGAAACAAGCAGACACATAACAGGTTTAGCATGTAGTATATGAAACTCATTTTGGTGAACCAGTTCAGTAGTAAGGTGGACTGGATTAAACTACCAAGTCTTCTATTGCAAAGTAGTACATAATAGAAGCATCAAACAAACATATATCTATGTGCTATGGTCACTGCATTGTCTTGCCAAATCAAAATAGAGGCACATTTCAAATCATATCAGTTCAAGACAAAGCAGCATTGAAAGAATACAAGTGTGGGAAACTACACGGCACAACAAGATTTCTGATGGGTACCACGGGTATACATGTACAACAACACTATTGGCTCTGTTTTGATGCTAGTAATGTGCATGATATGAGAAGACAACTGTATACACAATTGAAATTGAAATCAACAGAGAGCAATTTAGAAGAGCAAACCAGTTAAAGAAACATGTTTAAACATACCTGTTGTGCCATTGGAGTTTCGATTGGATCCTTCAATTTAAAAATAAGTTTGTATGAGTAAATACAGTGATAAAAGAGCAAAGCAGTATGCACCATAGCAATGGAATCTTACCTGAGAACAGTTGTTCTTAAGGTTTAAGCACTTGTTCTACAAGAACAGAGTACGGTAAGACGCAGGCATATAGTACTTCAAAATAAAAAAATGATCTCATAGACCTTACCACATTCTTGGTTCTGGACCAGTACAGAACAAGGCGTTCCCAGTCATCGTCCCGTAAATGTGTCTCAGGAGAAAGTAAGGGAATTTGATGAGTTTCCTTGCCAGTGAAGTACGTTTTCTTCAGGTAATTCCGATACTGCCACAAAGCATTCTTGAAGATAGCACATGTATTAGCACAGGTTACCTCATCCTGAGTTTCCAAATCGGTCCTTCTCTATAGAGAAAAATGGGAACATTTGCTGTATTATAACCAGCATGGAGGTAGAAATAATGGGACAAAGCAAAGTAATTGCCATGAATAACTTTACTTACACATAACTGCTGGACGAACACCTGCAACTGGCTTTTTCCTTCATGTTCAGTATAATATTTCCATGATGGAAGATAGGCACATAGGATTTAACAACATCAAATGCGATAGATGCTAAACTACAAATGGCTGGTTGTGCTTCGTCCACAGGAATAGGTGTACTAACTGGTGGAGTTGGGGTTCGCCGTGGTAGTCCTGGCGCTTTGGGCACTGGAGCTGCCTTACTAACTGCTCTTGTTTGGGAGCTCTGTGGTGGAGATGGTGTTGTGTCAACTGGAACTGGGTTACTATCTGCTGGGGTTGGGGTTAGATTGGGTGAAGCTGGTTCTCTGTCCATCGGAGTAGGGGTACAATCTGCGAGAGTCTGGGTTATGTGTGGTAGGGCTGGTTCTTGTGCATGTACAACCGGGGTGCTATCTCTATCAAGAGGTAGCACTGTTTTATTTGAAGACCGTGTTTTTACTCCACTAGATACTGCCATCACCCCCTCCAATTCAAATGGCTGGTAAACAAGAAAAGTAGTTCAATGTAGAGACCTTGTATGAAAGACAGATGCAATAGATAGTGAGGAAAAAAGAGGGCATGAAATAGTTCACATATATATTGTTTAACTAAAAAGGATAGCATGACATAATTTCACATATATGATGTCTATCTAAACTGGATAGCATGACATAATTCAAAGATATGATGACTAACTAAACAGGATGGCATGAGATAAGTATATGATGTCTTTAGTAAACAGGTTCGCATGACATAATTCACATACATGTTATCTAAGTAATCAGGAACGCATGACATAATTCACATATGTGATTTATATACTAAGCAGATGGCATTCGCTTATATGATGTCTGAACTAAGAACATGGTGTTGAATATTGTGTATATGATGTCTAAACTATGCAATGCAAGACACCATATGCATGATATGAGCAGTATAACCGTGCCAAGTTAGAGGATACACCTCGGTGGGGGAATAGGACTAGTCATCTATCTCTGAATCCATCTCTGAGGAGCTATCTGGACCCAGCAAGAGATCAGCTTCGACAGGTAGCACTGTCTGCTCTGAAGACCTTGTTTTCACTCCAGATTTTTCCATCACCCACTCAAATGGATGATTCACAGGAAGAGTAGTTGAATGTACAAACATTGTCGACAAATGGAAATGTAATGAAAAAAAGGAATGGCAAGATATAATTCAAATATATGATACCTGGCTAAACAGGATGGCATTGCATATTTCACATATATTATGGCTGGCTAAAAAAGATGAGATTGCATAATTCACATATATGATATAGAAACTAAACAGGTGGCATTACAGAACATGTCTAAACCAAGCAGATGACATATATGATGTCAAAAGTAAGCAATGGAAGGCAACATATGCATGATATGACCAACATCATCATGCCAAGTTAGAGCAAACACCCCAGGGGGTAAATAGGAGTGGTCAGCTCCCTCTGAATCCGCCTATGAACAGATATCTTCCTCTGGATTACAATCTGGAGGAGGGGGGAGGGTTTGCCATTGCACCCACCATGGAGCGATGTCTGCATGACATTGTATTGCCGCGCAAAACTCTTCTCTTTTTCTCTACATGTTCAGCATGACTATGTACAATATCTGACATGCATACGAAAAATATATAGTGAGATTATGTAAGGAGAGCATGTAAAAATCTAGAGTGATGGTGACAACCAGTGGATAGATCCAAAAATAATGATAGCAGGCTGATGATAGATTTAATTTAATAAAAAGACAGATGATGATTGCTTTACTGTTTGTTTCCCACCTAAGATGAACAACATAGACATACCCTAGGTGAACCAGATAATAGACAGAGATACTATTCATTGCTGCCTTGATATGTGCCCCACAAACATTTTAAAACTCAAGTTTGAACATTAATTTGGACCTGACTTGGAGTCTAAGAGGTGAACAGGACGATAAAGTAGCAGGTAATATTAAGCAATGCATAACATAAGCATAAACAAAAGAGTGCGACCTCTCTTGCGGACCCGTGTACTTCTCAGGTTCATCTGTTGAGTCGATGATGGTGATGCAATTGCGGTGGCTGCCGGCGGCGGGGAAGGAGATCTGAGGCGGCGAAAGATGGTCAGGAGTCGTGATGTCTAGTATGGTGGACGCTTCTATCGATGGAGCAGCTCAGGTGAGGTGGACGATGTCACGGCAGGAGCAGAACAAACCACACAAAGTTTTCTTCGACACCTATCTGTAACTGAAGTAATTCTGTAAGGGCTCCTTTGGCTTGCAGGATTCTAAAAATGCAGGGATAGGAAAAACACCAGAATAGGATAGGAATGCACGTGGGAAACAGAGCATTTGTAAACACAGGATTTCTGTCAACTTGGGTGTTTGGTTCACAGGAATTGGAAGAGCAGAGGAATGCAAAGAAACATGGCCAAATTAAAGTGAAACCATATGAAAATGTGTACAGTTAGAATGTTATTCTGCCACTAATGCACTTAGTCTTGTTTTCATGCATAGGATTTTGAAAAGTAGGTCCAGGTGGATGTTTTGCTCCATTCCTTTCAACCAAATGCATGAATAATTGAATAGTAGAGTACCATAGGAAAATTCCAATTGCTATGTTTCTCCTTCACTTTTTCCTTTGAACCAAAATAGCCCTAATGGATCGACATGAATGTAGAGTAATAAGTGATGCGACAAGTGTACAACCTCTTTGGCGTAGCCGTGTCGACCTCAGCATCATTGGGTTGGTCGCTGAAGAAGTTGCGACAGAGATGGCTGTCAGAGGTGTGGAAGAAGATCTGAGGTGTCTGTAGACGGCGTCGAGGGTACTGCTCTGTTGTGATGGATGGTTCCGTCGTTGGAACAGCTCCGGCGAGCTGTACGACATCAAGGCTGAAGCAGTACAAGACAGACATCGTTAATCTCAAGTGGGATTCTAATAGCATCTCCAATAGATGATGTAAAATACTTTACCAAAAAGTGGTAGATGTAAAATATACATCACCAAAAAACACCTGACTCCAACAGATGAGGTAAAAACTGTTGACTCTGAACTTAACTGTCGAAACTGAAATTTACTGTCGAATCTGAATGTTACTGTCGAAACTGAACGCACTAGTAGCAGAGAAGCACTTCACATGTAGTTTAGGCCGCTCGAGCATTAGTAGTAGAGAAACAGTGATCTAAATTAGCAGGCGATCAACAGGGAACACACTAGCAGATTGCAGCCAGAGCAGCAGCACCTGGAGTAGCAGCGCGAACTAGAGCCAGAGCAGCAACTCGTGTAGCTGTAGGAGCCCGTGTACCAGCATCAGCAGCACGAGCGAGAGTGTGGCATCCCGCCTAAATACCATTGTAGTCAGACGATCGCCGCACACACCAACCCAGGAAATCACTCTGGCATGCGCTTCTATAACAAGTATCATGAACATAGGCATTTCTATTAATGGATATATAAGTCTTACATGATATTTTACAAGGGAGATGGCAGCGGAAAAGCTCTATCTAAGGCAGCATGGTCTTGGTGCGGCTCCAATCCACAGGGATCTGACTGGGTTACTCTTCTAGCCCGCGAACACTCCGGCTCCTCGCTAGTGGACGTCGGATCCTTAGGTGAACCTGGCCATGTTGAAGGCCGCTGAGTACTTTTGAATGTACTCGCAAGCAAACCAAATAACATATACACCAAGCAAAGCAATCCATGGCAATCAAGCATGCATTTGTTATTAGAGCAACCTTATATATTAAGGCATAGCATATCTATCTAGCAAGATTAATTATTAGGTTATAACAGGATTATCTAGCAATATAACTACCAAAATGAAGACGATAAGGTAAAGCATAACAGTAAATGCAATTGATCAAGTTCGTCCACATGATCCCTCCGGATCCATGTTCTTCTCATAGCCATCCCTTGGCTACATTCCAAACCTTGGACATCATTCGATGTCCGGGCACCTGCACAACAAGTCTTACAACACTTTACCTTTCTCTGGTTCAATATTGACAATAACTTAATATGGTTTATTCCTCCAGACTCGATACAGACCAAATAGTGTGACCTAGTATGAATTTTGTCCCACGACCGAGGATGCGGCTATTTTAATAGATTTACACTCTGCAGTGGTCGCGCACTTTACCCACACCATGGAGCTCCTGGCCTCATACTCTAGTACATGTTCCCATTCGGGTGGACCGGTGCTGCTCCAACAAAACTTGTCTATAGCCCGGCACTCTTACGGTCCCACCGACAATCATACCCCTTCCGGGTCAAGTCCTGGGTGGCCCCTGTGTCACTCCTGACACCTGCCACCGTCGTGGCCAAACTAAACTGTCCCAAACGGGGACCCCGGGCTAAACAAATAACTAGGCGCACAAGGTTATCGCCGCCTACCGGGCTAGGGTAGGACGCACGCATAACCTTTCCTCTTTGGTGGTACCGATAAGAGGCAAGACAACAGACCAAGTTAGGGCCTCCCCATAAAGGCAAATGTGGCTGCACTGATGAGCTCAGTTCGGTGGCACTATAACTCGATCCAGCCGACGGAGGAGGTTGTCATTATTAAGTCACATTCGTTATCATCGTAATAACAGTAACAATGCATGATGTACACATAACAACCTATCTCCACATTGTCACATACGAGTCACTAGTGCAATAATATGATGAGCATTAGCAGGTAATGTAAATAGCAAGTTCAACCTAGCAGGAGTTCAATTATTTTTATCACAGGCATAATCATTAATTAAGCACGCAAGAATAACATAGAGCAATGCTTTAGGGCATATATGAGATGGTTGGCTTGCTTGGGGTCAAAGAGTTCATCAAAAAGAAGTGCGATCGTCTCGCGGACGGAATTGCCGGAAAAGTTTCCCTCCAAAAATAGCTGAATAGAGGGTAGGGGCAAAATGGTAATTTTCAAAATGTGTAAACATTATGAAAATGACTTCATCAGAACGGGCTCGACGAACAAAGAAGGTGGGCTTTGGAATCACCTGAATCGGACTTACGGTTGCAAAGTTGTGCACTTAACGAGTGAACGCCCACACTTTAACCGTTTAGGCCGCCGGCTGGAAAATGAAAGCGTATTTCACGAAATACGCCTTCGGTAAGAGAAAACACACTTTATGGAATGCGCTTCCACTTAACTGGCTGGGCCCGGCCATTAGGTCGCTTACACACGGGCCCCGCGTTGACCTCTCTCTCCTTCCTGTTTCCTTCTCCTTCCTCACGACGGAAACAGAGGAGGGCGCTGGCGTCGATCGATGGCGCAGCTCCGGTGCGCGGGGAGGCAGGGTGAGGGCGGGGATGGACCCGCAGCACCTTGCCCCGTCCACTAGTGGGCTTCACGGCGTCGGGGATGGCCGGGGTTGGGAGTGGCCCTAGCTCGGGCGGGAGGCGGCCACGGCGAGGTTGGGACCGAGGACCTGGCCCCTCCAGAGGCCAACCGAGGCGCGGGAGGGCTCCGGTGGGGTAGTGGTGGTAGGCTGATGGTGTTAGGAGGAGAGGAGGGGCTCGGGGTGGAGTGGATTTAGGCAGACACCGAGGCATGGCGACGGCGGCCGAGGGGAGTGATTCGAGCGGGAGAGCTTGAGTGCTTCGGGCAGGAGCTAACAGAGAGAGAGGTAGGGATGGTGTGAGCTCGAGGGGCTTCGGGCGTGGGCTATTTATAGCCTGGCTGGCCGAGGCGATAAGCATGGCCATGGCGGGTGGACGAGCACGGCCATGGGACTGGAGCTCGGAGGTGATGGCTCTGGCTGGTGCACGGCATCGCAGAGCTTCACGGGCGAGCTGTGGCGACGCGCTGGCACGCATGAGAAGGCTCGGCGTGGAGGTATACGGCGGCGGCTGTTCAAGAATAGTGGTGGAGTTATGGCATCCGACGTGGCGCGGCGAGGAAGAACACGGAGGGGGAAGGGGCTAGAGAGTGGGTACGTGGGTGCTGCGGAGCCATGGGACATGCTCGGACAAGCAGAGGCCAGCCGGAGCTAGCTGGCCGACGCGACCGAATGCGGCCAGTGCACAGAGCACGCGTTTGGCCGTGCCCATGACGTGGTCACCACGTATACCCCGCGTTCTGGCCCTCCTCTGAATGCCACATCTTGTCAAACACGGTGGTCATTGATCATATGGATAAGTTATGACACTAGATGGACCAGGACGGCTCTAGAGTGGTCGAGGTGATCCAGAACAGTTTCTGGATAGAAACTTGGTGCAATAACTGAGGTGAAATGGTTTGATGAATAGGACTGAGATGTTGTCATACTGAAGTGTGGTAGGAAGGTGCAGGTTCTGGCAAAATTTGGGGTCATTTGGACCTGGTCTGCATATACTTCCTTTGTACTGCAGAATTTGGTCCAAAAACTAGGTTTTGAAGCTGGGGTTAAATGGCTCAATGAAATGAGCTGAATTTTGGCATAGGGAGGTGTTTTGGGTGTGAGAATGCACTAGCAAAATTTCATACCATTTGGATGCTCCTACATGGTACTTCCTTCACAGTGCTTTTCTCTGGACAGAAATCAGATGGAATTTTTAGGAGAAATTGGCTTGGCAAAATGATATGAATTTTTGTAGGCCCACATCATATAGGGAATGTGAGGTCTTGGATTAATTTCAAGAATCATGGAGCAATACTATATATAGTTGCGTCACAATCTCAAAATGGGTCCAGAAACAAGAACTGGATGACGCTCTCAAACTTTGAAATGTTGAACTTGGGTTCTTGATGGAAATGGTAAAGATATGGATAGGAGAAGCTCCACAAATTATTTGGGATTTTTCCTGGCTACCAAAATGGTAGTTCCTTTGGAAAGTGCCCAAAATACAATATTGGCTTAAAATAGGAAAATGCAATTTCCCTTATTTAATTATGGCCAATATTTTTATGAGAGCTCAATATGATCACAAAGAATATCTCCACAAGTTTTCATGAACTTTGGAGATGGATATATATTTTTCTGGATTTAATTCCTTTAAACAGTAGAAAAAAGAATTAATTTTAAATGAAAAATATTGCAAATGACTTGGCAATATTTTTGCATCTCCAGGGTTTATAGATATGGAATGATCACTGGGAAAAGTTTGGGAGGTAACAGATCAAAGAAAATTAGGGTTCCTATGTAACGGAAGGAATTAGGGTTTCCCTTCCGGTAACTCGGAAGGTAGGGTTTCGGCGGCAAAATCCTGAGAATATATCTTGGGTGGCAAGGTTGTACTGGGGAAAATCTCTGGTTGGATAGGAAAGGCAAGGCTAAATGACCATCTTCATATACCCAAGAGCGAGAGAAAATCCGATAACACCGAGAGAGAAAAAGACGGGAGTCAAATCCCGCGAAGGAAGAAATCGGGGAGTGAAAACCAGGGTGTCACAAACCTACCCCCCCTTAAGAAAATCTCATCCTTGAGATTTCTGGGCTTACCTCCCGGCGAAGGGGGACATACCTGTGTGTGACTGGGATCCATCAGTTGTCTCTAGTCTTCGTCGGTTCACTGGCCTTTTAACTGCCTATTCTGATGGCTCAGGTGCTGTCTTTTCCAACGACTGCATTGAATCCTTCTCTTTCCTGTCAGGTGGGCCTTTTATCCTAGTAGTTTGTTGCCTAGGGTTGGTGGGTAGCGGGTAGTATCGACAATAGCTTGGTTTCTAAGACCTGGCACCAGCTGCTTCGGGTTTTCTAGCGATACTCCGTATCCTGACTGCCATGGGTGAGACATCCTTTCTGGGTACAGGGCTCACGTGCTCGTATGGCCTTGAGTGACCAGGGGTAGCTTTCTTTCTGTCTTCTGCATTCTGACTTTGTCCTTAGGTGATCCACAATCCAAGAAACAACATGACCGAATTATTACCGCCGTATCCCCAACTGAAATGTCAGGCATGATCACAAAGTAATCATAGACAGTAATCTCTTATCATGGCATCTATGGAATATCGATGCTGATGTGCGTGTGCTTCCAGCTACTCTATCTGAATGTCTTGTTTCCATGTGAGTTCAGATAGTTACACTCTGTCGCTTGTTGAGGTGGCTTCGCCTTATATACCCTCTGTAGTCCTTGTTATGACCACTAAGCTGAACATAGTATGGCTAGCATCCTGTGGAGCGTAGCCTCTTATCTTGGTTGATGGCCTGTATTCAGGATGAGTGCGGTAAGCTCACTTGTAACCGCAAGTAATGTATTGTTGTGGCCGCATATGCAAGAGTCTGACAAGGATTGATAGTATCACCTTGTCTGTGAAATCTCATTTTATTAACCATCACAGAGATTGTTTATCCAAAACTTCTTTGTTCTTGGGGGTTTCTTTTGTGGGCCTGTCATGACCTGCCGACATGGTTCCTTGGTTGTATCCCAGCTTGTCGGGCTTGTCCTCACATCCTTCTCTTGTGTATCCCATAGGGGTTGCTCTGCTCATATCCTTCTTTGAAATATGGGGCCAATGTTTCTCTGAGCACAGTCATTCCCATGTACGAGTGGCTCGCATGAACCGATGAACTGGACTGCATGCTCACAACTTACGCAGGGGTAGGATAAATCCTTTCATAACCATTGAGTTCTGAGGCGGACGTGTGTCTGGACTAGTTCATGCTTCTGACAAGGTTGTTGTGGCCACGATGGAGTATTGAAGAATACTGAATTCCTTATGCTCGAAACTTTTGCCAGGGTAGTGTGTCGAAGAAGCCTGGATATCATACCCCAGAAGCTTTCCTTCATGTGGCTTATTGCGGAAGGTCAGGTGCCTTATGCCGGAAGCTTTCCGAGGTAGCGGACTGGGGAAGATTGGAGTACCATATCCCAGAAGATTTTCCCCCTAGTGACGTAGCGAGGAAAATTGAGAGTCTTGTGTCGTAAGCTCTTCTCGATAGCTTGCGGAGGAAGGCTGGGTTTCTTACACCAGAAGCCTTTCGTTGTAATATGCGGTCGGATCTATGGCCGATTCTGGCTTCCTTCCGAAGTATCCAAAATTTACCCATAGCGGAGCCAAAAACTTGGTATAGGCCACACCTTGATTGGAGATATTCTGTTGGGCATGCACACCGCTAGTCCTTCTGCTGGTCTGCTTATTGTTGCTGTAAAGGCTGCACAACTGATGCCGACTTCATGTTGACAATTAATTCGGAATACCCTTTGCATTCAAACCAAGTGTTGCCGGTAGTGAGCAGTTGACGGATAATTCCATTTGGTTTAGCTGAACTTCTGCGTATGTGAAATTCTCATTGATTCTGGGCAGCCATGAACTTACCCATATTCCTCGCAAACCTTGTTCACAGTGCCCGGAAATTTGTATATACACCGGTAAATTCGAAAATATGCTTTGAAATGGGTATCCACATACCAGAGTGTTGTTGTTACTATCGGTACCTTCACAATCTCGAATTATGTCTTCTGTGGGTAATAAATGATTCTTGAGTCTATTGAGAAAAGACTCAAGGTTCTACCACATTGACTGAAATAATCCTTGTGTCGAGGACGAAGTTATCTGTCCCTGTCGGTGTCCATTTCTGATGGCTCATCTGACCGTTCCTTAGGTGTGGTCTCTTCTGAGGTAAACTCCCTCGGGTATATTCTGGCCTTGTCTGTTGCACGCAGATTCTGCTTCTGGCCCATCCTCTATTCTTGATAGATCCGGTGTTGTTGTTCTGAATATCATGTGGTTGACGTGGCCCTTACTAAACTTGGACTATTAGGTATTATCCAAGTTGTATGCTGGTCTTCTTAGCAGCACTTCCGGATGGATCCAGTCGGAGCGAAAGAACGGAATCGAGAAAAGAAGCAAGAACCGCGAAAAACCAAAAAGCAAATAAAGCTCAAATTTTGCGGGCTTTACACACGTGGCCAAAGATTCACTAGTATAACTAGCCTAGCGCACTCGATGCACCTCTAAGGACTTAGAAGCAAAACCACACAATGCTCCTGGTAGCAATTGGGGTCAAGCTCCTACTACTTCCTTAGGGAACATCAAACTCGACGCACGACCATAGCCAAAGTGGCTTGGTCAACGATCCTCGGGTTATCGGGAAGAGATGGAATTTATAGGCGTTTCCCGAAGGAAACTGGATTTAAGGAGAGAAATGCCATGCTTAGCAAGCAGGGTAGGGATCTCTGGTTTACCTAAGGGTTAAGGGCTCACGGGTCATTGTCTGGTGCGGACATCTCCCAGCGGAGGCAAAGGCCACGAGAGTTGGGGTCTGACGCGGGGGAAAACCTACAGGATTGCCATATAATCAATAGTAGCCGTGCCAGTTTGGCAAAGATGGCTGAAATCCATCTAGCCTTTCTACTGAGCAAGAGGCAATAAATTCTGGCTAGGGTAACCTGCAGTCAACCTGGCGGCTCTGATACCATCCGTTGTGGCGTCCTGCCTGAATACCACTGTAGTGAGACGGTCGCCGCACACGCCATCCCAGGAAATCACTCTGGCATGTGCTTCTACAACAAGTATCATGAACACAGGCATTTCTATTAATGGATATATAAGTCTTACATGATATTTTACAAGGGTGATGGCAGCGGAAAAGCTCTATCTAAGGCAGCATGGTCTTGGTGCGGCTCCAATCCACAGGGATCTGACTGGGTTACTCTTCTAGCCCGCGAACACTCTGGCTCCTCGCTAGTGGACATCGGATCCTTAGGTGAACCTGGCCACATTGAAGGCCGCTGAGTACTTTTGAATGTACTCGCAAGCAAACCAAATAACATATACACCAAGCAAAGCAATCCATGGCATTCAAGCATGCATTTGTTATTAGAGCAACCTTATCTATTAAGGCATGGCATATCTATCTAGCAAGATTAATTATCAGGTTATAACAGGATTATCCAGCAATATAACTACCAAAATGAAGACGATAAGGTAATGCATAACAGTAAATGCAATTGATCAAGTTCGTCCACATGATCCTTCCGGATCCATGTTCTTCTCATAGCCATCCCTTGGCTACATTCCAAACCATGGACATCATTCGATGTCCGGGCACCTGCACAGCAGGTCTGACAACACTTACCTTTCTCTGGTTCAACATTGACAATAACTTTATATGGTTTATTCCTCCAGACTGGACACAGACCAAATAGTGTGACCTAGTACGAACTGTGTCCCATGACCAAGGACGCGGCTATTCGAATAGATTTACACTCTGCATAGGTCGCGCACTTTACCCACACCATGGAGCTCCTGGCCTCGTACTCTAGTACATGTTCCCATTCTAGTGGACCGGTGCTGCTCCAACAAAACTTGTCTATTGCCCGGCACTCTTACGGTCCCACCGACAATCATACCCCTTCCGGGTCAAGTCCTGGGTGGCCCCTGTGTCACTCCTGACACCTGCCACCGTCGTGGGCAAACTAAACTGTCCCAAACGGGGACCCTGGGCTAAACAAACAACTGGGCGCACAAGGTTATCGCCGCCTACCAGGCCAGGGTAGCATGCACGCATAACCTTCCCTCTTTGGTGGTACCGATAAGAGGCAAGACAACAGACCAAGTTAGGGCCTCCCCATAAAGGCAAATGTGGCTGCACGGATGAGCTCGGTTCGGTGGCACTATAACTCAATCTAGCCAACAGAGGAGGTTGTCATTATTAAGTCACATTCGTTATCATCATAACAATAGTAACAATGCATGATGTACACATAACAACCTATCTCCACATTGTCACATACGAGTCACTAGTGCAATAACATGATGTGCATTAGCAGGTAATGTAAATAGCAAGTTCAACCTAGCAGGAGTTTAATTATTTTTATCACAGGCATAATCATTAATTAAACACGCAAGAATAACACAAAGCAATGCTTTAGGGCATATATCAGATGGTCGGCTTGCCTCGGGTCGAAGAGTTCATCAAAAAGAAGTGCGATCATCTCGCGGACGGAATTATCGGAAAAGTTCCCTCCGGAAATAGGTGAATAGAGGGCAGGGGCAAAATGGTCATTTTCAGAATGTGTAAACATTATGAAATGACCTCATCGGAACGGGCTCGACGAACAGAGAAGGTGGGCTTTGGAATCACCTGAATCGGAGTTACGGTTGCAAAGTTGTGGCCGTTCGTTCGTTAGGCAGAAAACAAATAAAAATATGTTCAGTTCTGCCCTTAACGAGTGAACACCCACACTTTAACCGTTTTGGCCGCCGGCTGGAAAATGAAAGAGTATTTCACGAAATACGCCATCGGTAACAGAAAACGCACTTTATGGAATGCGCTTCCACTTAACTGGCTGGGCCAGGCCGTTAGGTAACTTACACGCGGGCCCCGCGTTGACCTCTCTCTCCTTCCTGTCTCCTCCTTCCTCGTGATGGAAACAGAGGAGGGCGCCGGCGTCGATCGATGGCGCAGCTCCGGTGTGCGGGGATGGACCCGCAGCACCTTGCCGCGTCCACTGGTGGGCTTCACGGCATCGGGGATGGCCGGGGTTGGGAGTGGCCCTAGCTCGGGCGGGAGGCGGCCACGGCGAGGTTGGGACCGAGGACCTGGCCCCTCCAAAGGCCGACCGAGGCACGGGAGGGCTCCGGTGGGGTAATGGTGGTAGGCTGATGGTGTTAGGAGGAGAGGAGGGGCTCGGGGTGGAGTGAATTTAGGCGGAGACCGAGGCATGGCAACGGCGGCCGAGGGGAGTGATTTGAGCGGGATAGCTTGAGTGCTTCGGGCAGGAGCTAACAGAGAGAGAGGTAGGGATGGTGTGAGCTCGAGGGGCCTCGGGCGTGGGCTATTTATAGCCTGGCTGGCCGAGGCGATAAGCATGGTCGTGGCGGGTGGACGAGCACGGCCATGGGACTGGAGCTCGGAGTTGATGGCTTTGGCTGGTGCACGGCGTCGCGGAGCTTCACGGGCGAGCTGTGGCGACGCGCTGGCACCCACAAGAAGGCTCGGCACGGAGGTATACGTCGGTGGCTGTTCCGGAACAGTGGCGGAGTTATGGCGTCCGACGCGGCGCGGCGAGGAAGAAGACGGAAGGGGAAGGGGCTGGAGAGGGGGTACGTGGGTGCTGCGGAGCCATGGGACATGCTCGGACAAGTAGAGGCTGGCCGGAGCTAGCTGGCCGACGCGACCGAACGCGGCCAGTGCACAGAGCACGCGTTTGGCCGTGCCCACGATGTGGTCACCATGTATACCCCGCGTTCTGGCACTCCTTTGAATGCCACATCTTGTCAAACACGGTGATCATTGATCATATGGATAAGTTATGACACTGGATGGACCAGGACGGCTCTAGAGTGGTCGAGGTGATCCAGAACAGTTTCTGGATAGAAACTTGGGGCAATAACTAAGGTGAAATGGTTTGATGAATAGGACTGAGATGTTGTCATACTGAAGTGTGGTAGGAAGGTGCAGGTTCTGGCAAAATTTGGGGTCATTCTGACCTGGTCTGCATATACTTCCTTTGTACTGCAGAATTTGGTCCAAAAGCTAGGTTTTGAAGCTGGGGTTAAATGGCTCAATGAAATGAGCTGAATTTTGGTGTAGGGAGGTGATTTGGGTGTGAGAATGCACTGGCAAAATTTCATACCATTTGGATGCTCCTACATGGTACTTCCTTCATAGTGCTTTTCTCTGGACAGAAATCAGATGGAATTTTTAGGAGAAATTGGCTTGGCAAAATGATATGATTTTTTGTAGGCCCACATCATATAGGGAATGTGAGGTCCTGGATTAATTTCAAGAATCATGGATCAATATTAAATATAGTTGCTTCACAATCTCAAAATGGGTCCAGAAACAAAACTGGATGATGCTCTCAAACTTTGAACTGTGGAACTTGGGTTCTTGATGGAAATGGTGAAGATATGGATAGGAGAAGCTCCACAAATTATTTGGGATTTTTCCTGGCTACCAAAATGGTAGTTCCTTTGGAAAGTGCCCAAAATACAATATTGGCTTAAAATAGGAAAATGCAATTTCCCTTATTTAATTATGGCCAATATTTTTATGAGAGCTCAATGTGATCACAAAGAATATCTCCACAAGTTTTCATGAAGTTTGGAGATGGATAGATATTTTTCTGGATGTAATTCCTTTAAACAGCAGAAAAAAGAATTAATTTTAAATGAAAAATATTGCAAATGACTTGGCAATATTTTTGCATCTCCAGGGTTTATAGATATGGAATGATCACTAGGAAAAGTTTGGGAGGTAACAGATCAAAGAAAATTAGGGTCCCTATGTAACGGAAGGAATTAGGGTTTCCCTTCCGGTACTCAGAAGGTAGGGTTTCAGCGGCAAAATGCTGAGAATATATCTTGGGTGGCAAGGTTGGACTGGGGAGAATCTCTGGTTGGATAGGAAAGGCAAGGCTAAATGACCATCTTCATATACCCAAGAGCGAGAGAAAATCCGATAGCACCGAAAGAAAAAAGACGGGAGTCAAATCCCGCGAAGGAAGAAATCGGGGAGTGAAAACGAGGGTGTCACAGAGAGCAAGAGCAGAGCAGCAGCACGAGCAAGAGCAAGAGCAGAGCAGCAACGCGCGCGAGCGAGAGGAAGAACAGAGCAGCAGCGCGAGCAAGCGAGAGCCGGAGAAGTAGCAGCAGCGCCTAGAGCAGCAGCGCGAACTAGAGCCAGAGCAGCAACTCGTGTAGCTACAGTAGCCCGTGTACTAGCATCGGCAGTGCGAGCGAGAGCAAGAGCAGAGCAGCAGCACGAGCGAGAGCAAGAGCAGAGCAGTAGCGCGAGCGAGCGAGCGGAAGAGCAGAGCAGCAGCGCGAGCGAGCGAGCGGAAGAGCAGAGCAGCATCGCAAGCGAGCGAGAGCCGGAGCAGCAGCAGCAGCTCTGGCTGGTATGGAAGCCACCACCGAGGGAGCCTCGCACTGGGGGAGAGCCGCCGTGGAGGATGCCGCCGGCGGTGCCGGCGTCGAGGTAGCCGCGCCATGGGGGAGCGGCATCGAGCACCGGCGGCGCCGTGAGGTCGAGTTAAGGAGACGGTGCGATGTGATGAGTGTACAACCTCTTGGGTGGCGCCGAGTAGGCATCGGCTTCGTCCGAGGAGTCGGTGAGGATGTTGTGGTTCCGGTGGAGCAGGTTAAGGCGGCGCTGTGGGGATGGAGCAGCCGCGATAGACGAGGCGATCGTCGGAGCAGGTCCTTGGAGGTGGAGGACGCGGCGGCTGAACCGGCGGGACGACGAGATCGACGACGGATCCTAATCCGGGGCGGTGGATGAGGGACGTCGAGCTGTTGCGGTGGACGACATCGTCGGGGAAGAGCCTCCAGCTGGGCAGCGGTGGGGTGGCGGATGGTGGAGGGTGGGGTTTCGCGGCTGGAGCAGAGAGGTTATGGTGGCCTGGGTTTTCGAATGGCGAAAAGGAGGTGATGGGAGGGGGGAACCATGACTTAGGGACCCCCTTGTCCGAAATGTAGGGTGTGTTACAAAAGTACCCCCACCGATTTGAACTAGCGGCCCTTTCGGCTCAGGGTTAGAACGGGGATTTCGCATGTCGGGATTTGTCACCAGGAGGGAGTTTTCGCGCGCGTTGTAATTTCGGGATAGCAAGGCGCGGGTTGATAAGGAGCGAGTTTTCGGAGCACAAAGAGACAAAGCGATATCTGAATTTTTGGGATAACAAGGCGCGGGTTGAAATTTCGAGACAAGCCTAACGTGTACTGTACCAAATCAATTCGCACTTCCCTCAACGAAAAAAACAAGATAAAAAAATCTATTCACACCACACAAGAGAGAATCTTGTCCCGTTTTACTATATGGATTATTACAAATGCCATTCAAAATTTTGAATCCATGTTATGTCCAATTAAATTTTTTCGCTAGCTATATAATGCATGTAACCTACTCATACAAACATTTTAGTGCATTCCAAATGTATATACTACCGCTGCAATTCGAACTAAATATGAATTCGTTTCTCTATTTGAATAAGAATCTACAATCATGATTGTTGCCAAGTTAAACCATCATCTGTATATTATCTTAACAACACACCACATGATTACTGTAGAGTTAGATATGAACTATGTGTACTATATGAACTCGAATTCAAAGTTTTGAATCCACTTGATGTCGATTCCAAATAATAGTACATTTGAAGTGCTAGCTAGATCTTCGTAATCTAAACCATGTTTCATATGTATACTCTGTTTATCACACAATGTATAGTGCCTTGCCCCCTACATTATGACAAGTATTTAGCCGTGAGCTGCAAAAGCCACACATTATCACAAATTCAAATAAATGTTAGGTATATTATATAGAGTATAACATGTTCATAACCACACCATGCGTATCACCATTATATTCATGCATGCATGGGTTTAAGACACTATGATCTCTTATTCAAATATCTGAATCCACTTTTATAATAATTATGATCTCTGTTAGTCTTTTACACCCACACAATCCCCTTCTCTTTGTAGCTAGCACTAACTTTCTCTCATGCATGTACATGCCTGCCTCGCCCTCACCCTCCCTCAGGATTCTCTCCATCGCGCACATTTGTTATTTTTCTTTAGGTCGTTCTCCCACGGTGTTTGTAGGTCTCCCCACCCCTTCTTTCTGGCACACACCGATCGATATACCTCTCTAGCTAGGTTTGCCTACCACAAACACATGCTTTCCCTCTTCTCTTCTCACCGTCCATTCCTTCCTGTGTCTAATATGGTCCCACACACATGCACACTCTCGCCCCTCTTTTCATCGATCTCGCACTCGCACACTCCTTCCCCTCTCAATATAGTCGGCCTCTCGTACCACCTCCTAGCCGCATCCCTCTCTCTCTCTCTATCCGTCTCTCCGGGCCTTATTTGCCTCTAACACATGCATGTATACTGATCGATCTCCCTACATATAGCTAGGTCGACTATAACTCTTTTTCCCCACGCACCAATCGATGTACCTCAATAGTTATGTCTCTCACTTTCTCCGACACACGATGATTGATTTACCTATCTAGTTAGGTCTGCTTACCACAGACATATCGTCCCTCCTCATCATCCATGCATGCCTCCCGACCGGTCTCTCACACGCACGTGCACACACAGACATGCATCCCCTCTCTTATTGTTATTGCAGTCGTACCCTCCATTTGTCTAGTAGGCCTCTCCCACCATCTCTGAGAAGCAACTACACCACCAACCCTCCGACACTCTAGCTCTGTCTCTCTCCCAACCTTGTTCCTCTCCTACACATATGCATGGATGCCGATCGATCTCCCTCAATACATAGCTAGGTCTCTCTCCTTCTCCACACATATACCAGTCGATCTACCTCTCGATAGTTAGGTCTCTGCCCCCCCCCCCCACACACACACACCGATAGTCGAAAGCTGTAGGTAGGTATCCGTGCCACTGAGACAAACTGCACCTCTCCCCTCTCACGTTCCAGTAGGCCAGTCGCCCTATATCTTTGACGTGCGCACACACAATTTCGCTGGCTCTCTCTACCGATCGCGCACCCATACACTTCATCCCTCTCTTCGGTTCTATCGATATCTCATGCTGATGATCCCTCTACTCTCTTCTCGTGGATCGCCCCCTCTATATTTGATATATCTAGGTCTTTGTTTCACACACATTGCATATGTTACATTTTTTGTTTGAGATATCATCGACACATATTCCCTGTCTATCTCTCATGCACCCCCCAAAAAAACACTTATGAACCCACACACCATCTCTCTCTAGGTTTGTATCTCTCTCACACACACCCACGTAGGTGGGGTACGTACACGAAGAGAAGAGGTGCACGCATGACGCACGTACTCACGTCTCGTTCCCAGCCACACCCGCGCGGGTACACGGTGGAGCTCATTTTTGTATGAAAAGGCAGCCCACGTGCTAATTTGACACGTGTAGCGGTTGTTTACTTGAAGGAGGGTCGTGTACCACGCGTGCACGAAGCAAAGTTTGACTTGACGCGTTGGCGCGTTATTTTTAAATAAAGTTATATTGCTCAATGGCACGTACAGAATATAAAACGATTGTTATTGATAAAAAAGTAATCTGCTCTACTATATACAATGGAGCTTGCCTGCTGGGGTTGGTCTGTCTTCACACTCTCTCACACAAGACGGTGGTGGCCTCTCTCTCTCTCTCTCTCACCGCTGGTCACTGATCCGGCCCGATCCCGTCCGCCGGCGGAAAGGGAGGACGTGCATCGTTGCTCCGTTCGACGGCGTTGAGGCAGCACGTCCTGATCTGTGGTACCCGCCGTTCTCTCTGACCAAGCTCCAGCGCGGTAGGGAAGATCCTGCCCACCAGCGCCCACCTAGCTACATCCCGACGACCCCCAGGTACAACTTCCTCCCCTCCGGCCTTGCTCCACTGCCCATCTTCCCACGTCGCTGCATGTGGAAAATCCTGCATGCGGATCTTCCCTACTTCTTTGCCTAAAACATAGCTCGGCCGGCTTACTTTCCATGTTGCAATCTCGTCCTCACACCATTTTAGATAAACAACCTTGCTGCAATCTTCCCTTAGGACAAGGAATATACTTCTTTTTGGTCGGCGTATGTGTCATCAAATGTTATTGGCCAGTAATTGTTTCCTTTCTACCTATTTTTGCTATTGCGACCTTTTGGTGAACTGCACAAAGCACTTTTTTCTTAAGAATGTTTTGTGCAGTTTTGCTGAAATGTCACACGGGCAATGTTTCTACATTTCAGTGGGACTGCACAAAGGGAGATTGGTTTTGCTCTATCATCCTAATCCAACTCCGAGCCTAATCTTCTCCAACTATTTGCCTAATCTTCTGCAACTAGTTAGTCTTAAGAGAGACTGCAAAGGTGACTGGCTTCTATTTGTGTGTTTATTGTTTCATGAATAGTCCTCTATTAGTGTAATCACACTTACTCAATATCTTTGGAACAGGGACGCTCAACTCTATTTTAGTGGAACTGCACAAAATGATCAGAATGTTCCATGCTCCCGACAGCTACTTTTTTTGCCAACATGTCTTGTTGATTTAGACAGAGCTGCGGGAAAGTTGCTGCCAATGAAAGCATGGATCAATTTTATTTTTTTCTTTATAACACCTTCTCACAACTTTGTCTTCATTTGTGATGTAAATATTGGCTCTGATATGCTAATCATTGAGATGCATTATCAAGGAAGTTAGTTTCTTATGTTTTGCGAAAGGGCATGGATGTTAGTTTCCTTTCTATTTGACTGATGTTGTAACGAGACAACCTTCCAGCTGGCAAGACACATGAAACAAAAGCTGAAAGCTTCAGAGCATTGTACAATTTCATGTCGCTGGAAAATTATGTGTACATCAATTATGTAAACAAATGCTGGAAGCTTGAGGCTACTCATAGTGGGGAGTATCATATACTAGTATCATGTATATGATACTAGTGTATGATACTACGTTCATAGTGCATAGTATCATAGAGTAGTATCATAGATGATCATATTTATTTCCATGCATGACACAAAGTAGCTTAGCATTTAACATGAGACGGTATCTACCTATGTTACTCTAACCCCCTCTCTCTTCTTTAATTCTCTACCACATCAGCGTGTTTGCTATTCCCGAGTGCATGATACCGGCTAAGATACCACCACTAGCATTGCCAAAAGCCATTCAGCATCCGGGTCCATGTGTCATGCACCAAATTAGAGTGCACAACTGCATGGGAGACTCAGCCCGGTCGTTGCGCCGCAGTAATAGTGAGTAATGAGCAGTCAAATCATAAGCCCCACCTTTCCCACAGTATGTTGCTCGGACGAAGCAACCATCAATACACTCTTCTTTGAATCCGCTCCTACTAGTATGAAGGTGCAAACCCAAGTGCGTGTATGGCCTGTCGGTCAACGCGCTTCCTCTTGGCATATCACTGACATGTGGGACCGGAGTGTGAGCTAACCGATCTCATTTGACGGCAAAATGGCCAACCTGCCGCTCCTTGAGAGAGACGAGGAGCGAGAACACAGACGGGCTCTTGAGAGAGACGAGGAGCAATAACACAGATGGGCTAGGTGTCACACGGAGGCCAAGAAATATTAGAGCATGGTTGATCGATGTCATCTATACATGTTCGATGTTTTTGAATAGTACTACTCCGTCCGTGAGCGAGAACACTTCATTGGGCTGCCGTTTTCCGCACTGCTCCGGAATAAATGTGTACTTTATCACAGATTAAAATAAAATAAGAGTGCAGACGCTCCACCATGCGGTTCCTAGTACCTGTATACTACTAGTACTACTCTTGGCTCTTCGCCTCTTCGGGAAGTAGAACAATGATGGTACTACAGTGTATGCTTCTGGCAATCTAACACCGAATGGACTGCTGCACGTCCAGCGCCTGGGCGAGGGAGAGGTTGCATTAGTCAAAAGCTTCTCCTCCTTCTGCGAGCCACCGCGTGTGTGGTAGATGGAGAGGGCGTAGTATAAGCAAGCTTTTCCTCGTCCTGCAAGCTTCTCCTCCTTCTGCGAGTTGACGGGACACAACAAAGTAGTGCTAGTCCGTACTACCTCCTTTCCGGTTAATATGGCTTAATTTGAAACGAGATAAATACACTGGCGGTCACTGTATATTTGTAAAAATATGGTCAATGGACTTCATAATACGCTCATTGCGGTCAATATATACATTTTTCGGTGTTTATACGGTCACTAGCTCACCCTGACTGTGTATGTGTGTGCATGCACGTGTAGGTTGAGCACTTGAGCGTGAGCGTGTGTGCTCCGTCGTGTGTTGTACACATGCATGCGTGCGTGCATGTGTACATTGCGTGTTGCATGCATGCATTAGGGCGTCGCGCGCGTTTTTGTGTACATGTGTACGTGTCACTGTTGCATGCATGCATGAGGGTTGTAGTCCCTCAGATTCACATGTTCATATTTCAAAGCTTCGTTAAAACGTTGCATGCAAGGTTTAATAATTCGTTGTTCACGCATGCATGCATGCATTGCCGATATTAATACATTGGTAAAGACAATTTCTTGAGGAAAACGAGCCTATGAATTGAGTACTTTTGCAAAGTAGTAGTACAAAAAAGTATTTCAGGACTCATCATCTACTAGTAGTAAACCGCAAGGAGGGAGTAGGTACGTAATTGGTGCCCGGAGCCTTGGCCAATGGTTCTTGTTATTGGACAGGATGTGCGTAGAGGTATTGTTCCCCATAGGTCAAAGAAAACTATTCAACCAGTCTTCACAGTGAAGTGACAATACATGCCTTATTCTGTAATGCCATCATGTCTGCTAGTTGAGCACGCTTCCACAATTATGCGTACGCACCTCTCTCTTCCATTAACTGACACATGGGCCCGGTATAGACGGATTACCAGCTAGATCCAGTACCATCCGTTTGATGTAGTATGCTCAAGTTGGCCGGACGAAGCAACCATCATTTCACTCTTCAATGACACGTATGCAATATAAAGGTTGATATGGAGAGAAAAAGAAAACCGCTCCACTATATATACACTAGTACATAATAATATAATACTAGCCAGGAGCCTAAGCTACATGCCTGCATGCTGGGGTTGCTCTCTTCACACTCTCTCGCATACAACGACGGTGGCCACACCGCTGGTCACATATCTGGCTGGATCCCGCCGCCGGGGCAACGGGAGGATGTTCTGCGTAGACGTGGTCGGCAGCGGCGATGGAGAAAACCCACTATCGGTGCGTCCCGATCGGGGGTCCCCGCAGTATGGGCTGATGCCGCCTCCCACCGCCCTCCTAGCTACATCCCGTTGTCCCTTAGGTACAACTTCCTTTTGGAGCCGGCTTGCTCCATTGCCGCAGCTCCCCACGTAGCTCCATCTCCATGTGGATCTTTCTCTACTTCTACCAGTTTCTATTTGTGATGAGTTTATGTCTCATCAACTAGTGCCACTACTATTATTCTAACAAAATTTCTTCAATATCTTTGACAACAGGGATGCTCAGCTCGATTTTAGTGGAATTGCACAAAATCATCGGATGGTCCATGGGTTCCAGGCTTATTTCCTTCGACAGGTTCTACCTCGCCTGGAAATGAAGGCCTGTTTAGGGTTTAGGGTTTAAGGCCTAGGGACTACATCAATCGTTTTTTTCTTTATTTGTACACACTCTCACAACTTTTGTCTTTAGTTGTGAAGTAAATCTTGGCTATGATCTGTGAATCATTGAGATGTATCAGCATGCGTGTTAGTTTTCCTTTGTATTTGATGGAATGTTGTAACGGGGCAACCTTGGAGTCAAGATACATACATGAAACAAATGTTGAAAGCTTCATAGCATTGTAGTAGTCCCTCCGGTCCTTTTTTGTATGCGTATAAGAAAATCTCATTTTTCCCGCAATGGTCTGTGCCTTACCATCTTTGTGCTGCTCTTTCCAATAGTACCGCACACGCAGCCACAATTATTCCCATCTCTCTCTCCCATATTCCTTGTCCCTTCCCAAGGCATGCTTGCATAGAGAGAGAGAGAGTCGCATGCATGCAAACCGGAGAGAGAGAGAGATGCAGATAGATGAAGAGGAGAGAGAGAGCCTGCATCCAGAGAGATGGAGAGAGGAGTAATTGTGCGTGAGAACTGAGGGCTGCAGGCTGAGCCAATACTTTGCATGTGCGTAACTACCCAGCATTTCCTCCATAGCAAATCTGGTGGCAAAATAACTACTAAAGTGTAGTAATTTTTTCTGAGCACTTGTCTCCTTGGCATGCGGGCTACAACGTAGGTGTTAAACGCAAAGAAAAAAGGATCGGAGGTGTCGCATGATGTCCAAGGAATATGGTGATAGTGTGTGGTGGGCCATGTACTCACTGGGCTGCCGTGTTTCGCACTCCTCCGGTGTAAGAGTGGAGAAAATTAGTTTTATCACAGAATAAACAAATAATAGTGCAGACGCTCTACAACGCTCTAACGCCGCAGTAATAATGACCAATGAGCCGTTAAATCACTCAGTAAGTTGGACGGACGAAACAACCATCACTCTTCGTTGAATCCGCTTCTCCCTCATGCAGTACAGTATACTACAGTATTCTTTTGGAAACCAACATTTCATTTCGGTGGATCGCGACATGGAGCAAAACCAACGTTTACATCACGTCTGTCGCGTTTGCGTCTCACCCCACACGGTCGCTCGGCATGCCACTCACCGTAAACCGACTATACGCAAACTTTCCCGCCCGCTTGTCGATGGATCGCGCCACGGAGTAGTATTAGTACAACTCTACTACTGGAAGAGATAGACGATGAGGGGGAGGACAGCAAGCTATAGCACGGACTCCCAAGAACTTTTTTTGCATGCATGTTGTGGCCGGCCGTGGTGTTGTTTGAACACGGAGCAGTCGCGTGCACCGGGAAGCGGCGTGGGCGGCGCTCTCTCGGCCGGCGCGCCGCTTCAATGCCGGCGCTAGTGAGAGGTCGCGTCCGCTCTGGCCGGGCATGAATGCGGCACTGACCGTTTCGGGAGGGAAGCGTGCGCGGGTGATGAAGAGGGTTTGGGTTGGCCAGGGCGGTCAGGAGCGGGCGTGGCAACGGTCCGGACGCCTGCAAACGAGAGATGCTGGACGTACGTGAATTTTGCTATGTAATTAACGTAAATAATGTGCTAGTTGGACAAATATGATTGGAGATGGAGATGGAGATGAAAGTAAGAATTTTACGTAAACACGGATATGTATGTCTATGTGTGTGTGCGCGCACACACACATGGTGACGACTCTCGCGACTACTCGTACACATCATCGATGTCTCGTTCTCCCTACACACACACAAACTTAGTACGGCCTCATTTTGTTCCTAGGATAGGAATATCATAGGAGTGGGAAACAATTGGAAGTGAGATAAATGGAGTACTACATACAAGAAGAAATGTACACGCACGCACTCTGCCTCCGACACACCCGCGAGTACACGATGGAGCGCATTTGTACACGAAGAGGCAGCTTACGTAATAATTTGACCCTTTAATTTGTTCACTTAATAATGGAGGGTTGGGGACCACACGTGAGCGATACAAAGTGCGACCTGGATGCGGGGGCGTGTTATTGATCGAGTTTTCTTTCCTGGTACATTAAAAAAAGATTCGTCCGCCAGTTTTCGTTTCTTTTTTCCGGGAACGCGCGTATTCTATTTAAAACCACTGCTATGGAGAGATTTTTTTACTCCATTGTATATGTAGCCTCTTGTTTGATAGGGTTTCTCGCGTCTCGCTCTCTCACCCTCTCCATATCTAAACAAGATGACAGTGTCCACTCTATCTCTCTCCTCACCGGTGGTCACAGATCCGGCCGGATCCTGTCCGCTGCGGGAGGTGAGGAGGTGAAGCGTTGACGTTGTCGCCGTCGGCGATGGAGGAAGCCGATGCGCACCATCTTCTCTGAGCCGGCGCTGGTGTGGACGAAGGTCCTCCGCGCCCTTGTTCGCTGCCGTCGTGTGGGCAGATCCCGCCCGCCCGCCTAAGCAACATCTCGCCCACCTGAGGTATAACTTCTTTTGGATTTCATGCTTCATTGTACTGGTCCAGCTCCCCAGGTCGCTGCATGCGCGTTTTCTTCTATACCACTGCTCCCCAGCTCCCCATATACAGTAGCTAGGGTTCGTCGGCTGGTCCAACATCACCTAATTTTTACTATTAGAGGAAAGGCCACTCCAAAAGTTGTCCTGGTTTATGCCTTGGTGGAGGTATACATGTTTTTTTGCGACAACAGTACATGGTGGTTGTGCGGTCATTGTCCATATGCTCCTATTGCTGCTGCTAATCTAATACTATCACTCGTTAAACGAAGCAATGCCCATGTTAAAGTGACGTCTCTTTTAAGTAATGATGCTGTCAATCCAGAGGCATAGATAAATGCTTCTGTCATGCTTTAGTTTTTTTCCCGGGTATCCTGCTTTAGTTCCCATCAAGATAATCATGATGCTTCTATTTGTTGGTGTACATTTCATTAATTCTTATTGACAATTGAGATGCCGCTGTTAATCTTGTTCCACTGCCAAAACAAAGTAATGACACTACTTAAATATCCCTTTTTTATATTTTTGCAAACAGCGATGTGTATCTCCATACTCGGGCATGTCTTCCTCAATTTTAGTGGAACTGCACAAAATTGGATGGCCACTGTTGCTCTGCCTCACTGTCCTCTGCCACATGGTTCTTCCTTTCTCGAGCTTGATTACCGAGAAGAAACAGACCACAGTGAGGATTATCAAACTTCAGTGGTGCCTCACCCAAACTTGATGCCAAAATCGATGATGCATCACCACGATGACCTATCGATGCTCATGGTTGCATCGGCTGGTGAAGCTGATCGATGTTCAATGAAGAAGGAGCTGTCTTCCATCAGTGCTCTTTTCTTGTTACACACAAAGACAAATATATCCTTCATCAGTGCACCTTGGTTGCATTGGAGACGCAGTCACCTTTCATGTTCGTGCTATTTTTTCTTTGGCTATGAACCAAATGTTTCCTCGAAGAAGCATCGATGTTGGTACTAAGAGCAAAAGTTTTGTATTGATTTCTAAGCCTTCTCACAACTTTATCTTCAACTCCCCTGTAATTTTATTTGTTCAGCTATTAACTAAATGTTGGCTATGATCTATCAATCATTGAGTTGTATAAACAGTATATTTATGAGTTGGTTCTAAATTTATGTGACTATTGAATTATGTTGCCACACTTTGATAAAACATATTACTCATATAACTACATAAAAAATATGAAGCCAATAATATTTATTTTTTGTTGGCATGTATTAGCCGTTTGCTAGTTAAATATGTGGCCAGACTTTGATTAAAAATATGATGTGGAGTAAAAACCCGGATGCAGGTAGTACGAGATACGGTGGCACACTGATTTAGGCTGAACACAACAACCCATAATTAGTGGGAGAGGGCAAACTATACGTACAAAATAATTGAAATTAAATTTCTTTATTTGTACACACTCTCACACCTTTTCGATAATTTGGCGCCTGTGTGGTTGTTCACTTAACGGAGGGTAGTGTAGCGCACGTGAACGACAGAAAGTGCGACCAGGACGCGTGGATCATTAGTTGATCGTAGTTTTCTTCATTGGTACGTTAAATAAAGAGTTTCGTTTCGTACACAATTTAAAACAATTGTTATGGAGAGAAAAAGAAAACCACTCCACTATATTAGTACTATATAAGCTAGAGCCTCAGCGCTTGTTTGCTAGGGTTTGCACTCTTCACACTCTCGCTGCACTACATATATATACACGCTAGAGGCTCAGCATTCGTTTGCTAGGGTTTGCTCTGTTCCCAATCTCTCACCCTCTTCATCAGATCTAAACAAGATTGCGTTGGCCTCTCTCTCTCTCCCCCCTCACAGCTGGTTAAGGAGCCGTCCGGATCCCGTCGGACCGGGAAGGGAAGGAGGTGCAGCATTCACTCTGTCACCGTCGGCGGGGGAGGGAATCCACTGCCGGCTGCGTTGTTCTCTTTCACCCAGCGCCTACGCGGGAGGGCCTCCGACCCCTTCTTCCTTGTTGTCGTACGTGTGGGCAGATCCGGTGTCACCGCCGCATGCCTAGCCACATCCTGACGACCCTAAGGTATAACTTTCTTTGAAACAGTCATTGCTCTAGCTGCACGCGGATCTTTTTCGATTCTGTAGTCGAATCTAGGTCTTGGTTCAAAGAAGAAAGAAGGGGGGGCGGGGGGATGGAGCATGAATCTAGGACATGGTTCAATGAGGAAAGGAAGGAGGGAAAGTACTACAGACTGGCTATCCAGCCGCTGTGTTGGTCGAAAAGGGAAAAAGGGGGTAACCCATGTGACGCCCCCGACTCGACCGTGCACTAATCATACACGCAAATGCGCATGATCAAGCCCAGGGACTCACGGGAAGATATCACAACACAACTCTAGACACAAAATAAAATAATACAAGCTTTATATTCCAAGCCAGGGGCCTCGAGGGCTCGAATACATAAGCTCGAGTTACACACAAAAGTCAGCGGAAGCATCAGTATCTGAGTACAGACATAATTAGACAAGGTTGCCTTAAGAAGGCTGAGCAAAACAACGACAACTAGATTGAAAAGGCACAGGCCTCCTGCCCGGGAGCCTCCTAACTACTCCTGGTCATCGGTCTCCACAAAGTAGTAAGCTCCGCCGGAGGGGTAGTAGTAATCTTCGACGGGGCAGCTGGCTCCGGGGCTCCATCATCTGGTCACAGCAATCGGGTATGGGGAAAAGAGGTAGCAAAGCAACCGTAAGTACTCATCCAAAGTACTCGCAAGACTTACATCAGATCTATGCTAAGTATGCATCGGTATCAAATGAAGGGGGCTGTATCTGTGGACTAGACTACAGAAATGCCAAAATAGAGAGAAGGCCTAGCCTATCGAAGACTAGCATCTTCCAGCATCTTGTAGCATTAGAAGAGTGCAGATTAGCATCATATAATAAAGTAGTAAGTATGTAGTAGCAAAGCCCAGAGATCCTTCCTCGACTCCCTGCGAGAAAGCGATCTCGGAGCTAACATATTAATTAAAGTAACATGTATCCAGTTCAAGTTGTAGTAGATCGGGATACAACACTGAGCGTCCTGTTACCGTGGACACGGCTATTCGAATAGATAACTTCCCTGCAGGGGTGCACTACTGTTACCCAACACGCTCGATTAACTCTGGCCGGACACACTCTTCTCGGTCAAGCCCGGCCTCGGCTGATCGACACGACGTAGTCCTACCTAGGCTCCGCAGAGAGGTCCCTGCCGGTCTACATCCTAAGTGCTCAGGGGTCTTGGGCCCATCGCCCTTTGCAGGGTGGATACCAGCGCCACCACTCTCCTGGATGGCACGATCCGACCATGCCACAATGCTAAACTGGACGTCTGACAGAGCTTTCGGCTGATACATACGGCGCCGAGGGGCCCATTAAACCATTATCCCGCGTGGTGGTAGTGCGTATAGGCCAATGGCCAACTCAGTTCAAATACCCAAATCTGTTAGTGAATTATTAGGAGCTCGCGGAGACGACCAGTGCTTCGTCTGTTCCGACTAGGTATCTCGCGGACCATGACCAGGGGCTAGACCCACCTCTCTCCTAGGTAGTCTCCGCCTGCCCTGTCGCTCCGACTACAGTGCAAGTTTCGTGTCGGCTGTCGGGACAAGTCCCGAGCTACCACCACATCCTGGGTGGTACCGCTAACAGCCAGCTGCCACAGGACTCTCGTGGGTACCCTTGGGGTCGACCCGACTTCAACAATATCTCGCGGGTGCTCTTGGAGCCGACCCATCTTTAACAAAGGTCTGAGGTGAAGGTCAAAGTACCCGTGTGTCCATAACATCATGGGGAATCCGAGGAATCACCCTCGATGGATTCCCACTCGATGTAACTGTCAAGGTGAACTTGGAGGAATCACCCTCGATGGGTTCACACTTGAGGGGCTTCACGACAGAGGCCTCATCGGAGGTGGTGAAAGAGGAATCACCCTCGGTAACCCACAACCGACTGGCTACGCTACAGAGATATCATCAGTAGTGAGGTAGGAGGTATCACCCTCGGCACTCGATAGTAGCTCTGCAGAGTCGTACAACTAAGGGGGTGTGCGGTGCTGTGTCGGTCTCTGCATATCGATCACGTTGATCGAGACATCCTGAAGCAAAGCATGGCAACACGGACAAGGGTGCGGGGCCACTGATGGATCACTAACCAACCTATACTAAGCATTTAGGATAGCAGGTAAGGTATCAACAGCAGGTTACAAAATCAGGTCCAGTCAGCAGAGGCTGACTGGTGGGGCCCCTGCTAAGTCAGCACGCTGACTCAGCGAGTCTTATCCAAAGGAATAGTATGGTGGGCTCCCCATGTCAGTGAGACATTTAATAAAACCAGTTTTTGTTAGAATAATTAACCCGCGTGGGGCCCGGCTGTCAGTGAGGTTAGCAGGGGGTTAGCAGGTTAGTTAAGCCGGCCACGTCAGCTAAGCCAGCAGTTAGCCGCCGGCGTTAACCAGAGTGCGGCGGCGCTCCTTGTCCGGCCATCTCCGGTGACGAGAGCTCGCGTGCTTGGGACCTACGGGACCAGCGCGATGAGGCGCTTTGAATGGTGGTGGCAGTAGGTGCAGAGGTGGTCTGCAGCAGTGCCGGCGTCGAGGCCAGTGGTGGTCGGAGCATGGTCTTGCACGGCACGAGGGCTGCGACGTTCTAGCGAATGAACTGAGGGGCGAGGCTGTGACGCCCCGAGACCGATGCTCCAGATTCCTGCCATTTATTTTCCATTGTTGCCGTGTGATTCGTTTACTTGTTGCACTTTGTCATGTCATCATGTGCATTTCATCCGCATATTTTTAAAACTTGCATCCGTTCGTAGTTGTCTTCCTCCCCGTTCCTTCCGTTGTCCGTTTCGAGACCCGACACACTCGCACGCGCCCGCGGCACCTCTGAAATATTATTTTATAAGTGGGAATAAAATGTTCTTGGAATGGGTTGAAAGTTGGCGTGCGGTCTTATTATATTGTGGGTAGACCGCCTGCCAAATTTCGTCCCATTCGGATGTCGTTTGATGCCCCAACGGATAACTATAGCGGCACTATAGCCGGACAAAACGTCGGACGTTTTCGGTGTTCCGAAAACCCTGTCGGGCTGCCATCCCCTCTCTTCTTAGCCCAACCCCCTCTACACAGCCCATCTAACCCACCTAGCCTGCCCCTCGATCGGAGCCATTCGATTGCGATCGGAGGGTCCGAAACCCTCCAAAACACCCAACCCTAGCTCCCCTGCTATAAATGGACGACGTACCCTGCCTGATCTGGAAACCCTAAGCCTCCTCCTCATTTTCCGCAGCCACCCCCTCCATCGCCGCCACTTGGCGCTACTACCACCTCCCAGCCGCCGCAGCCCGCCAGGCCCGAGCGCGGCCCGCCCAAGCTCATCCAGCCGCCGCCCGAGGGGATCGTGCCCGAGCTCCACGAGGAGAGGAGCTCCTCTCGATCCGCCGCCACAGGACCCCATCGCCTCGTGCCACCTCGCCACCGGCAAGCTTCGCCGGAGATGAGCGCCACCCCCCATCTTCTTCTCCTTCCTGTTCTCCTCCCCGTTTCTCCCTCTCATCTCTCTCTTGTTCTCTGTAACAGGAGCCTTGTCCGCCCAGGAAGCACCCCGCCGCCTAGCCAGGTCGCCAGCGTCGCCATAGCCTGTCCGTCACCAGATCCGGCCGGGAGCCACCGGATCCGGCCACACTCGACCCGTTCCCGAGCGCCCAACCGCCCAGCCGCCGCGCCAAGTCCCCGTCGCCTGCCTCTTCGCCAAGGCCCGCCGCTGCTGCCTCCTGTTCGAGGAGACGACCACGCCAGCGCCATGTCCCGCCCGATCCACCTGTGCCCATTGACCTGCATGGCCTCATCCATCCTCGTCCCTGCGCGCCCGCATCCCTCCAACCAAACGCGCCCCTGCTCCGCCTCGTCCCTGCACTACGCCATCCCGTCTTTGTTTCGGTCCCGATGTGAGCTCCGACCCTATCCCTTGCCCGTGCGTCGATTTGCTATCCAACGCTCACCCAGTTTCAGCCTAGTGCATGTTTTTTTTCCATTCGGCGATTTTCCTAATTATCCTGAAAACTGATGTTTTACAGAATAGTCCCTAGAATCATGCATCTAATAACTTTTCACCCATGCATCGGATTAAAATGAATCATATATGTAAAATGCTTAGAATTTCATGTAGTTTCATAATATCCAGCTGCCATCCATGTAAAAATGTTAAAATTGCTGTTTGCATTAAAATTGCTAAATGACATAACTAAATAACCGTACCTCCGAATTAAATAAACTTTATATGTAAATGATCTAGAAAAATGTGTAGATTAACATGGTGCACTTGATTTTGCTGTTTAACAATGTTAAAATTGTGTTTTAGGCAGAACAGTACCAAATTCGAAATTTGCATATGGGGATCTTCCGGAATTGTTTTGTGTTGTTTCTGGCCTCATTTAAATTGCCTAGATAGGTAGTTTAATTGTGCTTCATCTCTTGCCATGTTTAAAAAAATTTAACATTGATGAGTAGCATAAACAGGAGTGAACTAAATAATTGTTGTGGAGTTTCATCTTGAGCTTCACTTAATGTGTAGTATTGCTTGTGCACCTTGCCATGCCATTCATCTTTAAAGCGGACATGCGTCATACTTGGTTGAGCATCATGCCATGATTATGCTTGTGTGTTTAGCATGTTGTCTGCTTCTTTCTGGTTGTGCTTCTTCTCGATAGTCCGGATACATTGCGAAGTGTGAGGATTCGTTCGACTACGTTCCGTTCGACTACTTCATGGGTTCGATCTTCTTCCGAGCGGGATTTCAGGCAAGATGATCATGACCTTGGATATCTCTACTATCTTCGCTTGCTAGTTGTCTCGATGCTATCGCTATGTGGCGCTTCCTACCACATATATGTCAGCCTCCCATATGCCATGATACAGCCTCTAACCACCCTTACCCAGCAAACCATTGTTTGGCTATGTTACTGCTTTGCTCAGCCCTTTCTTATAGCGTTGCTAGTTGCAGGTGCAGTTGCAGGTTGTTCCATGTTGGGACATGGATATCTTGGGATATCACAATATCTATTATTTAGTTAATGCATCTATATACATGGTGTTGGGTGGAAGGCTCGGCCTTTTGCCTAGTGTTTTGTTCCACTCATGCCGCCTTAGTTTCCGTAATACCGGTGTTATGATCCTTGATTAGCATTCCTAACATGCTCAGGGGTATGGGACCTTCTTGACAGTTCGCTTTGAATAACCGCTTCCAGCAAGGCCCAACATGGTTTTAACATTTGCCAACATAATAATACTGAATTAAATAATTAATTTGCATAGGGAGTTAGCGCTACCCGAGGATTCTTAATTCAACATAATACAGGTGGGCCAGTGCCGATGGTCTTGGTCCGAAACGGGTAGACTGCGGGGCCACCATGGGGAAACTCGAGGATCTGGTTTTACTCGTAGGATGTCCCATCCGGTCATGGCCTGAGATGAGATACGCGCGGCTACTATCAGGGTGTCGGCGCGCCGGGAGGTCTTGCTGGACTTGTGTTACCATTGTCGAAATGTCTTGTGCACCGGGATTCCGAGGATACGTTGGGCTGACTCGAGGTTGATCGGGTTTTCTTGAGGTTGAGGTCTTCCACCGCAGCTTGTGTTGGTTTGTGATGGACCAGGTTGGAACACCCCTGCAGGGTTAAATCTTACGCGAAGCCGTAACCGCGGTTATATGGCGACTTGGATATTTATAACCTACGGTTGTAGAGAACTTGACACTAATTCTAATTAAAATACACCAACCACGTGCGTAACCGTGATCGTCTCTTTTCGAGGGAGTTCGGGAAGAGAACACGGTGGGGTTATGTTTGACTCGTAAGTAGGTGTTTAGGATCACTTCTTGATCATTATTAGTTCGCGGCCGTTATGTGTAGTTACTCTTCTTATTCTTGTACTCGTAAGTTAGCCACCATACAATGCTTAGTGCTTGCTGCAACCTCACCACTTTACCCTTCCATACCCATTTAAGCTTTGATAGTCTTGCTACCCATGGTTATGGGATTGCTGAGTCCTCATGGCTCACAGATTACTACAACAACAGATGCAGGTACAGGTAATGCGATGATTTGGCGTGAGAGCGATGCACGTTTTCTTTTGGAGTTCTTCTTCTTCGCCGATCTTGGGATCAGTTCATGGTCGGCAGCCTAGGCTAGCAGGGTGGATGTCGTTCGTGTTTTTCATTTGTGTTTCATCCGTAGTCGGATTCTGCTCTTCTGTATGGTGTTTGCTATGTATTGATGTATTCCTGTGATGACTGTATGTATTTGTATGTATCCCCATCTATTATGTACATGGTACGATGTAATGATATCCACCTTGCAAGCGTCTTCGATATGTGCTTCTATCCCTGGTGGGGCCTCCGAGTCCCTCGAGGATAGGATCGCATATTGGGCGTGATAAGTTGGTATCAGAGCCTCTACCGACCACAGGAGCCCCCTTGATTGATCGAACCATTGGCGAGTTTAGAAGAAAGAGTAATTTGAGTCTAGTTATATATCGGAGAGTAGGAATTCTTTTTACTCCTTATCCCCTTCGTCGCTCTGGTGAGGAATTGTGACGTAGGTGTGTTGATTCTACTACTCTTCCCACTCAATTTTTTTTAGGGTCACGCGGGTATTTTGGAATCGTTATGATATCGTTGTGACAGGAATTCTATCTTGGTGCCTCCTGACCATATGGATTGGACCCGAGGAGTTGAGCTCCAAGGGGTTCTTGTCACATTCGCGATCGTTCCAGTTCCTAAATACCAGAGGACGCCGACATCAAAACGCTTCTATACTTTTTGTGGTGGCAAATAGTGCCGTGACTTTTCCCCAGTACTGGAGGAGATAGCTCGGATGATCCACCATGACTAGTATCGCTGTGTTTTTCAAAGGTCTGAGGTAGACGAATTTGCGGAGTTTCTCGGTTGTGTGTTAAGGGTTGCGGATGCAGTTACAGCTGATTAGGTTGTTGTTTTGTATGAGTAGGTTCCTGGACCCACAACCTGATCGCATAACCAAGAAGTTTCGGGAGTTCTTAGGTGGCAATTCAAGTAGTTACCTAGGATATCTTTCCATCAGATGCATGATATGAGATTGGGGTTCGACGTCTAGTGGTCCTCCTGTACACGGTCGTTTTTACAGTGGTCTCGTGGTGTCTTAAAGAGCCCTTATTGATGGAAATATGCCCTAGAGGCAATAATAAAGTTGTTATTATTTTATATTTCCTTGTTCATGATAAAGGTTTATTATTCATGCTAGAATTGTATTGACCGGAAACTTAAATACATGTGTGAATACATAAACAAATACCGTGTCCCTAGTGAGCCTCTACTAGACTAGCTCGTTGATCAAAGATGGTTAAGGTTTCCTAACCATAGACATGAGTTGTCATTTGATAACGGGATCACATCATTAGGAGAATGATGTGATGGACAAGACCCATCCATTAGCTTAGCATATGATCGTTCTGTTTATTGCTACTGCTTTCTTGAATGTCAAATACATGTTCCTCAGACCATGAGATCATGCAACTCCCGGATACCGGAGGAATACCTTGTGTGCTATCAAACGTCACAACGTAACTAGGTGATCATAAAGATGCTCTACAGGTATCTCTGAAGGTGTCCGTTGAGTTGGCATGGATCGAGACTGGGATTTGTCACTCCGTGTTTCGGAGAGGTATCTCTGGGCCCTCTCGGTAATGCACATCATAAGAAGCTTGCAAGCAAAGTGACTAAGGAGTTCGTTATGGGATGATGTATTATGGAACAAGTAAAGAGACTTGCCGGTAATGAGATTGAACTAGGTATGGAGATACCGACGATCGAATCTCGGGCAAGTAACATACCGACGGACAAAGGGAATTACGTATGTTGTCATTGCGGTTCGACCGATAAGATCTTCGTGGAATATGTAGGAAGCAATATGAGCATCTAGGTTCCACTATTGGTTATTGACCGGAGAGGCGTCTCAGTCATGTCTACATCATTCCCGAACCCGTAGGGTCCGCACGCTTAACGTTCGTTGACGATATAGTGTTATATGAGTTATGTGAATTGGTAACCGAATATTGTTCGGAGTCCCGGATGAGATCCCGGACATCACGAGGAGTCTCGGAATGGTCGAGAGGTAAATATTTATATATGGGAAGTCATATTTTGGGTTCCGGAAAAAGGTGCAGTTTTTTCGGTATTGTACCGGGAAGCTTCCAGAATGTTCCGGAGGATTCCGGAGGGGTCCGGAAGTCCACAAGTGGGTCCACCACGTCCCAAGGGCTGGCATGGGCTAAGGGGAGGCGCCCTGGCCTTATTGGGCCAGGCGCACCAAGTCCTCAAAAGCCCACGCAGCTAGGGAAGGAAAAAGGGAGAGTCCTAGTAGGAATAGGATTGGACTTTGGAGTCCAAGTCCATGTGTGTACTATTCATGGTTACTGTTCACGTGGCACTATTCCTTCTACTCCAAGCCCCTACACATATATAAATAGGGGAGAGAGGGCGCCCCAAAGGAGACACAACATTGTCTTAGCCGTGTGCGGCGCCCCCCTCCACAGTTCCGTCCCTCGGTCATATTTTCGCAGTGCTTGGGCGAAGCCCTGCGGAGATAGCATTACCATCACCGTCACCACGCCGTCGTGCTGCCGGAACTCATCCACTACCTCGCCGTCTTGCTGGATCAAGAAGTCGAGGACGTCACTGAGCTGAACGTGTGCTGAACGCGGAGGTGCCGTACGTTCGGTACTCGGTCGATTGGATCGTGAAGTTGTTTGACGACATCAACCGCGTTGTTCTAACGCTTCCGCTTACGGTCTACGAGGGTATGTAGACACACTCCCCCTCTCATAGCTATGCATCTCCATGGATAGATCTTGCGTGTGTTTAGAATTTTTTTTGTTTTCCATGCAACGTTCCCCAGCAGTGGCATCATGAGCCAGGTCTATGCGTAGATGATATGCACAAGTAGAACACAAAGAGTTGTGGGCGGTGATCGTCATACTGCTTACCACCGTCTTATTTTGATTTGGCGGTATTGTAAGATGAAGCGGCCTGGACCAACCTTACATGTCCACGTACATGAGACCGGTTCCACCGACAGACATGCAACTTGTTTTGCATAAAGGTGGCTGGCGGGTGTCTGTTTCTCCTACTTTAGTTGAATCGAATTTGACTGCGGCCGGTCCTTGTTGAAGGTTAAATCAGCAAACTTGATAAATCACCGTTGTGGTTTTGTGCCATAGGTAAGAACGGTTCTTGCTAGAAGCCCGTAGCAGCCACGTAAAACTTGCAACAACAAAGTAGAGGACGTCTAACTTGTTTTTGCAGGGTATGCTGTGATGTGATATGGTCAAGACATGATGTGATATACGTTGTTGTATGAGATGATCATGTTTTGTAATTTATCGGCAACCGGCAGGAGCCTTATGGTTGTCTCTTTATTGTATGAAATGCAAGCGCCATGTAATTGCTTTACTTTATCGCTATGCGTTAGCAATAGTTGTAGAAGCAATAGTTGGCGAGACGACCACGACGCAACGATGGAGATCAAGGTGTTGAGCCAGTGACGATGGAGATCATGACGATGCTTTGGAGATGGAGATCAAAAGCACAAGATGATGGCCATATCATGTCACATATTTTGATTGCATGTGATGTTTATCCTTTATGCATCTTATTTTGCTTAGAACGACGGTAGCATTATAAGATGATCCCTTCACTAAATTTCAAGATAAAAGTGTTCTCCCCGAGTATGCACCATTGCTAAAGTTCGTCGTTTCGAAGCACCTCGTGATGATCAGGTGTGACAGATTCTACGTTCACATACAACGGGTGTAAGCCAGTTTTACACAAGCAGAATACTTGGGTTAAACTTGACGAGCCTAGCATGTACAGACATGGTCTCAGAACACTGGAGACCGAAAGGTCGAACATGAGTCATATAGTAGATATGATCAACATGGAGATGTTCACCATTGATGACTATCCCATCTCACGTGATGATCGGACATGGGCTAGTTGATTTGGATCATGTATCACTTAGTTAACTTGAGGGATGTTAATTTAAGTGGGAGTTCATTAGTAATTTGATTAATTGAACTTAATTTATCATGAACTTAGTCTTGATAGTTTTTGCATATCTATGTTGTAGATAAATGGCCCGTGCTACTGTTCCGTTGAATTTTAATGCGTTCCTAGAGAAAGCTAAGTTGAAAGATGATGGTAGCAACTACACGGACTGGGTCCGTAACTTGAGAATTATCCTCATTGCTGCACAGAAGAATTATGTCCTTGATGCACCGCTAGGTGATGGACCTGCTGCAGGAGCTGCTGCCGACATTGTGAATGCCTGGCAGGCTCGATCTGATGACTACTCGATAGTTCAGTGTGCCATGCTCTACGGCTTAGAACCGGGACTACAAAAGCGTTTTGAACGCCACGGAGCATATGAAATGTTCCAAGAGCTGAAATTGATATTTCAAGCTAATGCCCGGGTTGAGAGATATGAAGTCTCCAACAAGTTCTTCAGCTGTAAGATGGAGGAGAATAGTTCTGTCAGTGAACACATACTCAGAATGTCTGGGTACCACAACCACTTGACTCAACTGGGAATTGATCTTCCGGTTGAGAGTGTTATTGACAGAGTTCTTCAGTCACTGCCACCAAGCTATAAAGGCTTCGTGATGAACTATAATATGCAAGGGATGGAGAAGACAATTCCCGAGCTCTTCGCGATGCTGAAATCAGCAGAGGTAGAAATCAAGAAGGAGCATCAAGTGTTGATGGTTAACAAAACCACTAGTTTCAAGAAAAAGGGCAAGGGAAAGAAGGGGAACTTCAAGAAGAACGGCAAGCAAGTTGCCGCTCCCACGAAGAAACCCAAAGCTGGACCCAGGCCTGAAACAGAGTGCTTCTACTGCAAAGGGACTGGTCACTGGAAGCGGAACTGCCCCAAGTATTTGGCGGATAAGAAGGATGGCAAAGTGAGCAAAGGTATATTTGATATACATGTTATTGATGTGTTCCTCACTAATGCTCGCAGTAGCGCCTGGGTATTTGATACTGGTTCGGTTGCTCATATTTGTAACTCGAAACAGGAGCTACGGAATAAGCGAAGATTGGCCAAGGACGAGGTGACGATGCGCGTCGGGAATGGTTCCAAGGTTGATGTGATCGCCGTCGGCACGCTACCTCTACATCTACCTTCGGGATTAGTTTTAGACCTCAATAATTGTTATTTGGTGCCAGCGTTGAGCATGAACATTATATCTGGATCTTTTTTACTGCGAGACGGTTATTCATTTAAGTCAGAGAATAATGGTTGTTCTATTTATATGAGTAACATCTTTTATGGTCATGCACCTTTTGTGAATGGTCTATTCTTGTTGAATCTCGATCGTAGTGATACACATATTCATAATATTGATGCCAAAAGATGCAAAGTTGATAATGATAGTGCAACATACTTGTGGCACTGCCGTTTAGGTCATATTGGTGTAAAGTGCATGAAGAAACTCCATGCGGATGGACTTTTGGAATCTCTTGATTATGAATCATTTGATACTTGCGAACCATGCCTCATGGGCAAGATGACTAAAACTCCGTTCTCCGGAACAATGGAGCGAGCTACTGATTTGTTGGAAATAATACATACTGATGTATGCGGTCCGATGAATGTTGAAGCACGTGGCGGGTATCGTTATTTTCTAACCTTCACAGATGATTTGAGTAGATATGGGTATATCTACTTGATGAAACACAAGTCTGAAACATTTGAAAAGTTCAAAGAATTTCAGAGTGAAGTAGAGAATCATCGTAACAAGAAAATAAAGTTTCTACGATCTGATCGCGGAGAAGAATATTTGAGTTACGAGTTTGGCCTTCATTTAAGAAAATGTGGAATTGTTTCACAACTCACGCCACCTGGAACACCACAGCGTAATGGTGTGTCCGAACGTCGTAACCGTACTTTATTGGATATGGTGCGTTCTATGATGTCTCTTACCGATTTGCCACTATCGTTTTGGGGTTATGCATTAGAGACAGCTGCATTCACGTTAAATAGGGCACCGTCTAAATCCGTTGAGACGACACCATATGAACTATGGTTTGGCAAGAAACCTAAGCTGTCGTTTCTTAAAGTTTGGGGATGCGATGCTTATGTGAAAAAGCTTCAACCTGATAAGCTCGAACCCAAAGCGGAGAAGTGTGTCTTCATAGGATACCCTAAAGAAACAATTGGGTACACCTTCTACCACAGATCCGAAGGCAAGGTCTTTGTTGCCAAGAATGGGTCCTTTATTGAGAAGGAGTTTCTCTCGAAAGAAGTGAGTGGGAGGAAAGTAGAACTTGATGAGGCAATTGTACCTTCTCTCGAATTGGAAAGTAGCTCATCAGAGAAAACCGTTCCCGTGATGCCTACACCAATAAGAGAGGAAGATAATGATAAAGATCATGAAACTTCAGATCAAGTTACTACTGAACTTCATAGGTCGACCAGAGTACATTCCGCACCAGAGTGGTACGGTAATCCTGTTCTGGAATTTATGTTGTTAGACAACGGCAAACCTACGAACTATGAAGAAGCTATGATAAGCCCGGATTCCGACAAATGGCTTGAGGCCATGAAATCCGAGATAGGATCCATGTATGAGAACAAAGTATGGACTTTGGTGGACTTGCCCGATGATTGGCAAGCCATTGAGAATAAATGGATTTTTAAGAGGAAGACGGATGCTGATGGTATTATCACTGTCTACAAAGCTCGACTTGTCGGGAAAGGTTTTCGACAAGTTCAAGGGGTTGACTACAATGAGACTTTCTCACCCGTAGCGATGCTTAAGTCTGTCCGAATCATGTTAGCAATTGCCGCATTTTATGATTATGAAATCTGGCAAATGGATGTCAAAACTGCATTCCTTAATGGTTTTCTCAAAGAAGAGTTGTATATGATGCAACCAGAAGGTTTTGTCGATCCTAAGGGTGCTAACAAAGTGTGCAAGCTCCAGCGATCCATCTATGGACTGGTGCAAGCATCTCGGAGTTGGAATATACGCTTTGATGAGGTGATCAAAGCATATGGTTTTGTACAGACTTACGGTGAAGCCTGTATTTACAAGAAAGTGAGTGGGAGCTCTGTAGCATTTCTAATATTATATGTGGATGACATATTGTTGATTGGAAATGATATAGAATTTCTGGATGGCATAAAGGGATACTTGAATAAGAATTTTTCAATGAAAGACCTCGGTGAAGCTGCTTATATATTGGGCATCAAGATCTATAGGGATAGATCAAGACGCTTGATAGGACTTTCACAAAGCACATACCTTGACAAAGTTTTGTAGAAGTTCAAAATGGATCAGTCAAAGAAAGGGTTCTTGCCTGTCTTGCAAGGTGTGAAGTTGAGTCAGACTCAATGCCCAACCACGGCAGAAGATATAGAGAAAATGAAAGTCATTCCCTATGCCTCAGCCATAGGTTCTATTATGTATGCCATGCTGTGTACCAGACCTGATGTGTGCCTTGCCATAAGTTTGGCAGGGAGGTACCAGAGTAATCCAGGAGTGGATCACTGGACAGCGGTCAAGAATATCCTGAAGTACCTGAAAAGGACCAAGGACATGTTTCTCGTTTATGGAGGTGACGAAGAGCTCGTCGTAAAGGGTTACGTCGATGCAAGCTTCGACACTGATCCGGATGACTCTAAGTCACAAACCGGATACGTATTTATATTAAATGGTGGAGCTGTCAGTTGGTGCAGTTCTAAGCAGAGCGTCGTGGCGGGATCTACGTGTGAAGCGGAATACATAGCTGCTTCGGAAGCAACACATGAAGGAGTCTGGATGAAGGAGTTCATATCCGATCTAGGTGTAATACCTAGTGCATCGGGTCCAATGACAATCTTTTGTGACAACACTGGAGCAATTGCCATAGCCAAGGAGCCCAGGTTTCACAAGAAGACCAAACACATCAAGAGACGCTTCAACTCCATTCGTGAATATGTCAAGGATGGAGACATAGAAATTTGCAAAGTACACACGGATCTGAATGTGGCAGACCCGTTGACTAAGCCTCTTCCACGAGCAAAACATGATCAGCACCAAGACTCCATGGGTGTTAGATTCATTACTATGTAATCTAGATTATTGACTCTAGTGCAAGTGGGAGACTGATGGAAATATGCCCTAGAGGCAATAATAAAGTTGTTATTATTTTATATTTCCTTGTTCATGACAAAGGTTTATTATTCATGCTAGAATTGTATTGACCGGAAACTTAAATACATGTGTGAATACATAAACAAATACCGTGTCCCTAGTGAGCCTCTACTAGACTAGCTCGTTGATCAAAGATGGTTAAGGTTTCCTAACCATATACATGAGTTGTCATTTGATAACGGGATCACATCATTAGGAGAATGATGTGATGGACAAGACCCATCCGTTAGCTTAGCATATGATCGTTCTGTTTATTGCTACTGCTTTCTTGAATGTCAAATACATGTTCGTCAGACCATGAGATCATGCAACTCCTGGATACCGGAGGAATACCTTGTGTGCTATCAAACGTCACAATGTAACTGGGTGATCATAAAGATGCTCTATAGGTATCTCCGAAGGTGTCCGTTGAGTTGGCATGGATCGAGACTGGGATTTGTCACTCCGTGTTTCGGAGAGGTATCTCTGGGCCCTCTCGGTAATGCACATCATAAGAAGCTTGCAAGCAAAGTGACTAAGGAGTTAGTTACGGGATGATGTATTACGGAACGAGTAAAGAGACTTGCCGGTAACGAGATTGAACTAGGTATGGAGATACCGACGATCGAATCTCGGGCAAGTAACATACCGACGGACAAAGGGAATTACATATGTTATCATTGCCGTTCGACCGATAAGATCTTCGTGGAATATGTAGGAACCAATATGAGCATCCAGGTTCCGCTATTGGTTATTGACCGGAGAGGCGTCTCAGTCATGTCTACATCATTCCCGAACCCGTAGGGTCCGCACGCTTAACGTTCGTTGACGATATAGTGTTATATGAGTTATGTGAATTGGTAACCGAATATTGTTCGGAGTCCCGGATGAGATCCCGGATGTCACGAGGAGTCTCGGAATGGTTGAGAGGTAAATATTTATATATGGGAAGTCATATTTTGGGTTCCGGAAAAAGGTGCAGTTTTTTTCGATATTGTACCGGGAAGCTTCCAGAAGGTTCCGGAGGATTCCGGAGGCGTCCGGAAGTCCACAAGTGGGTCCACCACGTCCCAAGGGCTGGCATGGGCTAAGGGGAGGTGCCCTGGCCTTATTGGGCCAGGCGCACCAAGTCCTCAAAAGCCCACGCAGCTAGGGAAGGAAAAAGGGAGAGTCCTAGTAGGAATAGGATTGGACTTTGGAGTCCAAGTCCACGTGTGTACTATTCACGGTTACTGTTCACTTGGCACTATTCCTTCTACTCCAAGCCCCTACACATATATAAATAGAGGAGAGAGGGTGCCCCAAAGGAGACACAACATTGTCTTAGCCGTGTACGGCACCCCCCTCCACAGTTCCGTCCCTCAGTCATATTTTCGCAGTGCTTGGGCGAAGCCCTGCGGAGATAGCATTACCATCACCGTCACCACGCCGTCGTGCTGCCGGAACTCATCCACTACCTCGCCGTCTTGCTGGATCAAGAAGTCGAGGACGTCACCGAGCTGAACGTGTGCTGAACGCGGAGGTGCCGTACGTTCGGTACTTGGTCGGTTGGATCGTGAAGTTGTTTGACGACATCAACCGCGTTGTTCTAACGCTTCCGCTTACGGTCTACGAGGGTACGTAGACACACTCCCCCTCTCGTAGCTATGCATCTCCATGGATATATCTTGCGTGTGCGTAGAATTTTTTTTGTTTTCCATGCAACGTTCCCCAACACTTATAGCTTTGCTACGGCTCGGGGATGCTTCATATGTCAAGGGCAGCAATGTACTTGATGGTCGCTGTACGATCGAGCCCGTGTGGGCCCCACCATGAAAATTTCAGACGAAATCTCTATCATATGTTTGTTCCGGCTTATTCTCCAAACCAAATCCTTTGTTTTGTTTTTGTTGTGGTATTTGAGTTGCTTCGAAGTCAACAAGTGAGATCCATATCTTTCCTTAGCAGTGTTCTCATATCTCTATGGGATTGCTAATCCTTCATGTAAATTCTTTTCAACCGGTGTGCTTCTCTTCAGTTAATCCGATCATTTCAATATTTGCAAGATCAATTCTCAGTTTTCTCAATGGTGTTCGTTTCACCCGTCCCAAGTTGTCTTTCTTTTTCCCACCCTCCCACCCTTTTTCTTCGCGGAGTAAAAATTACCAAATCAAGTATCCATTTTATTCGTGAGAAGTCTTTCCATTCTTTTCCTTCAATGTTCTCAACCGGTGATTCTCATGAAGATGCTCAGGATCTACAAGTTCATCATTCTTCGTTCTCGTTTCTTCTCCGGTGGATGTAATTCAAGCTTTCGGTGTTGATCATTTTCCTTTCATCGATTCAAATATTTCTCATGTTGGAAATTCTTACCCAAGCCTCTCTTGTTCATTCACCTCTCTCTATTCATATCCGGAGTGCAGAAATTATCTCAGAAGATTCATGTTTGCATTCAAGATCCGTTCGAGGTAGTTCGAGGTTGTTACCTCATCCAATCCATTTAAATCTTTCCGGTGCATTTTCTCTCTTTCAAGCAATCGTTCTAACGGTGTTTCTTTTGAGTGGGCCCATAACCCACAGGTCTTTCCCCAGGATCTTACCTGACTCTTCTAATTATCCCGGAGTTATTCTCAAATTATTTCAAAGTTCGACGTAAGTATGGCTTCCATCAGTCATATGCCTTCTCCAAGTTCGCTTTCAAATTATTTTCATCTTTGGCTCAACCTTTCTGTTCGTCATTGTTCTGGAGTGTCTCAACAATTTTGGTGGTTCTGATCGTAATTCTCAGTATTTGAAGACCGAAGAAGACTTTCTCTTAAATCTTGCTCCGTTCTCTTGAAGATTCATGGTTCGAACTTGTTGTTATAATCTCAAATTGTTCCGGTCGTGAGAATTCTTTTTACCCATCCGAGGCAATTCAGGAGTGTTTTCGTTTTGATTCTCCGGAGGCCATCATTTCAGAAGAATGATTCATTCTCAACGTTCATCTCTCCTTCTCAAATTCTTCTGGTGCTTCGTTCAAGTATTCTATGATCAGCCCATGATTTTTTCGTTCTCTTGTATCTAAATTCCCTCAAGTATCTTCGTTCGTTTTCTAATTCTTCCCGGCGATTTGTTCTCTTTCGTTCACTCGTTTTCAAATTCTTACGGTGGTTCATTCAAGATTCCTCTTCCTTTGTTATTGTATCATTTCATTCATTCTTGCCAATCCTACCAGTGTTTTGTTGAAGACCTTCCCAAGCTTGCGCTATATCTCTTTTCAATCTTTTCAAGAAGAATAAGTAGTATGCTAATCCATTGCTTTTCATCAGTTTAATTTGATGAAGGATAGACATATCATAATTCTTATTCTTGTTTCATCGAGGCGATTTAATTCATTCTTCCGGAGTTCGTTCATGATATCAATTTCTCGGTTCTAAGTGCTTCATCTTTTCTTCCAGAGTTCCAAGCTCTCTCAATTATCTCGTCGTGAACCTTCATCTAAATCATTGCAAGGCTTCAATCTTATTCTTTTCAACCTTCATTTCTTTTCTAGCATCCTTTCATTTCCGGAGTTCTTCCAAGAGGTTCTTCATGGTGGTTCATTAAGGATTTAATTCATTCTCGAAGTGTTCTTCAAGATTCTTGTTGGAGCTCAAGTATTCCTCGTCTTGCATTTCAAAGTGCAAATCCTTTCTACCTTGTCTTTGAGGTGGTGTTATGTCTTTCTTGACAATTCCTTTCGTGTTTCATGATTCACAAGTTGTTGGGAATGAGATATTTAAACCCATCATTTTTCCCTTCGTTCAGGAGATCCTCTTCAACCCATCAATCTATTCGTTGGAGTTATCTTGGCATCGATTTCACCTAAAGCATTTTCCTAAGGATTGTTGCTATTTGTGGTGCTTATCAATGATCCAAGTTTCTCCTTCTCTTCTCGATGAAAGAGCTTTTCATCTCTTCAAGATCTCAAGCAATCAATTGTTTCCGTTAGTGGCAGAAGTTCACCTCAAGCGTTGGGATGTTTTCCATAAGCCCACAATAAGCTTATTCTTTTTGTTGTTGATTTTCCAACAACTCCGTTCAATCCTTCTTTGTATGGATGTTTTTCAAATTCAATTGTGGTAGAGGTTGTCATTTTCTTCCCCGTTCTTTTCTTTCCAATGATCTAGCTTCTATTCTTTCATTTCGGAGGCATTGTGATGTTTCTCTCTTCGACCCATTATCTCGTTTTGGCAAGATCATGTTCTTTCCTTGCTTATCCATTTTACCGGAGTGTTATGCCCTCTTTTCAAGTCCTTTTCTTCTTATCAAGCTTTGCTTCTCTTTTCTACCGGAGTGCTGCCCAAATTCTCTTTGTTCTCATTCCTTTTCAATCGTGTTCTAACCGGAGTGGTCACATAGTCTATCTTTTCTCTTGAGTTCTTGATTCTCGTCATATTTCCGTTCCTCTTTCCTACCGGACTGCTCTCAACTTTGTTCATCTCCATTGCACCCCTTCTTTTGAGTTGTTCAACCTCTCAAGGTTCTGTCATTTCACTCGTTTATCCAACAACAACTTTGTTTTCATCTTCCTCTTCAATATTCCGGTTCCTTCCTAAGATCTCGGGTCGAGATCTTCTGTTAGTGGGGGAGAGTTGTGATGCCCTGAGACCGATGCTCCAGATTCCTGCCATTTATTTTCCGTTGTTGCCGTGTGATTCGTTTGCTTGTTGCACTTTGCCATGTCATCATGTGCATTTCATCCACATATTTTTAAAACTTGCATCCGTTCGTAGTTGTCTTCCTCCCTGTTCCTTCCGTTGTTCGTTTCGAGACCCGACACACTCGCACGCGCCCGCGGCACCTCCGAAATATTATTTTATAAGTGGGAATAAAATTTCTCAGAATGGGTTGAAAGTTGGCGTGCGGTCTTATTATATTGTGGGTAGACCGCCTGCCAAATTTCGTCCCATTCGAATGTCGTTTCATGCCCGAACGGATAACTATAGCGGCACTATAGCCGGACAAAACGTCGGACGTTTTCGGTGTTCCGAAAACCCTGCCGGGATGCCATCCCCTCTCTTCTTAGCCCAACCCCCTCTACACAGCCCATCTAACCGACCTAGCCTGCCCCTCGATCGGAGCCATTCGATTGCGATCGGAGGGTCCGAAACCCTCCAAAACACCCAACCCTAGCTCCCTGCTATAAATGGATGACCTAACCCTAAGCCTCCTCGTCGTTTTCCACAGCCACCCCTCCATCGCCGCCACTTGGCGCTACTCCCACCTCCCAGCCGCCGCAGCCCGCCAGGCCCGAGCGCGGCCCGCCCAAGCCCATCCAGCCGCCGCCCGAGGGGATCGTGCCCGAGCTCCACGAGGAAAGGAGCTCCTCTCGATCCGCCGCCGCAGGACCCCATCGCCTCGTGCCACCTCGCTGCCGGCAAGCTTCGCCGGAGATAAGCACCACCCCCCATCTTCTTCTCCTTCCCGTTTCTCCCTCTCATCTCTCTCTTGTTCTCTGCAACAGGAGCCTTGGCCGCCCAGGAAGCTCCCTGCCGTCCAGCCAGGTCGCCGGCATCACCACAGCCTGTCCGTCACCAGATCCGGCGGGGAGCCACCGGATCCGGCCACCCTCGACCCGTTCCCGAGCGCCCAACCGCCCAGCCGCCGGGCCAAGTCCCCGTCGCCTGCCTCTTCGCCAAGGCCCGCCGCCGCTGCCTCCTGTTCGAGGAGACGACCACGCCAGCGCCAAGTCCCACCCGATCCACCTGTGCTCGTTGACCTGCACGGCCTCATCCATCCTCGTCCCTGCGCGCCCGCATCCCTCCAACCAAACGCGCCCCTACTCCACCTCGTCCCTGCACTGCGCCATCCCGTCTTCGTTTCGGGCCCGATGTGAGCTCTGACCCTATCCCTCGCCCATGCGTCGATTTCCTATCCAATGCTCACCCAGTTTTAGCCCAGTGCATGTTTTTTTCCGTTCGCCGATTTTCCTAATTATCCTGAAAACTATTGTTTTACTGATTAGTCCCTAGAATCATGCATCTAATAACTTTTCATCCATGCATCGGATTAAAATGAATCCTATATGTAAAATGCTTAGAATTTCATGTAGTTTCATAATATCCAGCTGTCATCCATGTAAAAATGTTAAAATTGTTGTTTGCATTAAAATTGCTAAATGACATGTTAAAATGGTTTATTTCATAACTAAATAACCGTACCTCCGAATTAAATAAACTTTATATGTAAATTGTCTAGAAAAATGTGTAGATTAACATGGTGCACTTTATTTTGCTGTTTAACAATGTTAAAATTGTGTTTTAGGGAGAACAGTACCAAATTCGAAATTTGCATATGGGGATCTTCGGGAATTGTTTTGTGTTGTTTCCGGCCTAATTTAAATTGCCTAGATAGGTAGTTTAATTGTGCTTCATCTCTTGCCATGTTTAAAAACATTTAACATTGATGAGTAGCATAAACGGGAGTGAACTAAATAATTGTTGTGGAGTTTCGTCTTGAGCTTCACTTAATGTGTAGTATTGCTTGTGCACCTTGCCATGCCATTCATCCTTAAACCGGACATGCGTCATACTTGGTTGAGCATCATGCCATGATTATGCTTGTGTGTTTACCATGTTGTCTGCTTCTTTCTGGTTGTGCATCTTCTCCATAGTCCGGATACGTTGCGAAGTGTGAGGATTCGTTCGACTACTTCATGGGTTCGATCTTCTTCCGAGCGGGATTTCAGGCAAGATGATCATGACCTTGGATATCTCTACTATCTTCGCTTGCTAGTTGTCTCGATGCTATCGCTATGTGGTGCTTCCTACCACATATATGTCAGCCTCCCATATGCCATGATACAGCCTCTAACCACCCTTACCCAGCAAACAGTTGTTTGGCTATGTTACCGCTTTGCTCAGCCCTTTCTTATAGCGTTGCTAGTTGCAGGTTGTTCCATGTTGGGACATGGATATCTTGGGATATCACAATATCTATTATTTAGTTAATGCATCTATATACTTGGTGTTGGGTGGAAGCCTCTGCCTTTTGCCTAGTGTTTTGTTCCACTCATGCCGCCTTAGTTTCCGTAATACCGGTGTTATGATCCTTGATTAGCGTTCCTAACATGCTCAGGGGTATGGGACCCTCTTGACAGTTCGCTTTGAATAACCGCTTCCAGCAAGGCCCGACATTGGTTTTAACATTTGCCAACATAATAATACTGAATTAAATAATTAATTTGCATAGGGAGTTAGCGCTACCCGAGGATTCTTAATTCAACATAATACAGGAGGGCCAGTGCCGATGGTGTTGGTCCAAAATGGGTAGACTGCGGGGCCACCACGGGGAAACTCGAGGATCTCGTAGGATGTCCCATCCGGTCGTGGCCTGAGACGAGATACGCGCGGCTACTATCGGGGTGTCGGCACGCCGGGAGGTCTTGCTGGACTTGTGTTACCATTGTCGAAATGTCTTGTGCACCGGGATTCCGAGGATACTTCGGGCTGACTCGAGGTTGATCGGGTTTTCTTTAGGTTGAGGTCTTCCACCGCAGCTTGTTTGGTTTGTGATGGACCAGGTTGGAACACCCCTGTAGGGTTAAATCTTACTCGAAGCCGTGCCAGCGGTTATGTGGCGACTTGGATATTTATAACCTCCGGTTGTAGAGAACTTGACACTAATTCTAATTAAAATACACCAACCGCATGCGTAACCGTGATCGTCTCTTTTCGAGGGAGTTCGGGAACAGAACACAGTGGGGTTATGTTTGACTCATAAGTAGGTGTTTAGGATCACTTCTTGATCATTATTAGTTCGCGACCGTTATGCATAGTTACTCTTCTTATTCTTGTACTCGTAAGTTAGCCACCATACAATGCTTAGTGCTTGCTGCAACCTCACCACTTTACCCTTCCATACCCATTTAAGCTTTGATAGTCTTGCTACCCATGGTTATGGGATTGCTGAGTCCTTGTGGCTCATAGATTACTACAACAACAGATGCAGGTACAGGTAATGCGATGATTTGGCATGACAATGATGCGCGTTTGCTTTTGGAGTTCTTCTTCTTCGTCGATCTTGGGATAGGTTCCTGTTCGGCAGCATGGGCTAGTAGGGTGGATGTTGTTCGTGTTTTTCGTTTGTGTTTCATCCGTAGTCGGATTGTGCTCTTCTGTATGGTGTTTGCTATGTATTGATGTATTCCTGTGATGACTGTACGTATATGTATGTATCCCCATCTATTATGTACATGGTACGATGTAATGATATTTACCTTGCAAGCGTCTTCGATATGCGCTTTTATCCCTGGTGGGGCCTCCGAGTCCCTCGAGGATAGGATCCCATATTGGGATTGATAGAGGCTGCTTCTAGTGGTCACTGCGAGCACGAAAGGAATCCCAGGGCGTCGATGGGAGCTCAGCACCGAGGTGCACATCGACCATGGCGGCAGCAGAGCTGGAGCTCGTGGGAGCGGCTACTGGGCGACGAATCCCAGCTAGGAGAGGAAAGGGGAGGCAGCGGGAGCTCACATTGGAGCCTGGGGCGTGCTTAGACGCATCAAGGGTGGCCGAGGCGGTGTGGATCGAGCAATGGAGCTCGGCGGATGCGGAGAAGGGGACGGCTCGATGCCGACGTAGTGGAGACGCGGGGCTCGATCTGACGCTTGCAGGCGACGAGGACGAGAACGCTGCTTCTCCTGGACATCAACGGGTGGCTTGAGGAGGCCGGTGGCCGCGTTAATGGCGACGCGATGGCGGCGGCAGCGCTCGGGCGTCGAGACAGAGAGGGAGGCGGCACGAGAGGGAGAAGGTGGGGGCTAGGGTTTCGGTGGAGAGAGAGCAGCTGGGGCTTGCTCTTATCCCCCCTGCGGCACAGCAGTGCGCGGAGCCGAGCGCCCTGCGGCCATGGCGCCTCGGCCTTCTCCTGTGGTGGGAGGGGGACGAAATGCTGGGGTAGGTGGGCTAGGCCGCACTGTTGCCGCGGCTGGGCCAAGTGCACAGTGCCCATTTTTCCCTTTTTTTGTTTTACAGCAGTAGTTTTGTATTTTATTTGGCCGTCAAATGACTTTTTAAAAATATGGAACTTGACCACTTAATTACATTGCAATATTTGGTACTGCCACAAAAAGTTTGGGGACAAGATGATTTCATTTGAATTTTTCAAAATGAAAATGTATTTGATAATGCTGTTTTGGATACTGTTTTGGTGGCTAGGGTCAATTTGGGAATTCAAATAATGTTGGCTTTATTTTTATAATTGTTTTGGGATTATTTGCAATATTACGAACTATTTTGTTTATAAGTTTGGAGTTTTTCTAATTTCACTTGTTATTTGAATTTTGAATTTGAGTTGAATTATTTCTTAATTGCATTTCTTAGGATATAATGATGATGACTTGGCAACATTTGTGTGAGGTCACTGTGGCATGACACTGGGGGTGTTACAACCTAGTACACATATCTGTAAGGAACCGATCTCTTTGTTGAAAAAGGAAAGAAACCGGGGGGTCGAGGAGTTTGTGCAGGACTAGAGTTGCTGCCCTCACATAGGAAAAAGGTTGAAAGAGAACAAATATGGGACCACCACAGATATGCTGCTTGGCAACATACTCTGCATCACCCATTTATATGTGTGGAGGCACATGGTGCTGGCGTGTCCCATGTCCCATACAACTATTTTGCTGTTGTTAATCTAATAATGCTGCTGGAAAATTTAAGCAATGCCACTGTTAAAAGTAAATTACATTTTTAAGAGAATATCTCTGTTAATATGAATCAATGGCACCGTTTTAGAAATGCTACTGTCCTACTTTTGGTGGCCGTATGTTTCATCCTCCTTTATTAGTCAGTAATTGTTTCCTTTTTTACCTCTGTGAAAATAGGGATATCTATTCAACTCGTTGCTATTGCGACCTTTTGCTTCACTACAGAAAACACTTTTGTTTTAATAGTGTTTTGTGCAGTTCAACTAAAATGTCACACCGGCAACTTTGCTTGATTTAGTGGAACTACACAAAACGAGATTGGATTTCCTATTTGTGTTGGCAGATTTGTATTTGATCTTGAGGTCTTTCAAGTCTGCCTCATGAAAGGTCAATGCCGGCCTTCATCCACATGATTGTGTAGTGTGCTTTGAGATGCTGTGCTACTTGTATTGGTACTGTTTTAAATAAATGTTGAATTGAAGCTATTGCATTGCTATCTTTTCCCATTAAGTGAACAAAAATGGAACCAACCCAGACATGATGCTTATTTCTTTGTTACTACAAACTCTGCATCACCCCTTTATACGTCGATGGAAGCACATGGTGCTGTTGTGCCCACTCTCCCCTGCAACTGTTTATGCTTATTGTTAATCTAATGCCACTGGTAACATTAAGCAATGCCAGTCTTAGAATTAACTACTGACTCTTAGTTCAAAACTGCAACACTTATTAGCGATCGGCGGGAGTACATGTTTAACAAATGTATTGTTGAGAGAATGTCTCTGTTATTATGAATCAGTTACAGTGTTTTAGAAATGGTACTATCCTGCTTTGTAGTTCTATCTACATGTTTAACCAAGGTATTGTTAAGATAATGTCTCTGTTAATATGAATTAGTTACACTGTTTTAGAAATGGTACTTTCCTGCTTTGTCGTTCTTTATACATGTTTAACCAAGGTATTGTTAAGATAATGTCTCAGTTAATATGAATGAATGACACTGTTTGAGAATTGCTACTATCCTACTTTGTTTCGTATTAAGATAAGGTAGTTGTTTTTTCTTATGGGCGTATAAGTCATCAACCATTATTGGTCAGTAATTGTTTCCTTTATACCTATTTGTGCAAACAGGGATATCAAAACTTCTGCTCATTGCAATTTGAACTTTGATTTTAGTTGAACTGCACAAAAGGAGCCAATGTGTTTAAGGCAAACTGTTGCATTATTGGGCCCAGTTGATCTTTCCACTTTGCAGAAAGAAGCAGTCACTGTTTGCGGTACATTACAGAAGGAATAATCGAGAAGCTTTACAGAGTATTAGTAGACGCTGGTGACATGACCAGTCTGCAGAGCTCATGTGGCAACTCAACAGCACGTGAAGTGCAAAATTCTACAATAAGGATTGGTATGACCAAGTCAGTGGCGGACGCAGTTGTAACAAACGAGGTCAGTATCGGCCTTCATCCACATGATCGTTCTTTGTTATGTTGTGCTACTTATATTGTGGTACTATTTTGAATAAATATTTAATTGAAGCTATTGTATTGCTATCTTTTCCTGTTAAGATAATGAAGATGATTATATTTGTGAGCGTATGTTTAATCAACTAGTACCACTATTATATTAATCACACTTTTTCTGTATTTATGCAGACAGGGATGCTCAGCTTGATTTCAGTGGAACTGCACAAAATGTTCAGATGGTTCGTGTCCTCCATAATACTTCATCATGAACAACACATCGAATGGTTCTCTAATCATTCGTTGTCACCTCGAGCCACCGGACTATCTACATGAAAGGAGCTGCCCATGTCTTGAAGGCCTTGCACCATATAAATACGAAATCCACCATGCTACGTCAATGGAACTGCATAAAAAGATCAGCTGGTTAATCTGGCTCCATGTTCCATTTCAATGTGCAAACTGATGACAAACCCCGTCCGTTCCACAATCATAGGCATTAGATATTTTGAATGGGAAAACCTTGTCAAATTTTAATCATTGATGTTAGCAAGAAGATATTCGTTTGATATTTTGGAATTAGAAAACCTTGTCAAATTTTGCTCATTGATGTTAGCCAGAAGACATGCATTTGATATTTTGGAATGGGACGCCCTTTGCTGTGTGCAGCGTCGATCATTTTTTCCTATTCGTGTGTTCAGTTCAAAAGTAAATATTGGTTTTGATGAGATGCATAATCATGAATGCTGACTTATATATGGTATTTTAAGAGTTTGTTCTGAATGTTGTCTATGAAATGGCAGGCCAGTGAGTTTGATTGCAAAGTTGAGCTTGGAATGCTGTGGCACGCGGCATGACGATGCAGGGTGCAGCCACACTTAAAAGCTCCTCAAACTTTTTTTTGTTGAAACAAGAAAGCTCCTCAAACTTTATGCTCCGTGTGAAACTGCGGCAAATGAGCTGTTCACCGTGCCTCCTGAGAATAATGCTACGTATTGCTTTGCATGTTGATCTAATGTCAGTGATTTGCATGTTATTAAGAATAAAATTGAAAGTGCCCACGTAGAACCACAGCATCATCGACCGTACTAGTAGGTTTAGATACTGACGTTGTTTCTGCACTTAAGAAGTTCATCGTCTTATGTTTCATTCATAGCCTATACAACAACAAGTTCGGGTTGGCTAGAGGTGAAACCATATGATCTTCCGACCAACTCATCGTCTTACAGTTTCATGCATAACTGATGTCTACTACACAACTTATTCTTGTAGACTCGTGTTGGGCCTCCAAGCGCAGAGTTTTGTAGGACAGTAGCAATTTTCCCTCAAGTGGATGACCTAAGGTTTATCAATCCGTGGGAGGCGTAGGTTGAAGATGGTATCTCTCAAACAACCCTGCAACCAAATACAAGAAATCTCTTGTGTCCCCAACACACCCAATACAATGGTAAATTGTATAGGTGCACTAGTTCGGCGAAGAGATGGTGATAAAAGTGTAGTATGGATAGTAGATATAGGTTTTTGTAATCTGAAAATATAAAAACAGCAAGGTAACAAATAGTAAACGGGCATAAAAACGGTATTGCAATGCTTAGAAACAAGGCCTAGGGTTCATACTTTCACTAGTGCGATCTCCCAACATTGTTGACATAGTTGAATCATATGTAAATCCCTCACGTGCGACAAAGAGTTCACTCCAAAGTCACAAATAGCGGAGAACAAACGAAGAAATTGTTGTAGGGTATGAAATCACCTCAAAGTTATCCTTCCCGATCAATCTTATGAGCCATCCCCATTAATTGTCACGAACAGCCCTAGAGTTCGTACTAGAATAACACCTTAAGATACACATCAACGAAAACCCTAATGTCACCTAGGCACTCCAATGTCACCACGAGTACCCACGGGTTTGATTATACGATATGTATCACACAATCTCATATTCATCTATTCAAACCAACACAAAGAACTTCAAAGAGTGCCCCAAAGTTTCTACCGGAAAGTCAAGACGAAAACGTGTGCCAACCCTTATGCATAAATTCCCAAGGTCACGGAACCCGCGAGTTGATCACCAAAACATACATCAAGTGACTCAAGTGAATATCCCATTGTCACCACAGATATCCATATGCAAGACATACATCAAGTGTTCTCAAATCCTTAAAGACTCAATCCGATAAGAAAACTTGAAAGGGAAAACTCAATTCATCACAAGAAGATAGAGAGGGGGAAACTCCATATGATTCATCTATATCAACAAAGCTCGCGATACATCAAGATCGTGCCATCTCAAGAACACGAGAGAGAGAGAGAGATCAAACACATAGCTACTGGTACAAACCCTCAGCCCCGAGGGTGAACTACTCCCTCCTCGTCATGGAGACCGCCAGGATGATGAAGATGGCCTCCGGTGATGCCTTCCCCCCTCCAGCAGGGTGCCGGAAAAGGGCTGTAGATGAGATCGTGGAGGTACAGAGGCTTGCGGCGGCGTAAAAACTCATCTAGGTTAAATTTTGGGGGTTTCTGAATATATATGATTTTTCAGCGTTGGAATCACGTGAAACGGAGCCACGTGGGCCCCACGAGGTACCAGGGCGCGCTTGGGGGGGTGGCGCGCCCTGGTGCCTCGTGGGCACTGGGTGGCCCCCCTCCAGTAGGTCTTGGTGCCAATATTCTTTATTTCTCCAATAAAAAATCTCCAAAAAGTTTCAGCTCATTTGGAAAACTTTCATTTCTGCACAAAAAACAACACCACGGTAGTTCTGCTGAAAACAGCGTCAGTCCGGGTTAGTTCTAATCAAATCATACCAAAACCATATAGAATTGTTATAAGTATGGCATGAATACTTCATAAATTATAGATACGTTGGAGACGTATCAGCATCCCCAAGCTTAATTCCTACTCGTCCTCGAGTAGGTAAATGATAAAAGAAATAATTTATGAAGTGTGAATGCTAGCATAGTGCATAAGTTTGATCAATGATAATTTCAATCACTTTTCCTAGCATCATAACAGCAACTTTCTCTCATAAAAGTCATCATGATAAAGTAGCAATTAAAAACAGAAATTTTGATGTGGAATGCTACCTATCATAATCATCATATAATCTTTTCTTTTATAGCGTGGACATTGGACTTTGAATTATTCAAAGCAAGATCATTATTATAACAGCAATATTTATTATCATAAAACTTCTCATGAGCAAGTAACAATTCATCACAACAATGAAGTATAAGGCATAAACTTTCTTGGAAACTAACAAACTATTCTAGTTAACAATGCAATTGCAATTCATCATATTTTCAGGAAGGGTCTCATGTAGGAGCTTTTTAGCAAGTCCACATACTCAACCATCATTTAGTCTTCTATGATTGCTAACACTCACGACATATATATGGAGCAAAAGTTTCAGCCAGACACATAGAAAGATAGGGGCTTATGATTTCGCCTCCCAACTTATTCACCTCTAGGGTGATGTCAACAATAATAACTCATGATCACTCATATCCAACTGGATATATGTGCCTAGATCTTTCCCCACCACATGATGCTTGCAAAAGAGAAAAATAAAAAGGAAGTAGAGGAGAACACTATTGACTCTTGCATAAAAAGTAAATACATAAAAGTAAATGCATAAAAGTAAAAGATAGGCCCTTCGCAGAGGGAAGCAGAGGTTGTCATGCGCTTTTTATTTTTGGATGCACAAGCCCTTAATGCAAAGGAACGTCACGTTATATTGCCCCTTGTGATAGCAACCTTTATTATGCAGTCCGTCGCTTTTATTTATTTACCATCACAAGTTTGTACAACGCTTATTTCCCTTACAATAAAAGATCATACATATTTTAGGAGCAATTTTTATTGCTTTTTGCACCGATGACAACTTACTTGAAGGATCTTATTCAATCCATAGGTAGATATGGTGGACACTCATGAGAAGAAACTGGGTTTAAGGGTTTTGGATGCACAAGTAGTATCTCTACTTGGTGCAAATTTTTGGCTAGCAAAGATACTGGGCAAGCACCACATGTTGGAGGATGTATAACAATATAACTTCTATGTGAATATGAACAAACATAATTCATTACGTTGTCTTCCTTGTCCAACGTCAACACTTTGACATAAAATACTTAATGGGGGTTCACAATCATAAAAGATGTCCAAGATAGTATATTTGCATGTGAATCTTCTCTTCCCTTATTAACTTTTTCATGAATTGTATCATTGACTAATGCTATGCTTGTTAACCTCCAATAAATTTTACCACTTATACTTTTCTTTATGTAATGTCATTACTTTCCATAAGATTAGCATATGAAGCATATATATTTCAACTTTATGATATTCAATTCATTTCAACAATTTACTCATAGGATAGAAGTGAAGCTCAAGAGTAAATGACAAACTACTCCAAAAAGATATAAGCCAAGATCAATGAGTAGTGAAACAATTAAGTAGCTATGTAAGGACTCTTCCTCATTTAAAAAGTTTTAGATCTTGATATTTTATTCAAACAGCAAAGAAAACAAAATAAAATGACATTCCAAGGATAGCACATATCATGTGAAGAAGCAAAAACTTAGGCTCAACCAAAACTGACCGATAGTTGTTGAAGAAGAAAGGTGGGATGCCTACCGGGGCATCCCCAAGCTTAGTTGCTTGAGACTTCTTAGAATAAATACTTGGGATGCCTTGGGCATCCCCAAGCTTGAGCTTTTGTGTCTCCTTAATTGCTCTCATATCACGGTTTCTCTAAATCTTAAAAACTTCATCCACACAAAACTCAACAAGAACTCATGAGATAAGTTAGTATAAATCAACTCAAAACCTTAACATTCTCTACTGTAGCAAATCACAAAAATTATAATTAAACATTGCATACTAAATGCCTCTGCATATTTAATACTCCTATCCTCAAATAGAATCATTAAACAAGCCAACATATGCAAACAATGCAAACATAACAGCAATCTGCCTAAACAGGACAGTCTGTAAAGGATAATTAAGAATCCATACTTAGATAACTCAAAAAATTCTGAAAATTTACCACACTGGAAATAATTTATCAAAGTTGACTGTATCAAAATTTCAAGATTTTATCACATTCTTACATTTCTAGGCAATTTAATCAATAGCAGCAAACTTTCTGTTTTGAAACAGAAACTCATGAACTTGCAAAATAAGCATGGTAAAGGCTATAATTGGCTTTTTATTGAACTAAAAGATACAAATCATGATTATTGATAGCACCAAGCAAATATCAACAGAAGAAAATGATGCTCCAAGCAAAACTCATATTATGTGACGAATAAAAATATAGCTCCAAGTGAGGTTACCGATAATGTTGAAGACGAAAGAGGGGATGCCTTCCGGGGCATCCCCAAGCTTTGTTGCTTGGATCTTCCTTGTATATTATCTTTGGGTGCCTTGGGCATCCCCAAGCTTAGGGTCTTGCCTCTCCTTATTCTCCTCATATCGATATCTCACCCAAAACTTGAAAACTTCAATCACACAAAACTTAACGGAACTTCGTGAGAACACATAGCTACTGGTACAAACCCTCAGCCCCGAGGGTGAACTACTCCCTCCTCGTCATGGAGACCGCCAAGATGATGAAGATGGCCTCTGGTGATGCCTTCCCCCCTCCGGTAGGGTGCCGGAAAAGGGCTGTAGATGAGATCGTGGAGGTACAGAGGCTTGCGGCGGCGTAAAAACTCATCTAGGTTAACTTTCGGGGGTTTCTGAATATATATATGATTTTTCAGCGTTGGAATCACGCAAAACGGAGCCACGTGGGCCCCACGAGGTACCAGGGCGCGCTTGGGGGGTGGCGCGCCCTGGTGCCTCGTGGGCACTGGGTGGCCCCCCTCCAGTAGGTCTTGGTGCCAATATTCTTTATTTTTCCAATAAAAAATCTCCAAAAAGTTTCAGCTCATTTGGAAAACTTTCATTTCTGCACAAAAAACAACACCACGGTAGTTCTGCTGAAAATAGCGTCAGTCTGGGTTAGTTCTAATCAAATCATACCAAAACCATATAGAATTGTTATACGTATGGCATGAATACTTCATAAATTATAGATACGTTGGAGACGTATCAATAACCTATGTTATAAAATATAAATGTACGAAATAACTTAAATTCTCTGGCCTTGCAGTCGTAAGAGCATCTACCGCCTTTTTTTTGAGAAACTAGAGCATCTACACCCGGACGCCCCAAACCCGCCTCAAACAACAGGGCGGACGGCCCGGTCATGAAATTCGACCCAGACGGGCTCCTCAAACGTGCCTCAAACGCCCGGGCCGACCGGCACCCCTCATATACAGCCCAAATATGGGGCGGATATGGGGCGCCCGGGCGCGTCCGCCACGTCGGACTGACGTCGGGGTCCCACGCAGGATCGCCCGGAAACCCGGTGGTCCGACGGACGTCTTCTCCGGGGGGTTTGGGGGGCATTGTGGGGGCGGTGTGAACGGTGCGTGGTGCAGGTCCGGCTCGCCACCCGAGGCCAATAAATCTTGCCGCTCTGCCACCCTTCCCATGCTCTTCGGCTTCGCCATGGCCAAGAAGATAACCACCTACGCTATGTTCACGCCGGAGTGTCGGTACCAGATCGAGCAGGAGATCCAGGCGACGCGCGCCGCCCGGATCGCTGTCGGGCTGCCTCCATACTCGCCGGAGGAGGAGGAGGAGGGAGAGGAGCAGCAGCCGGCTCCAATGGAGGTGGCGGATCCGGAAGATGACGAGGAGGTAGAGCAGCCGGAGCAGGAGCTGGCGCCGGCTCCGGGCATCAACATGGAGGACGTGACGGCGGAGCAGAAGGCCATCCTGGAGTCCATCCAGGATGAGGCCTATGTGGAGGCCAACTGGCGATTCATCCGGCAGGAACGGGCGGCGACCGACGCCCTCTTCGACGAGGTTGAAGCGGAGATGGATGCGGAGGAGCCGGAGGAGCCGCAGCTGCGGCTGCCGCCCATGTACCCGGCGCCGGGCACGGAGATAGTGGAGATCTCCGACGAGGACTAGGCTACTTGATCTACGTAGTACTTAGGTTTTTTCATTTGCATGCTTTTGTATGGATTTAAGATTTCTAGTATGAGGTATCCGGATGCAGATGAGCAAATTTGAGGCTTGACCGGTCAGTGTCCAGCTGTAGATGCAATAAGCTGCTACACAGCACAGGTCTTCCGTTCTAATCCCATATCTTTTTTTTCTTTTTTGCGATTAATCCCATCTTCTTCGACGGCGAGCTCGCTGAGCTCAGCGACGAGGACCAGACGATGGACGAGGCTTCCGACCAGGAGCCGGCACCACCACCCGCGCCGGTTCATGCCGTGTTCACCATAGAGTAGGTGCGGCCACACTTCAATGCCGTAATGGCGGAAGAGCTTCCAGCGCCGCCGGTGTCGGCGTTCCGGCAAGCACGGGAGGACCAGTGCTACAACCTCCGTCTCCTCAACGAGCGCCGGCACGTGGAGGGACAAATCACCAGCGAACAGGCGAACGACAATGCCGTCGCGGACATGCTGGCTGATGATCCTGGCTTCCTGGAGGAGCAGCGGGCGCTGTACCAGACCATCCGTAGGGCCCGCGAGGCTCTCTCCATCGTCCTTCGCCTTGTTGCACTCACGGTGGCCCCGTTGTCTCGCGTTGTCAATATGGTCAACAAATGAGGGGAATCAGGAGATGACTATACGTGGAGAGGATGACAGTAGGGACCCACCAGGACCATGGCCGTATGTACGCAAGTGCCTCCTTATTAGAACTACAAGAAAAAAATTGCTTCCTCCTGGTTTCCTGACATCTGGGTCCCACACAATTGTCAATGTATAGTCAATAAATGAGAGAATTGCACAAGGAGCGGCCGACAGCTGGGACCCAGCAGCTTGAGCAGTATTTTTTTTGAGGGGTGAGCAGTATTGTTTTTGAGCGATGTTTTTGTTGTTGTTGAGAGGAGCAGGGTATCAATTGGGCGGGTTGTGGCCCGCTAGCCCAGGCTATTATTTTATATCGACCAAGCCCAGATATTAATTTTTCTATGTGAAAATGGCTAGCCTAGCTTTACTTTTTTTGAGGAATACCCAACGCAGGCCAACTTGTTATTCTCCGCCCTGCTGGGCTGCAAATCTTTCCTAGGAGGGATGCATTTAGCTTGCCAAGAAAATGGGCTTTAAGAAATAATAAATGGGCTGTAAATATTAAAAAACGCACCAAACCGGTAATTAGTTTCAAATTAGTTTTTTTTTTGGATTTTGAAATTTTTAATTTCATTACTTGTTGCGCGCGCAAAATTTCGTTGGAGTTTTACCTAATATAAATTTATTTTGAAATTAGATTGAATCTGACTCAAAATTTCAGGATAAAAAATAGTTTGGATGCCATCAAAATGTGGGAAATTTGGTTGAAATTATTAACCGTTGTCCTGGCTAGAAAATGGGTTGTAATGTTAACAAACAGTAAATGGGCTGCAGTAAATTCCATTAGAATTAAAAAATGGGCTGTAAATTATTAAAAATAGCAAATGGGCTATATGATGTCTGCCACAGATGTGATGCTCACTTGTGGCCCTACTAAGTTGACAAGTACGCAAGGCTTTGTCAACTTATAGTCAACACACGATTCTAGCAGCAGTGGCCGTTGGATGTCCATCCAACGGCTGTCGTGCTTCTTCAATCTCGGATATTCTTGCTTCAGCCGCCCAAACCACCGCCGGCGGTACCGTTTGCTCCCGCCTCCCGTGGCCGGCTGCGCTGCCGCGCAGGCCTCACCGGCCCACCCTACTCCCATCGCTGTCCAGGCCATTCCTCTACTCACCCACACCTCATGTTATTCTCTAGCGACGGCAGCCTCACACCGCAGCCGAACCAATGAACCCTCGTACTTCCCCTCCCCGTGGGAATCCACTGCCGCGTCTTCCCCGGCTCCTGGTCGTTCCCTTCCTAGGCCTCGCCGTCGTCCACCGACTTGGTGCTCTCGGCGCGGCGTGGTCAACGTGGTTAAGGAACGACAGCCATCGGAAGAGGACTGTATGCGGTGAGGCTGAAAGATGGACCCACCGGCTACATCTTCGCATGCAAGGAAGTGCTTCCTTGTTACGCGAAAATAAAAATGATTCCTCCCCTGACAGCAGGGACCCAGCAGCTATATCTTCGCACGCAAGGAAGTGCATCCTTATCCTTCCCTGACAGCTGGGACCCACCCAATTGAAGCGTACGTAGCGTTGTCTGTCTGGTCGCGAACGTGTACGTACATATATACTGGTCGATCGATCTCTCTGCAATGATGAACCGTGGCCAAGTAAGTAGCGGCACGTGTCATAGTAGAGCCCCCGACGTAGCAGTTCATGCAGTGCTGTCTAAACCATGTACACGTACGTACAGCCACATGCCAAAAAACACGGCCACGTAAGTACATATGGGCGGGGTCTCGAACGCGTACTCGCACATACGTACGGCCAGGGCTCGTGTACATGGAGAGGCAACGGACGGCAGCAATGGCGTCCTGTTCATCGGTAGCCAACCGGCTGGGTTGGAACAGAGAAACAGTGTCGTGTTCATCGGGAGGCAACGGAATGCGTCCTGTTCATAGAGAGCCAACCGGCTTGGACGGAACAGCCGAAACGGGGTCTGGCGTACCGCAAAACGGAGGAAACGACCTTCTGTTCGACCGCGTACAGTCGAAACGGGGTCCTATTGATCGGGAGGGGTCTGGCGTACCGCAAAACGGAGGAAACGGACTTCTGTTCATGCGCCTACAATCGAAACGGTGTCCTGTTGATCGGGAGGGGTCTGGTGTACCGCAAAACGGAGGAAACGAACTTCTGTTCGAGCGCCTACGGTCGAAACGGGGTCCTGTTGATCGAGAGGGGTCTGGCGTACTGCAAAACGGAGGAAACAGACTTTTGTTCGAGAGCCTACGGTCGAAATGGGGTCCTGTTGATCGGGGGGGTCTGGCGTACTGCAAAATGGAGGAAATGAACTTCTGTTCGAGCGCCTACGGTCGAAACGGAGTCCTGTTCATCGGGAGGGGTGTGGCATACCGCAAAACGGGACTCCACGGGCTACTGTTCATCCACCGTCTACTGCCTTGCTCTAGCCTCCAAGGGGCTACTGTTCATCCACCGTCGACTTCCTCCAGCCTTAACCGGCTACTGTTCATCCAGCCTCCACGGGGTCTTGTTCATCCACCTTCAACCGGCTGGGGTGTGGCGGCCTCCTCGGGGTCCTGTTCATCCAGCGGCAACCGCCTACTACCACAGCGGTCCTATTCATCCAACCCCCACCGGCTGGGATGGGGCGTACGTACGTACGAGCGGGTGGCAGCAACAGGAACTGTTCATCCATAGACAACCAACCGGCTGGACTCACCACACGTCTCAACTCATTCTACGTATCGATCGCGCGCGCGGCAGCAACCGACACTGTTCATGCAGAGGCAACTCAACACACACCGGCTGTCTATGTCTCGCACGGGGGCTCGATCGGCTTCAGTGAGCAGCGAGAAGGATCGATCAGGTTCAGCTAGCAGCGAAGGAATCGGTCGGGTTCAGTTAGCAGCGAAGGGATCGATCGCTCGGCTTCAGTATGTAGCACTGCAATTGCTCGGGTTCAGTAAGCGAGCGCCTCGCTCAGGTTCAGTTAGAGAGCGCCTCGCACACGCACGTACGAGAGAAATGCCCAAAGCACACTGCATCGCTCGGCCCCGACCACCCACCATAACCGGGAACTCCCCGAAATTGTCCTCGCCCTCACTTCTACCACAATTTTTTACGTCATGGACGGCCCAAAGAATGTCATGCAGGTGCGTCTCCGGCCGGCCCAGGATGAAAAGCCCATTTTCTGTCATGATTTTTTGTCATAGAAGTAGGAGCCCACCACATCTATGATGATACCTGTTTTTGTCACAATTATTGTCATAGAAGTGTCATAACCATGACAGAAAAAGTTTTCGTTCGGGCCATAATGTCACGGATGTGTCTTTTTTTTGCAGTACCATCCTGGAGCTGCGGAGTGCAGGGTACATCCCCGCAGAGGTCAACACCCGCGCGCCGGAGCTAGACCAACAAGTACCCACTCCCCGTCCCGGGGAAAGGGTCGTCTTCGTCCCCCACCTTATCAGAGGCCTGGGGTTCCAGTTGCACCCATTTGTGCGTGGGATCATGTTCTTCTATGGGCTAGATTTCCATCATCTAGCCCCAAATTCTATCCTTCACCTCGCCTCCTTCATCAGGGTCTGCGAGGCTTTCCTCCACATCCAGCCGCATTTCGGCCTATGGCTGAAGATTTTCGGCGTCAAGCCAAAGTCCAGCTGCTTCGAGCTCGCGGAGTGCGGAGGCGCAATGATAAGCAAGAACCAGAAAGCTGACTGGTTCAAGGGCACCTTTGTGGAAACAATCAAAGAGTGGTAGCGCGAGTGGTTTTACATCACCGAGCCACTCGCCGCTGGCTAGGCCAAGGTCCCGGCATTCTCGGCCGGGCCTCCGAAGAAGCTGGTATCTTGGAAGAAGAAGGGCATGGAATGTGGGAACCCTGCAGAGGTGAAGGCGCTGCTCCAGATGATCGAGTTCTGGACAAACAACAAGAACCTCCAATGGGTGGACGTGGTGAACATCATGCTCCACCGCCGCATCCTGCCGCTCCAAGCTCGGGCCACCCCAATGTGGGCATACAAGCCCGAGGACGTGGTGCCCGTCCACCATTTCTTCTGCTCCACCTTGGTCGGGATGTGTACGCAGTTGTTCAAGCCGTCGCAGAATGACTTCCCCGCGAAGGGGAGGGACCTCGGCTTCGAAGCCGCCCATGAAGCTCCCCAGGTAAATGTCAATACACAGCTTTGTATTCCGTAGTTCCTTGGTATTATCATCTTCGGCTGATTAGGAGATTCCATGTTCGTAGAAGTGGATCCCCAAGGCGCGGCACATGCTGTGCCCGGCGCCGTTGCCTGAGGGGGAGAGGACGCCCCTACTTATGGCCCTCTTAATAGAGGAACTGCATGCGGTGATCCCCAAGGAGTCAAAACCTCCGAGGGGTAGGGCGGGCCTCCGAACACGGGAGACCTCGGTCACCCAATCAGAGGAGACCCATGCCTCCTCCACCCACGAAGACGACGTAGAGGAGGACAAGGGAGAAGGAGACCCCACCTGCAAGGGGAAGAGGGCGGCGTCCGAGGACGCCGAGGAGGAGGCGCGGCCAAAAGGCCCGCAGAGGCCGCGTAAGGCCTCCGCCCCCTCTGCGAGCCAGTCTGCCCTACAGGAAAAGGCTAGCTTCCCTGACGAGTCGGACAAAGACCTCCTCGGGATGAGGAGGGAGAAGCCGGTGCCCCGAAGGTACGCCATTATAACCATTGTTGGTCTTTTGAAAACCTATTCACCAAATGAAATTCATAAAGGCAACTTTGCAGCCCGCCAAGGACGCGCCTCAGCGGCGACACCTCAGACGGGCTTCCGCCGACGGATAGCGGGTTGCTCGGGCCCTCCAAGATCCCCCGGCCTTCGAAGGGCTAGGGGAAGCATCGTCCGGCTTGGCCCCTCCCATCAACGCAATTGGGGCCGAGGTGCCGGTTATTATGGCCGAGGTCGACACCTCGGCCACGCAAGGCCAAGGGGAGGCGATCCCCGAGGTCTCGAAGAAAGGGTTGGGCCAGACAGCGGCTCAGCCCGAACTGTCTCCAGCACCAACAATGCCGGAGACCCTCGTTCCCAACACTTCGGTGGTGGGCACAAAGGTCGTGCCGCCCCCGCGTCCCGCCCCTGGGTGGGCCGCTGCGGGATGGGTGGAAGAGATGGAGGGAGCCTTAATAGGCTCCTCCATTGTGGAAGAGTACCGTGCCCTGATCGGCACGACGTTGCAGGGCTTCCGGTCCACGGAGGCCGGAATGCGCGAGGTCTTCAAAGGCCTCGTCAAGAGCTTCGAGGTATGTCTCTTTGCATTGAAAACGCCCTTTGATCTTAGAATTCATTTTGTCCGAAGACTCTCATATCATGGTGTAGCACGTATAGGAGTATAGCTAACCAGTAGCCCCCAAGCCCGAAGCAAGTTTTGAGAAACTAGCTTTGGGGTCGAAGTCTATTACTGAAAAAACGTTGATCAGTAGCCCCCAAGACTCTGGCTAGTCTTCAAGAAAGGACGGGCCAGGGGATTGAAATCAAAACCGAGGAGTAAGTCATTAGGTTTGTATTTGTAGGTATCGACCTCGGTTCCGAGCTCCGTCTCCGAAGAGATAGCGGAGATGAACCGGAAGCTCAAGAGGTCCGAAGAGGACCTCGATCGGATGCAGAAGCAGATCGAGCTGTCTCAAGGTAAACTTTAGAATTTGCAAGTTTATCAAATTGACTTTGAAAGTGTGCTTAAAAATTTGCAAAGCCGACGCCAAGCTGTTTTTCATGACAGCTGCTACAACGGAGCTTGAGGTGCTCAAGGCAGAGCTGGTGAAGACTCGGCAGGAGGCCGAGCAGCAGAAAACTGCAGCCACCAAGGCCAAGAAGGAGCTGGACGCCGAGAGGGCGTGGAGAGGCAAGGACCAAGCGCGGGTCCTGGAGGTGGAAGAGGCCTTGAAGGGCATGTACCAGGAGCATGACGCCCTTCAAGACAAAGAGAAGGTAGCGGTCGAGGAGCTCGAGAAGCTACGCCTGGCACACGCCGAGGTCCAGACCAGGCGCGGGCCGATCGCGAAGCGCTCAAGCAAGTGAGGCAGATCGCTGCTGGTAAGCCATATTTACTTCAATGTGTTTTTGGCAGCAAGGTGTTCGTCGAGCTCACCCAGCTGTGGTGATCCGTAGAGGCCTTCGCGGATCTCCCGAGGAGCATGGCGGATGACGGCATCTATTTGGGCTCGCGGGAGGGCCATGTCATGGAGAGAACGTACTGGCAGCAATTCCAGGCGCCCTCGCATCCGGAGTTACTGAATCATCAAATGAAGCAACTAATGGAACTCCTCCGCATGGAAAATCAAGTGCTCCAAGACCTCTGCGTCAACCTCTGGGCCACAGAGGCGCTGCCGACCAACCTCTTCGGGTTCCTGGCCCGGCTGCGGGAGGCCATCCCCCAAGTAGCGTGCTGGAAGCGGTCGGTGTGCCTAGAGGGTGCCCAGCGGGCGTACACCCATGTGAGGACCCACTACCTGCACGTCAATGTGGCGGATGTGGCTGCGGGACCTCCTGAGGGGAAGAACCGTACCATGGAGCAGTATCTTGTCGAGGTGGTGCAAGGAGCCCGGATCACCGAGGCCGAGTGTCCTAAAGACACTTTGTATTTTTAGGTAGTACTTCAGAATACCAAAGTGGGATGTAAAAAGCTGCCTTTTTTATTAATGAATGCAGCTTTATATTCCGACGTGTTATTGTATGCTTTTATTTTTTGACTCCTGTGTGACCGTGTTAAGCTGAAAGTGACCAATCGTCGGCTTTAGCCCCTTTGTGCAGTACACAAAGGGTGTTTCATAGGCAATCTCGACCCTTAGCCGACGTCTCGGTTCCCAAAGGTGGTCCATGCGTATAGAAACAAGGTAATCAGACTATTGCGGTTTTCTAACTTTCACTTAGTCGTAGGAGCTTGACTATGAGGGCTGATGATGAGCCCCTTGTATTTGAAGTGGTTGGCTGTGTAGCCGGGGTTTAGGCCACTAACCACTTCGGCTGATTTGATAATGACCGCTTCGTATGACACGGGTTATCTCAAATGATAAATTGCTTGACGCTGTCATCGGATGGCCGACCAGTTTACGCTTACCCGGACAGTCAGTTTTCGGCTTTCTCCACTGAGGCGCTTTGCCATTCGAGCTGGCCGCGCAATCGCAGTGGTTCTCCCTTTACACCCTTAGCCGAATTGATCGGAAACATAAGGGGTAAGCATAGGAGCTGGGCAACCCAACTATTGACCAAAATCTAGGTTCGAAAGTGATGCATATAACGCAACGTCCGAGACACCGAATAGACACTTCGGACTTGTGATTTGGGGCATGAGATTAAAAGCGAAGCCCTTTGTAAATAGATATTGTATCATAGAAGTATTCCTTTGGCTCAAAGGCAATGGTTATAAGGAAATGCTTAAGAACCTTAAGGGGTGCAATTTCTTTATTTCATATGGTCAAGCTGCACATGCCGAGCTTTGACAAAAGGAACTTTGTAGAAGATACAATGCAAAAAGGAAAGAAAAGAAGGAGTAAAACAAAATAGGGCAGACTTGTCATCGGGTTTATTAGCCCGAGCCGCTTCCTGCCACACGTCTGCGCCTCCGTGCTGTTGACCAGCTCATCTTCGTTGATAGCGAAGTTGATATGGGTTGGCTGCAACCTCGGCCGTCCACTTGCTTGATGCTTTCGTCGGTCGAGTCCTTTAAAGAGGTGTGCAGCTGCCGCTTGGGTGGTTTAAACCATATGGACCTGCTACTGTTGGCCGAGTCTTTTACAGAGCCATGTCGGTATGCAAGTCCAAAGTGCGTCGCTGCTCGGTCGAGCCGACCACGATGTTTCCTTTATTTTGGCTCCTCGGCAACCCAGGGGAATTTTTAGTGCAAAGTTATGCACCCTAGGGATGTAGTGCCCTTCCTAGGGGAGGTGCACGAGGAGCCCGTACCCCTATTTGGGGTGGGGGAATGCTTGACTGAGGTCGACTTGTGCGGCCCGTGTACGCTTTGATGAGCTGGGCGTGTGCTTACATGCACGAGCTGCCTCCTCGGATGCCTGTGCCTCAGCTGCGAAAGCCGCGGTCTGTTCCTCCGTTTGGAGGGAGCGTTCCGTGTTGCCATTAACTGTAATAAAACCGTTTGGTCCCGGCATTTTTAGCTTCAAGTATGCGTAATGCGGGACTGCGTTAAAGCGAGCGAATGCGATGCTCTGCTACTTGTGAGCTGCGTTGGGATTTCCCCGGAGAGGAGGGGATGATGCAGTATAGTACAGATAAGTATTTCCCTTAGTTATGAAACCAAGGTTATCAATCCAGTAGGAGAATCATGCAACAACTCGTTAGCAGTACCTGCACACAAAACAACAAATCCTCGCACCCAACATGAACAAGGGGTTGTCAATCCCTTGGCGGTTAATTGCAAGATTAAATTGTATGGTGATAGATAGATAGATCAAACAAAAATACAAAATAAAATAAATAAAGTAAAATTGCAGCAAAGTATTTTTAGGGTTTTTATTATATGGTAAAGGTAGACCCGGGGGGGCATAGTTTTCACTAGAGGCTTCTCTCTTGAAAATATCATACGGTGGGTAAACAAATTACTGTTGGGCAACTGATAGAAAAGCAAATAATCATGACAATATCCAAGGCAATGATCATGTATAAAGGCATCACGTCCGAGACAAGTAGACCGACTCTAGCCTGCATCTACTACTATTACTCCACACATCGACCGCTATCCAGCATGCATCTAGAGTATTAAGTTCATAAAGAACGGAGTAACGCCTTAAGCAAGATGACATGATGTAGACAAAGTAAACTCACGCATGAATAAACCCCATCTTTTTACCCGTAATAGCAACGATACATACGTGTCATGTCCCTTTCTGTCACTGGGATTGAGCACCGCAAGATCGAACCCATTACAAAGCACATCTCCCATTACAAGATAAATCAATCTAGTTGGCCAAACCAAATCAATAGATCGGAGAGAAATACGAAGCTATAATAATCATGCATAAAAGAGTTTAGAGAAAACTCAAATAATATTCATGGATAATCTGATCATAAACTCACAATTCATCGGATCCCAACAAACACACCGCAAAAAGTGATTACATCGGATAGAACTCCAAGAACATCGAGGAGAACATTGTATTGAAGATCAAATAGAGAGAAGAAGCCATCTAGCTACTAACTATGGACCCGAAGGTCTGTGGTAAACTACTCAAGTATCATCGGAAGGGCAGCAAGGTTGATGTAGAGGCCCCCCGTGATCGATTCCCCCTCCGGCGGAGTACCGGATAAGGCCTCTAGATGGGATCTCGCGAGAACAGAGACTTGCGGCGGCGGAAAAAGTATTTCGTGGACTCCTCTGTTGGTTTCCCAATTTTAGAGAATTTATAGAGGTGGAATTAGGTCAAACGGAGTAGAGGTGGGCCCACGAGGCACCAGGGCGCGCCACCCCCCCTGGGGCGCGCCCTGGTGGCTCGTGGCCACCTCCTCTGTCTTCTGGCCCTCTCCCGAAGCTTCTAGTGTCTCTTATGTCCAGAAAAAAATCTCTAAAAAGTTTCGTGGCATTTGGACTTCGTTTGGTACTGATATTCTGGAAACCCAAAAACAAGCAAAAAAACAACAACTGGCACTGGGCACTAAGTTAATAGGTTAGTCCCAAAAAATGATATATAATTGCTAGTAAATGTATATAAAACATCCAAGATTGATACTATAATAGCATGGAACAATCAAAAATTATAGATACGTTGGAGACGTATCAAGCATCCCCAAGCTTAATTCCTGCTCGTCCTCGAGTAGGTAAATGGTAAAAACAGAATTTTTGATGTGGAATGCTACCTATCATATTCATCATATACTCTTTTATTTTGTGGCATGGACATTTGGACTTGAATGATTCAAAGCAATAGTCTATAATTTGACATGAAGACATAAATACTCAAGCATACTAACAAGCCACCATGTCTTTGAAAATATCAACGCTAAAGAAAGTTATCCCTGGCCCATTATACTCAATCATTGATCCATTCATGAAACACACTCAATATTAGCTACACCCAATGCACAAGTATGTCAATAGTGCTCTCTAGTTGGTGCTTTGTAAGAGAAGATGGAGACTCAAAATAAAAATAAAAATTGCATCAAAGTAAATAGATCGGCCCTTCGCAGAGGGAAGCATAGATTTGTAGAGGTGTCAGAGCTCAAGACTTAAATTCGAGAGATAAAATTATTTTGAGAGGCATGCTTTTCCTGTCAACGAAAACGACCGAGAATTCCCAATATCTTCCAGGCTAGACACATTACAGGCGGTTCCCAAACAGAAAATAAAGTTTATTTCCTTTCCACCATTCTTTCAAAATCCATGGCTAGCCGTATTCACGGGTGCCCTCCATACCAACACTTTCCAAGGAATTTATTATTATCATCATATTATTATTTATTTATTTATTTCATTTTGGGACTGGGCATCCCTATTACCTGCCACTCTCTCGTGCAATGACAAGTGAATAAACACTCATCGTGAGAATAACACACCTAGCATGGAAAATATTGGCCACCCCCTGCCGCTTCATGAGCAGTACGGGCACACAAAACAAAAAATTATTTTGAAAAATTAGAGTTGGCAGATGCAAATTTACTTGGAACGGCATGGAAATACCGCATATAGGTAGGTATGGTGGACTCATATGGCACAACTTTGGGTTTAAGGAGTTGGATGCACAAGCAGCATTCCCGCTTAGTACAAATGAAGGCTAGCAAATAGATTGAGAAGCGACCAACCAAAAAGCGAAAACGGTCATAAACATGCATTGAACATAACTAACACTGAATAATGCACCATAAGTAGGATATAATTTCATTGCATAACTATTGACTTTATGTCCATGCATAGGGAATCACAAACCTTAACACCAATATTCTTACTAAACCACAATTACTCACTAACATGACTAACATATTATCATCTCCATATCGCAAAACTATTGCAAGGAATCAAACTTCTCATGTCCAATGATCTATATGAAAGTTTTTATTATATCCCTCTTGAATATTCATCACTTTGGGACCAAATTCATATCTTGTGCAAATTACCATTACTATTATCAACTCTCAAAAAGATATAAGTGAAGCATGAGAGCGCAAATATTTCTTCAAAATTTAATCTCATCAACTCTCAAAATAATATAAGTGAAGCATGAGAGTGCATGTATTTCTTCAAAATTTAATCTTATCAACTCTCAAAATAATATAAGTGAAGCATGAGAGTGCATGTATTTCTTCAAAACATAATCACCGCCGTGCTCAAAAAGATATAAGTGAAGCACTAGAGCAACTGCCTTGCTCAAAAGATTTAAGTGAAGCACATAGAGCATTCTAACAAATTATGATAAATGTGTGGCTCTCTCAAATAAGTGTGTTCAGCAAAGATGATTGTGACAAACTAAAAATAAAAGAAAGCAAAGACTCGTATAATACACGACGCTCCAAGCAAAATACATATCATGTGACGAATAAAATTATAGCTCCAAGTAAAATTACCGATAGTTGGTAGAAGAAAGAGGGGATGCCTTCCGGGGCATCCCCAAGCTTAGTTGCTTGAGTCTTCCTTGAATATTACCTTGGGGTGCCTTGGGCATCCCCAAGCTTAGGCTCTTGCCACTCCTTATTCCTTCATCCATCGTGATCTGACCCAAAACTTGAAAACTTCAATCACACAAAACTCAACAAAACCTTCGTGAGATCCGTTAGTATTACAAACAAATCTTTAACTTTAAGTACTGTAGTAAATTGATTCATATTTAATATTGGCATAATTCTACTGTACTCCAACTTCTCCATGACTCATAGCCCCCGATACAATCCATAGATTCATCAAAATAGGCAAACTATGCAACAAAAACAGAATCTGTCTAAAACAGAACAGTCTGTAAAGATCTATTTAAAATCTATACTTCTGTAACTCCAAAAATTCTGAAAAATTAGGAAAACGTGGGCAATTCATATACCAATACTTTGTAAAAATTTCAGATTTTTCTGACGCTCCAGTACATAATTAAAATTCCAGAACTGGACGCAAAACTTTCTGTTTTCCAAACAGCATCAATTATACTATCTTCCAAATCATCCCAAAGGCATTACTTGGCACAAACACTAATTAAAACATAAAAACACAATCATAACAGAGGCTAAAATTATGTAAACACACAAGAACTGAAAGTAAAAGCAAAATTTTATTTTATTCATTGGGTTGCCTCCCAACAAGCGCTATTGTTTTATGCCCCTAGCTAGGCATAACGCATAGTTTCAAGTATTGTCATCGTTCAAGTTGACTCCATAAGTGGCCCTCATAATGGATTCATAGGGTGCTTTAATTTTTTCCTAGGTAAGTGTTCCATCCCTTTCTTTAGTGGAAATTGAAATCTTATATTACCTTCTTTCATATCAATAATAGCACCAATAGTTCGAAGAAAAGGCCTACCAAGTATTATGGGGCAAGAAGGATTGCATTCAATGTCAAGTACAATAAAGTCCATGGGCACATAATTTCTATTTGCGAGAATAAGCACATCATTTATTCTACCCAATGGCTTTTTAATAGTGGAATCCGCAAGATGCAAATTAAGAGAACATTCATCTATATTGGTAAAACCTAGCATATCGCATAGAGATTTTGGAATCGTGGAAACGCTAGCACCCAAATCACATAAAGCATTACACTCATAATTTTTTATTTTAACTTTAATGGTGGGTTCCCACTCATCATATAACTTTCTAGGAATTGAAATCTCTAGTTCTAGCTTTTCTTCTAACGCTTTCATCATCGCTTCTATAATGTGTTTAGTAAAAGCCTTATTTTGTTCATAAGCGTTGGGTGAATTTAGCATGGATTGTAACAAAGAAATGGATTCAATCAAAGAGCAACTATCATAATTAAAGTCTTTGTAATCCAAGAGAGTGGGCACATCACTAGTAAAAGTTTTTACCTCTCCAAACCCACTTTTATCAAAAAAATTATCAAGATTTTCACCCTCCGAATTATGGGGACGCCTTCTAGCTAAAGTTGACTCTTCTTCAGTCCCCTTTTCATCAAGTTTTATATTGCTAAATAAAGAATCAATAGATGAAACACCAATCATTTTAATATCCTCATCATTACTATGATAGAAACCGGGAGGAATAGCTTTATCTAAAAATTCTCGTTTAGCTTTTAGCATGGCGGTTCTTTTCTTACTTTCATCCATTGAGACATATAAAGCTTTAATTAATTCATTAATATCAATTTTGGGAGGCAAAATTTTAGTCTTAAGATTTTCCACATCATGAATAATTCTATCAATGCTCCTAGACATATCATCAAGTTTACTTAATTTTTCTTCTATCGTAGTGTTGAAAACTTTTTGAGCATTAATAAATTATTTAATATTACTTTCAAGATCAGAGGGCATCCTATTATTATTATTATAAGAATTACCATAGGGATTGCCATAATTATTAGAGGAATTTCCAGGAAACGGCCTAGGATTAAAATTACCTCTATAAGCATTACTATTAAAATTGGTTCGTGAGACAAAATTCACATCTATGGGATCATTATTTTGCTCAATCAAGGTGGATAAAGGCACATCATTAGGATCAATAGGAGTGTTTTTGCTAGCAACCAATTTCATGAGCGCATCAACTTTATCACTCAAAGTACTAATTTCTTCAACAGAATTCACTTTTTTACTAGTAGGAGCTCTTTCAGTATGCCATTGTGAATAATTTGCCATAATATTATCAAGCAATTTAGTAGCTTCTCCCAATGTAATCTCCATAAAAGTACCACCCGCGGCGGAATCCAAAAGATTTCTAGAAACAAAATTTAATCCCGCATAAAAAATTTGTATGATCATCCACAAATTTAAACCATGAGTAGGGCAATTTCTTATCATTAATTTCATCCTTTCCCAAGATTGGGCAACATGTTCATGATCAAGTTGCTTGAAATTCATAATTTGATTTCTAAGAGAAATAATTTTCGTGGGAGGAAAATACTTAGTAATAAAAGCATCTTTACACCTATCCCAAGAATCGATACTATTTCATGGCAAAGATGAAAACCAAATTTTTGCACGATCCCGTAATGAGAACGGGAATAATTTTAATTTCACAATATCATTATCCACATCTTTTTTCTTTTGCATATCACACAATTCTACGAAAGTGTTAAGATGGGATGCAGCATCTTCATTAGGACTACCAGAAAATTTTTCTTTCATAACAAGATTTAACAAAGTGGCATTAATATCACAAGTCTCCGCACTAGCGGCAGGAGGAGAAAGCGGAGTACTAATAAAATCATTATTATTAGTATTGGAAAAATCACATAATTTTGTATTTTCTTGAGACACCGTGGCTACGCAAACAAGATAACAAGCAAGCAAAGAAGCAAACAAGAAAAAGGCAAACGGAAAATATTTTTGTATTTTTGTAAAAAAAATTGTAGAAGTGTGGGAGATGAAAACGAGAGGCAAAGGCAAATAAAATAAATGCAAGGAGATGAAGGTTTATGCGTAGGTACTTGATAGATGTTGATGATGTCTCCCCGGCAAAGGCGCCAGAAATTCTTCCTGCTAGTTGTGAGCTGCGTTGGGATCTCCCCGAAGAGGAGGGGATGATGCAGTATAGTAGAGATAAGTATTTCCCTCAGTTATGAAACCAAGGTTATCAATCCAGTAGGAGAATCATGCAACAACTCGTTACCAGTACCTGCACACAAAACAACAAATCCTCGCACCCAGCGCGAACAAGGGGTTGTCAATCCTGTAACACCCCAAAAATTTAACCATATTTTATTAAGTAAAATTTGCCCAGAAATAAAATTTTGAATTATATTAGGTCTTTTATTAATTTTAAGACCTTTTCTGTTTTCTATTTTCTAAAATTCTTCCCTCCATATAGAAATTTTTGTAAAATATTATGGGCTTTGGTATTTTTCTTAAATCATTTCTTTTATATTTTAATAACAGTAGGAAATTCTTTCATAACAAAATTTTGCCAAGATAATCATTTTTATAGCATTTTCAATTCTTTAATTGATTTTGTTACACTATAACCATTTTAAATAATTCTTTTAAAATTCCACAAAAATTATGAGGAGTCATGTGATGCCTATAGATTACTTTTATACAAAAAAAACTAACCTGGTCTTTTGAAAATTTTGAGTGAAACATCCTCTTTTCCTTTCTGGTCCAGATTAAGCTTTGAACTACAACCCTAATTTTCCTTGCTCCAAAAATTCTGAGATTATTCCATCCTATATTTCTTCCAACCAAACTCTTAAGTCCAGAAGATCAACTACAATTGCATTCTGGAAGACCTCCAAATTAATCCCCCAAGTTTGGGTCCAGAACTGATTTTCTCCAAAACTTGCACTAGAAAGTTTTCTTTTTGCCAAACCAACCCCACCATCATCCTTATCATCTAAGGAGACACCATCCTGCCAAATTTCACACCCAACAAAGATTCCTAGATAGCCCTAGCATTTTATCAAACATCTGGTGGGCATGGCAGAATTGTTGCATCCTTTTAAACTGCAAATGCCACTTGACCATCTGACCAAACCAGCATGCTCAACATCATCACCATCCACACCAGCACCACCCTGCCAAAGATTAGCTCATTTGGGACAGCCTAGGGTGCACTGGCATTGGATCGAACACGTGGTGTGCGTGTCCCGTGCGCGGCCAGAGTGCGTGTATTGTACCTCTGGCATTGAGCGCCTGCCACTCACCCCGCTGATGCCCTCGCTCATTCTACTCTCCCCCTGGATCACCGCGACCCTCTAGCACCCGCCGACTCCCTCCCTCGTCGCCTGGCGCCTGCCAGCCACCGACCCGAGCCGCCGCCGCCGTCATCCACTCGGGCACGGCACTGCCCGAGCCGCCCGACCCCGCCAGCGCGCCCTCTCCTTAACTGCTGACCACCGCCTCTCCGCCGACCTCAACTACCCTGCCAACGGCCTCAACCACCTTAGCGGCGCAATCAATGGCCGCCGCCGCCGAGCCTTGTTCGGGAAGCCACGGGACCGACCTCCTCCATGCTATAAAAACCATCCCCGACTCCGTCTCGTGGCGCGGAATCACTCCTCCCTCCCTTGCAAGTCCTCCAGTGCACCCAAACGAGCTCGGGAAAGCCGTCTTCCTCGCCTCCGGCCGAGACATCCGCCATCACTCCGCCGATGATTCCGGCGAAACCAAAGCCTCCCACGCCTCATACTCTTCTCCAGTAGCCCCCCCTCGATCCCACGGTTCCCTTCCACACTTCAATTTTGCGAGAAATCAACCACGGATGAAAAGCCCAATCTGCTCCCGCCAGAGTTCTTTGGGTGACCTCCCCGCCGGCGACCCTGTGCTCCCTGACGACCATGCCATACCTCGGCGGGATCGCCAGGATCTCCTGGTCACGCGGGTGGCCTCAGCTCCCCGAGTAGCGTCGCCGTTCGCCGGCGCCGATCGCCGGAGCCCCGCTCTGTTCTGCCGCGGGAGAAAGGAAGAGGATGACCAGTCAAACCCGACCGGTAGGCCAGGCGAGGCCCACCATCAGTGACTGGAGATCACGGCCCACGGCTGTGAGTGAAGACGTATTTGTCTGAAAACGCTTCCTTCTCCGGAAAATGTATTTTCATGAAGTGCGCCTTTGACGTCGGCCGCCTTTCGCGCAGCCGGACGACTGGGCTCGGCCCAGTAGCGCCAGACGACTATTTCGCGCTCAGGCGCACTTCTGCCTTTTTCCTTTTTCCATTTCCAGTAGTTTTCAAATAGTTTCACAACAGCCAATTCAAATCCAAATCTGATGATTCAAATTTCTACATGCTCATAAAATCATGCTCTATTATTCTAGCTATGGTGAACATTTTTCCTAAGCTTTGTTTCTACTGGATCTTTTAATTAGTCCATTTCCTTAATTATCTCAACTTAGAAAATTCCTAGGAAAATCATATGAACTCCAAATAATTTGATTCTTTTTCTGAAATTGTTTATTTATCATCTAGTTTATTTTAGTATTTATTTCAAAATTTTCCCAACAACTTTTTTACCACTGTTTTGTCTTTATGTGGTAATTTCAATATTTTTGAAAATAGGAAATGGAGGGAAGAGAATTTTCAAAACTTTTGGAGTGCACCCAATATTTCTGCATGATCAAGGCAAGCATCTTCAACACTTGATATGGTGATTGCATGGTTAAATGTTTGCAAGAATAATTGAATCATGCATATTTTGAATTCAAATAAAAATTTGCATGCATGTAGCGTTGGCATGTTTCCTAGTACCGTGCAAAGTGTGCTTGTCTTGACTAACTTGCAGGAGCAGGTATAAGAGAAATACCGTTACCGGCAGAAGGGTGATCACGTCGGAGCGTGATCATGCCTTGTTGGTTATGCATGTTGAGACATGCAAGGGCTGTGGCCCTGTTTTGGTGTTACTGTTGGACGAACACTTTATTGTGCTAACCGCTGCAGGAAAACTTAACCTCCTGAGTCGACCGTAGATCGAGTCTTGTTCCGGTAACCCCCAAACTTGATCCATGCTACCACATGTCCCTGCCGCAGGTAGGGCATGGTTCAGTAAGTGGTTAACCCCTTTCCCGCACATACCGTACAGAGAGGCCATAGTGAAAGATACCAGAGGCCACTGGTAGGCATGTCACTTGGTCAGGGGGCATGGGTGTCTCCGGTTGTAGCCGGAGAGGAGTAGCACCCCTGTTTGCGCGCCGATATAAATATTGTGATCCCATGCTATTCGAGATTGTAGTCTCCCCGTCTTAGAGTTTATCTTGAACGATGCCTTGGGTGATTCCTGGCATCGGGAAGGTTAATCTGGTGTGTGCTAGTTAGGTGTGTTTTCAACCCAAAGGCCGTAATGGGAATTAGTCAGCGTCTCGATGCTGGCTATAGAAATCCTTTACTTGTGGGTAAAGAGTACACCCTCTGCAGAGTTATATCTATTCGAATAGCCGTGTCCGCGGTTAAGGACTACAATCTGGGTTGGCCAAGTGTCGGTCTTAGTGTCGGTCTCCGGAGGAAATAATTAAATTGATCATGAATTATTTTGCAGAATGATTATTGCCACTACTGATATTATCATGAATTTTATTGATGATGTGAATATTATTGTTATTATTATGGACTAACCGTTTCTCTTATTTTTAATTTTTCTGAGTATCTCATGGGCTGGCTAGACTACGCGGGACACTCATTTATTTTCAAGACCTCTCGTGGCGTCGCTTGAGTTCTCGGGCGGTCCTATCTCGCCCGATTCTCTTTGAGACACCCGTTTGGCATTTATTTTCAAGACCTCTCGTGGCGTCGCTTGAGTTCTCGGGCGGTCCTGTCTCGCCCGATTCTCTTTTAGACACCCGTTTGGCATTTCTTTTCAAGACCTCTCGTGGCGTCGCTTGAGTTCTTGGGCGGTCCTGTCTCGCCTGATTCTCTTTTAGACACCCGTTTGGCATTTCTTTTGGATTCTCGGGTGGTCATGTCTCGCCCGATTATCCACTTTTAACTTTCTTTGTTTGTCACTAACACTTCATATTTATTTTTCAGCACCGTAGTAATATTCATCATGCCATGCTTTAATTTCGTTCAGCATATGCATATAATTTAACTCATCGTGATCATATGCATTCGGTATACCTTTTTATCATGATGCTTGCGAGTACATTCAAACGTACTCACAGGCTTGTCCCTGGCTATTTAATTGGCTAGGTCAGGATTTCTACGAGGAGTACTGCAACGAAGTCCATGCGGAGCCTAGGATAGTAGCCACGCGGGATAGGAGTTATCCTGGTCAGCCGTTCCTATGGGAATGGAGCCCCATCGACGATGGAGAACCATGAGTCGCTTCCGTCATCCTCACTAGAACTCATTGTTGTATCATTAGACCTTCATGATCTTGTATCCAATTCTTGTAATTGCTTGGTAATCTGTAACAAGGACGTGTCCACCAGTAACAGTAACCCTGGGCTGGTGTCGACACAAGGGGTTAATTTCTGGGATAGCATATCCCGGAAATCCGGCCCCGACAGCCTTGGTATCAGAGCCAGGCTGACCATTGGCTAATCCTATCTTAGCCTGGTCACTATCCCTAGGTTTCCACACCATCCAAATCTTTTCCTGTCCATAGCCAAGCCCATCTCATCCGGTAAGTCTGCATAGTAGCCAGCCGACACCTTTTTGGCAGTCGGTGCCCAACCTATCAGCCCTGCCCATAGGCCGTGTGCCTGTGGCTGACACCTGAGTTGTCCCATCCACAAGCGTGCGATGGAAGACTCTGCTGGCCTATAAAGGAAGCCTTGCCCAACTCAGCACATCACAGCCTCACTCTCAGTTCGATACCCAACCACCAAGATGCCTGGCCCCGTCATTCACAACGAGACCACCGCAGCTGAGCTTGGTGACTTTGTAGCCGTCCTCGCCAATCTCACCCGTCGTGCTTTCGGCATCGAAGAGCTGCCTGAGTATGTTGTGTACCAGGAGCACACAAGTGATGCCATCCACCACTTCTGGGCCACGGTGCACATCTACGGGAGGGGCACCGCATCGGAACGCCCCTACCGGTTCACCGGGAGGACGACCTCCGACGAGCCCCAAGCCATCCAACTTGCAGCCCGAGAGGCTGTAGTTCAACTCCGGCATCTGTCGCCGAGAGTTAACATCCGTCCTTTCTACTACTACCCTAGCCGTGAAGCCTATGGTAGCCCGACCTAGGTTGCCAACGGAGCCCATGAGTCGGATCCTGCCCTGGTGCATCTGGTGCGCTACCTGAGAGCGTAAGAGGCACTATTCGATTAGGTCACCCTTGATCTGATTGCGATCCACAGGACGCTCGCTCTCCTGACCCCGATGAGAAGTGAAGCTGCACCCGCCACCGACACCCCGATAGTGCTGCTTGGGAGGCCTATTGAGCCCCCAAGTTCCGCCCCTATTATCTACCCAGGCAGTGCCTTCGCCTCCCCTGAGGAACTCCGTCGTCTCTTGGAGACCCACTCCAATGGGACAGTGACCTCGACACCCCGCGAAGGGCACCACCGCTACCCCAGCCTTATAGCTCCCCATCCGACCCCGGTCAACTCCGACACCGAAGCACACGGAGAGGCCTCGACATCTACAAGACGCGCCCGGCTAGATGTCGATGAGGTGGACTGAGTCCACCAGTATTGTTGTAGAGCCTTAGTGGCCCTGTTACCCTGTATTTTCGTAGTAGCGGTTGTATGGGTAGTAAGTTTGTAAACCACTTGTGTGCCAATGGTAGTATGCGTGCAATGTCATAAATTGTCGACGTATGGTGACTGAGTAAATTCTGGACGTGACTGCCGAACACCCCCCTAACCGACATGCACAGTAATACGTCACATTCCTTGTTGGAATCGAGGCCTGAGTTTTTGACCAGACAGCCCTGCGCCGGGACCGGTGCACAAGTTGTACTGGCACCGCTTCATGTTTCCTCACCCAGGCACTCTATAAGAGGCCATATCCGCCAACCACACCAGCCATCTTCACCTCGAGCACTGCTTTTCCCCATCCACCCATCCATGTCTCACCCCGGAGTCTACCTGAGAACCCCCGATGCAAGCCCTAGTAGTTTTGTTAAGATTTTGTGGGATTTTACCCGCAATACCCTTGGTTCCACCCACCCACCCCAGTATGAGTTGTTCAAATCGAGGATCACTCCTGGTCTCTCGAAATACTGGGCAGCTGTGCACATCCCACCAGCAGATTTAAACCAAGGCCCTCCATATGTTATCTTCATCGGGAGATCCATGCCAACCTCAGGCATGGCCATTGAGTCTGCTGCTTATGAAGCAATTACCCGTCTTCGATCAGTGGTACCCTGTGCCAGCGAAAGGGAATATTGCTATTTTCCGAGCCGCGCAGCTTTTGGAGCACAAGCTACATTCCGCTGTGAACGTATAGAGAGCGATCCAGCTATGGCCTATCTCATTCAGTATGTGATGGCCCAGGAACGTTTCACCCAGCAACTACTGGAGTATCTCCACTATCTTGTTGTTCTGAATCCCCGGATCGCCATTGGCGGACCCCCTCTGCCAACTCAGGAGGGACGCGTTCTTCGTCTGCTTCCTCCACTTCCTCCACTCCCTCCGGAAGAAGAAGAATGTGCTCCAGCACCCGAAAACCTTCCGCAAGACCCCGTAGATCTTACCTTCGAAACGTAGACGGTTATGAGCGTGGTTGCTGCTGCATCCAGCACTTATTTTCGTGATGCGATCCTTGCGATGTATTTTAGGGCGTATATTATAAGCATTGCTATGCTTGCTTTCTGCATAATATTGTTTGTTGTGATATGCATTTAATTCTTCCGCCCTTAACAAATCTCGAGGATGAGATTTTCTTAAGGGGGGTAGAGTTTGTAACACCCCAAAAATTTAACCATATTTTATTAAGTAAAATTTGGCCAGAAATAAAATTTTGAATTATATTAGGTCTTTTATTAATTTTAAGACCTTTTCTGTTTTCTGTTTTCTAAATTTTCCCCTCCATATAGAAATTTTTGTAAAATATTATGGGCTTTGGTAGTTTTCTTAAATCGTTTCTTTTATATTTTAATAACAGTAGGAAATTCTTTCATAATAAAATTTTGCCAAGATAATCATTTTTATAGCATTTTCAATTCTTTAATTGCTTCTGTTACACTACAACCATTTTAAATAATTCTTTTAAAATTCCACAAAAATTATGAGGAGTCATGTGATGCCTATAGATCACTTTTATACAAAAAAACATAACATGGTCTTTTGAAAATTTTGAGTGAAACATCATCTTTTCCTTTCTGGTCCAGATTCAGCTTTGAACTACAACCCTAATTTTCCTTTCTCCAAAAATTCTGAGATTGTTCCACCCTATATTTCTTCCAACCAAACTCTTAAGTCTAGAAGATCAACTCCAATTGCATTCTGGAAGACCTCCAAATTAATCCCCCAAGTTTGGGTCCAGAACTGATTTTCTCCAAAACTTGCACTAGAAAGTTTTTCTTTTTGCCAAACCAACCCCACCATCTTCCTTATCATCTAAGGAGACACCATCCTGCCAAATTTCACACCCAACAAAGATTCCTAGATAGCCCTAGCATTTTATCAAACATCTAGTGGGCATGGCAGAATTGTTGCATCCTTTTAAACTGCAAATGCCACTTGACCATCTGACCAAACCAGCATGCTCAACATCATCACCATCCACACCAGCACCACCCTGCCAAAGATTAGCTCATTTGGGACAGCCTAGGGTGCACTGGCATTGGGTCAAACACGTGGTGTGCGCGTCCCGTGCGCGGCCAGAGTGCGTGTATTGCACCTCTGGCATTGAGCTCCTGCCACTCACCCCGCTGCTGCCCTCTCTCGTTCTACTCTCCCCCTGGATCACCACGACCCTCTAGCACCCGCCGACTCCCTCCCTCGTCGCCTGGCACCTGCCAGCCACCGACCCAAGCCGCCGCCGCCGTCATCCCCTCGGGCACGGCACCGCCCGAGCCGCCCGACCCCGCAAGCGCGCCCTCTCCTTAACTGCTGACCACCGCCTCTGCCGACCTCAACTACCCTGCCAACGGACTCAAGCACCTTAGCGGCGCCATCAATGGCCGCCACCGCCGAGCCTTGTTCGGGAAGCCACGGGACCGACCTCCTCCACGCTATAAAAACCATCCCCGACTCCGTCTCGTGGCGCGGAATCACTCCTCCCTCCCTTGCAAGTCCTCCAGTGCACCCAAACGAGCTCGGGAAAGCCGTCTTCCTCGCCTCCGGCCGAGACATCCGCCATCACTCCGCCGATGATTCCGGCGAAACCAAATCCTCCCTCGCCTCATACTCTTCTCCAGTAGCTCCCCCACGATCCCACGGTTCCATTCCACACTTCAATTTTGCCTGAAATTAACCACGGATGAAAAGCCCAATCTGCTCCCACCGGAGTTCTTCGGGTGACCTCCCCGCCGGCGACCCTGTGCTCCCTGAGGACTATGCCGTACCTCGGCGGGATCGCCAGGATCTCCAGGTCACGCGGGTGGCCTCAGCTCCCCGAGTAGCGCCGCCGTTCGCCGGTGCCGATCGCCGGAGCCCCGCTCTGTTCTGCCGCGGGAGAAAGGAAGAGGATGACCAGTCACACCCGACTGGTGGGCCAGGCGGGGCCCACTGTCAGTGACTGGAGATCACGGCCCGCGGCTGTGAGTGAAGACGTATTTGTCTGAAAATGCTTCCTTCTCCGAAAAATGTATTTTCAGGAAGTGCACCTTCGACGTCGGCCGCCTTCCGCGCAGCCGGTTGACTGGGCTTGGCCCAGTAGCGCCAGACGACTATTTCGCGCTCACGCGCATTTCTGCCTTTTTTCCTTTTTCCATTTCCAGTAGTTTTCAAATAATTCCACAACAGCCAATTCAAATCCAAATCTGATGATTCAAATTTCTACATGCTCATAAAATCATGCTCTATTATTCTAGCTATGGTGAACATTTTTCCTAAGCTTTGTTTCTATTGGATCTTTTAATTAGTCCATTTCCTTAATTATCTCAACTTAGAAAATTCCAAAGAAAATCATATGAACTCCAAATAATTTGATTCTTTTTTTGAAGTTCTTTATTTATCATCTAGTTTATTTTAGTATTTATTTCAAAATTTTCCCAACAACTTTTTTACCACTGTTTTGGCTTTATGTGGTAATTTCAATATTTTTGAAAATAGGAAATGGAGGGAAGAGAATTTTCAAAACTTTTGGAGTGCACCCAATATTTCTGCATGATCAAGGCAAGCATCTTCAACACTTGATATGGTGATTACATGGTTAAATGTTTGCAAGAATAATTGAATCATGCATATGTTGAATTCAAATAAAAATTTGCATGCATGCAGTGTTGGCATGTTTCCTAGTACCGTGCAAAGTGTGCTTGTCTTGACTAACTTGCAGGAGCAGGTATAAGAGAAATACTATTACCGGCAGAAGGGTGATCACGTCGGAGCGTGATCATGCCTTGTTGGTTATGCATGTTGACACATGCAAGGGCTGTGGCCCTGTTTTGGTGTTACTGTTGGAAGAACACTTTATTGTGCTAACCGCTGCAGGAAAACTTAACCTCCTGAGTCGACCGTAGATCGAGTCTTGTTCCGGTAACCCCCAAACTTGATCCGTGCTACCACATGTCCCTGCCGCAGGTAGGGTATGGTTCAGTAAGTTGTTAACCCCTTTCCCGCACATACTGTACAGAGAGGCCATAGTGAAAGATACCAGAGGCCACTGGTAGGCATGTCACTTGGTCAGGGGGCATGGGTGTCTCCGGTTGTAGCCGGAAAGGGGTAGCACCCCTGTTTGTGCGCCGATATAAATATTATGATCCCATGCTATTCGATATTGTAGTCTCCCCGTCTTAGAGTTTATCTTGAACGATGCCTTGGGTGATTCCTGGCATCGGGAAGGTTAATCTGGTGTGTGCTGGTTAGGTGTGTTTTCAACCCAAAGGGCGTAATGGGAATTAGTCAGCGTCTCGATGCTGGCTAAAGAAATCCTTTACATGTGGGTAAAGAGTACACCCTCTGCAGAGTTATATCTATTCGAATAGCCGTGTCCGCGGTTAAGGACTACAGTCTGGGTTGGCCAAGTGTCGGTCTTATTGTCGGACTCCGGAGGAAATAATTAAATTGATCATGAATTATTTTGTAGAATGATTATTGCCACTACTGATATTATCATGAATTTTATTGATGAGGTGAATATTATTGTTATTATTATGGACTAACCGTTTCTCTTATTTTTAATTTTTCTGAGTATCTCATGGGCTGGCTAGACTACCCGGGATACTCATTTATTTTCAAGACCTCTCGTGGCGTCGCTTGAGTTCTCGGGCGGTCCTGTCTCGCCTGATTCTCTTTTAGACACCCGTTTGGCATTTCTTTTCAAGACCTCTCGTGGTGTCGCTTCAGTTCTCGGGCGGTCCTGTCTCGCCCGATTCTCTTTTAGACAACCGTTTGGCATTTCTTTTCAAGACCTCTCGTGGCGTCGTTTCAGTTCTCGGGCGGTCCTGTCTCGCCCGATTCTCTTTTAGACACCCGTTTGGCATTTCTTTTGGATTCTCGGGCGGTCCTGTCTCGCCCGATTATCTACTTTTAACTTTCTTTGTTTGTCACTAACACTTCATATTTATTTTTCAGCACCGTAGTAATATTCATCATGCCATGCTTTAATCTCGTTCAGTATATGCATATAATTTAACTCATCGTGATCATATGCATTCCGTATATCTTTTGTTCATGATGTTTGCGAGTACATTCAAACGTACTCACATGCTTGTCCCTGGCTATTTAATTGGCCAGGTCAGGATTTCTACGAGGAGTACTGCAACGAAGTCCATGCGAAGCCTAGGATAGCAGCCACACAGCATAGGAGTTATCCTGGTCAGCCGTTCCTGTGGGAATGGAGCCCCATCGACGATGGAGAACCACGAGTCGCTTCCGTCATCCTCACTAGAACTCATTGTTGTATCATTAGACCTTCACGGTCTTGTATCCAATTCTTGTAATTGCTTGGTAATCTGTAACAAGGACGTGTCCACCAGTAATAGTAACCCTGGGTTGGTGTCGACACGAGGGGTTAATTTCTGGGATATCATATCCCGGAAATCCGGCCCCGACAAATCCCTCGGTGTCGCTCCCGCCATTTTTATGGATGCGCTTGTTTTTGTTGCGCCTGGGCTTGCCATTGGCGTCACGAGCCTCCAAGGTGCCAGCCTTGCCATTGTGAGTACTGCGGGCCAGCCAACTATCCTCTACCGCGCGAAAGCAGGTCATGAGTGACGTGAGGGCGGCCATGGTCCATGGCTTATCCTGCCCAAGCTGGCGGGCGAGCCATTCATCTCGGATGTTTTGCTTGAATGCTGCAATGGCCTTGGCGTCGGGGCAGTCTATGATCTAGTTCTTTTTAGTAAGGAACTGGTTCCAGAATTTCCGAGCTGACTCGCCGGGTTGCTGAATGACGTGGATGAGGTCGTCGGTGTCCGGAGGTCGGACGTAAGTGCCCTGGAAATTCGCCCTAAAGGCATCCTCGAGTGCTTCCCAACTCCCGATGGAGTGAGGAGGCAGGCTATTCCGCCAATGCCTCACCGGCCCCTTTAACTTGAGCGGAAAATATATGATAGCATGGAGGTCATCTCCATTGGCCATATGTATGTGGAGAAGAAAATCCTCGATCCATACAGCTGGATCAGTCGTGCCATCATATGATTCTATGTTAATGGGTTTGAACCCATCCGGGAATTGGTGTTCCATTACCCTGTCCGTGAAACAGATCGGGTGAGCGGGGCCTCGGATCCGAGCAGTGTCGCGCTGGACATCGGGAGATATCCATGCGTAGGCTTGATCCCGAGCTCGGTCGTTCCTGTCCAGCCAGGCCTCATAGCCGTCGAGTCCCGCAGGTGCGCGCCTTCTTGATCTATAAATGGAACGAGGTGGTGCCCGGTTTGCCTCTATCTGGCATTGAGCATCATGAGGCTCTAGGTAATCAACAGGGTCCTTGCCGTGACGGCATGGAACTGTTTGGGTGTGGAAATTTTCTCGTGCTGGCTTGCCGCGCCCTCTAGGGGGTCGGTCAGGTTGATCCACCCGTCTGCATGTTAAAGGCACGTCATCGGTTAGTTCTTCATCGAACTCGGGCAACAAACGCCTGCGCGGGTAAGATTTAGGCGTGCTACGACACTGTTCTTCAAGATCTTGTTCGGCCGAGAGTATTTCGACCCACTCGTCATTAAGTGCATCCTCATTGGCTTGCAGCTGCTGCTGCTTCCGTTTCATACTTTGGGCGGTGGCCACGAGGTGCCGCCGAACGCGTTCTTGCTCAAAGGGGTCTTTGAGGACTATATAGTCCTTGGTACCGAGGCTCTCGTCCTCCTCGGATTCAGGTAAATAGTTGTCATCAGCCCTTTCAAAGAGGTCGTCGGGGTCCACATCCTCGGGGATTCCTTCGGGGCTGGCCTGTCGCTTTGAGATGGCATGAAAATCCTCTCCGGGATTGCCAGCCTCGTCGGCTACTGCGCCGCCATTATCGGCGGTGGCGTTGTTCCCGCTGGGGTCCCCGTTGGTACCCCTTCCGCGTCTGCGCCGACGGCTTGAAGGGGGTTTGGGAGTATTAAGCATGTACACATCATAAGTAGATGTTGCCGTCCACTTACCGGTGTTTACCAGCGGCGAAGTGGTCTCTGTAGGGCCGTCAACATCCTCATCCATGTCGGTAGCCTCGTCATAGTCCAACACGTTGGTTAAATCATCGATCGTGGCGACTAGGTGGGTGGTTGGTGGGACGTAAATTTCCCGGTCGTCGGCTTTAAGTCCGATCTTATCATAGACCGAGGTCTGACTGTCCGAGATTGATAGGCTCTGGATGCGATCAAGCATCTCATTTAAGTCAGACAACTCCTCGGGGTTCATGGCCTGGCAATAAGCCGGGCCAACCAGAAGCATGATTGGTGGGTCGCTTGATGCGCTCGCAGCCTTGTAAGGAGCCGGAGCTGATTCCGGATCTAGTATGGGGGTCAGCTCCAAACCCAAAGTAGAATCCAAAGCCGGGTCTAGACCGACGTCGGGGCCTGACACTGTGATGGGACTGTCCGAAGCGGAGGTAATTGATTCCTCCGCGTGGCCTGGTTGTATTGGGGAGCCTGATCCGACGTCCTCAAGGGAGATCGGTTCCCGAGTCGAGCCCCCAATGTTTGATAAGCCCTCGATCCGTCCAGGCGTCCAGCCTGACAGAACAAGTTCGCCGCGAGAATCCGCGGTGTATTCAAAGCCTTCAAAAGTCCCGATCTGGTTCGGGGCATGTGACACCCTGATTTTGGCAACTTTTTCTTTTCAAAATTTTCCTGGTTTTATTTGCCATTTGTTGGTCTTTGGAACCAAATCATTTGACTTTGGACTTGAGGATTCCTTGGATTTCTTCTTAAGTGATCCAACAACCTCAACATCTTGCCCAAATCTTGTCTTATACCCTCTGATCAAAACCCTAATTTCTATTCTCTCAAAATAATTCACATATCCCTTTGGTTATGCTCATTGCCACTATGGGTTGTGAAGCAACCTATTAATCTGTTGATCAGAAAATTCCTAGATTAATCCCACATCTTCTTGAGATCATATGCTCCCACAATCTTTAAAAATATTGCATTGGCCAGTATAAAATTTTGTCCAGAATATTCCTTTTATCTTCTGGACAGAATTGACCCTTTGTGAAGCAACACCTATTTCTATGCCTCAGAAAATTCCCAAATAAATCCCTAGGATACTAGGAGTCATATCTTGCCTCAATATCCAAAAATAACTCCTAGTCCAGTACAAATTTCCAGCAAAAATATTCTGCCAAGTTTCTGCTCATTTTAAACCTTTGTGAAGGAAGTACCATCTAGAGGTACCCATTTGAGCTGAAATTTTTGTGGCATCTTGTCTTCACCAAATAACCTCCTAACACCAAATTTCAGCTTCAGGAGCCAACCCATGTGAGTGCAACAACCTCATCAAGTTTCTGGACCAGCAAAGTTGTTTACACATGAACCATGTTCAAAACTTGATTAAAGTTGCTCAAAACTTTCCAGCAGATAGTACTTCCAACCTAGATCATCCCAGACAAGTCTCTTGGCCCCATCTCCAACTCATCCATGCTCTGGATCCCTCTCAAGTTTATGTTCAGAAACTATGCTTGATGCTACCACTCGATTCAGAGTGTATCTAGCCGAACCAGAGGCACAGGGAGGCTGTGTGATCTAGGGTCGATGCACTGGACAAGGTGTGCCAGGCGTGCGTGGCCTCCAGGTGCCAGCACCCGTGGTGAGCACGGCGCTGGCATGCCTGTGCACGCGCTCTGCGCGCCGACCACGTCGGACGCGACTACTCCAGCTGTTCCGCGTCGCCGTACCGTGTCTCCGTGTGCCGACTACCTCTCCGCCATCCACCTAAGCCGCTCCAGAGGTTTCCCCTCGCCGGAATCGCTCCCGCCGACCGCCACCGCACGCGGCCACTGTGGCGCCCGTGCTGTCACTGTGGCCTCGCTGGTCGTCTTCTTCCCCGCTGTCATGCCCAATATGCGATCCTATTCTCGAGGAACTTGGAGGCCCCACCAAGAGTAGAAACGCATATTGGAGACGCTTGCAAGGTGGATATCATTACATCGTACCACATACATAATAGATGGGGATACAAACAAATACATACAATCATCACATGAATACATCAATACATAACAAACATCGTACAGAAGGGCAGCATCCGACTACGGATGAAATCAAACGAAAAGAAGAACGACATCCACCCTGCTAGCCCAGGATGCCGACCAGGAACCTATCCAAAGATCGACGAAGAAGAAGAAGCAGAGAAGAACTCCAAAGGCAAACAAACATCGCTCTCACGTCAGATCATCGCCTTACCTGTACCTGCATCTGTTGTTGTAGTAATCTGTGAGCCATGAGGACTCAGCAATCCCATAACCATGGGTAGCAAGACTATCAAAGCTTAATGGGTATGGAAGGGGTGAAGTGGTGAGGTTGCAGCAAGCACTAAGCATTGTATGGTGGCTAACTTACGAGTACAAGAATAAGAAGAGTAAACTATGCATAACGGTCGCAAACTAATAATGATCAAGAAGTGATCCTGAACACCTACTTACGAGTCAAACATAACCCCACCGTGTTCTCTTCCCGAACTCCCTCGAAAAGAGACAATCACGGTTACGCACGCGGTTGGTGTATTTTAATTAAGTTTAGTGTCAAGTTCTCTACAACCGGAGGTTATAAATATCCAAGTCGCCACATAACCGCGGGCACGGCTTCGCGTAAGATTTAACCCTGCAGGGGTGTTCCAACCTAGTCCATCACAAACCAACACAAGCTGCGGTGGAAATACCTCAACCTCGAGATAGCCCGAAGTATCCTCGGAATCCCGGTGCACAATACATTTCGACAATGGTAACACAAGTCCAGCAAGACCTCCCGGCGTGCCGACACCCTGATAGTAGCCGCGCGTATCTCGTCTCAGGCCACGACCGGATGGGAAAGCCTACCAGTAAAACCAGATCCTCGAGTTTCCTCGTGGTGGCCCCATAGTCTGCCCGGTTCGGACCAACACCATCGGCACTGGCCCACCTGTATTATGTTGAATTAAGAATCCTCGGGTAGCGCTAACTCCCTATGCAAATTAATTATTCAATTCAGTATTATTATGTTGGCAAATGTTAAAACCAATGTTGGGCCTTGCTGGAAGCGGTTATTCAAAGCGAACTGTCAAGAGGGTCCCATTCCCCTCAGCATGTTAGGAACGCTAATCAAGGATCATAACACCGGTATTACGGAAACTAGGGCGGCATGAGTGGAACAAAACACTAGGCAAAAGGCCGAGCCTTCCACCCAAAACCAAGTATATAGATGCATTAATTAAATAAGAGATATTGTGATATCCCATGATATCCATGTCCCAACATGGAACAACCTGCAACTGCACCTGCAACTAGCAACGCTATAAGAAAGGGCTGAGCAAAGCGGTAACATAGCCAAACAACGGTTTGCTGGGTAAGGGTGGTTAGAGGCTGTATCATGGCATATGGGAGGCTGACATATATGTGGTAGGAAGCGCGACTTAGCGATAGTAACGAGACAACTAGCAAGCAAAGATAGTAGAGATATCCAAGGTCATGATCATCTTGCCTGAAATCCCGCTTGGAAGAAGATCGAATCCATGAAGAAGACGAACCAACGTAGTCGAACGAATCCTCACAATCGCACCGAAACCGAAACTATCGAGAAGAAGCACAACCGGAAAGAAGCAAACAACATGGTAAACACACAAGCATAAACATGGCATGATGCACAATCCAAATATGATGCATGACAAGATTAAATGTTGTTAAACATGGCAAGAGATGAAGCATAAGCAATCCATACAACTGGGCAAGTTTAAATGAGGCCGGAAACACAAATTCCGAAAATTCCCCATATGCAAATTTCGAGATTGGTACTGATCTGAATTAAACACAATGTTAAAGTTGTTAAACAGCAAGTTAACAGGCACCATGATGATCTACACGTCTTTCTAGTCAAGTTACATATGTAGAACATTTAATTCGGAGCTACGGTCTAGAAGATATGCACTAAACAAGATTAACATGGCAATAATGCAAAATGCATGCAAACTTCAACCACAAACACTCAAACCAAGGATGCAACATGACAAAATGACATGTAGATGACTTCTATCATGAATGCAAATGCTACCATCATGTCGAGCACATTGAATAGAACATTTTACATATAAGGATCATCATCATAGGATGCACAGGTCAAGAGGTACAAGCACCACAAAATGCACAAATGATGCTGAAAATACTGAGGACTTGGTGAAATTTGGACCTCGAGATACTGGGACGGGGCGGTCCCGTGGGTCTGTTTGGTTCGGAGGATCGGGCGGCGCCAGGATGGAGGGGTCCAGGCGCTGGGTCCTCTTCCTGCTCCCGCACGAGGAGGGCCATGGCAGCGCGGCTGCGGCCGTAGGGTCCCGGTGAGGGCTCAAGGACGGAGGGGAGGCCGGGAACGGGCGGATCCGGTCATGGGCGGTCGGATCTGGCCGGAGGAGGGGCCTGCGACGACGGCGGGGCTCCTGCTCGGGGTATGGCGGCGGCGAGGTGGTGGCGGTCTCGGGCGGCGGCGGATCTTGGCGACGGCGAGGCGAGGCAGCGTTGTGAGGCGGCGCGAGGGTCGCGACGGCGGCCAGGCGGCGCGAAGGGATACGGCGGCAAGGCGGCGGCGCAACGATGGCGAGGCGGCGCGAGGGCGAGGAGGTGAGGCAGAGCCAGGCGGCGCGGGCGCGGGGAGCTCGGGCCCGGATGCGGCCCGGGGCGGGCCTCCAGATGGGCTTCGCGGGCCCGCGCGGCTGGGAGGTGGCGGCTGGGGGACAGGTGGCGCAACGGGAGTGGAGGAGGAGGTGGCTGCGGCGGCGGCTGGCCCGTGGGGCGGCACCAAGTGGCGGCGGGGTGCTGGTTGTGCACGGAAAACGAGGAAGGTGGCGGCGGCTGTGGGTAGGAGAAGGCTAGGGCTAGGGTTTCGTCCACAAATGGCAGGGAAGGCTGTCTATTTATAGACAGGGGCTAGAGAAGGGGTTAGGAGGAGGGTTTAGTCCGTTTTCGGACCGTTCGATCTCCATCGGACGGTCCTAAGCGGAGGGGGGTTGCTAGGTGGGCTAGATGGGCTGTGTAGAGGGGGTTGGGCTGAGAAAAGAGGGAAGATGGCAGCCCGGCACAGTTTTTTTGGGACACCGAAAACGTCCGACGTTTGACCGGCTATAGTACCGCTATAATTTATCCGTTGGGGCATCAAACGACCTCCGAATGGGACGAAATTTGGCAGGCGGTCTACCTACAATAAAACAAGACCACACGCCAACTTTCGCTCCATTCTGAGAACATTTTTATCCCACTTATAAAATAATATTATGGAGGTGCCGCGGGCGCGTGCGAGTGTGTCGGGTCTCGAAACGGACAACGGAAGGCACGAAGAGAAAGACAACTACGAACGGATGCAAGTTTTATGAAAACATGCGGATGAAATGCACATGATGACATGGCAAGGTGCAACAAGCAAACGAATCACATGGCAACGATGGACACAAATGGAAGGAATCTGGAGCATCGGTCTCGGGGCGTCACAACTCACCCCCACTAACATAAGATCTCAACCCGAGATCTTAGGAAGGAACTGGAAGATTGAAGAGGAAGAGGAAAAAGGAAGAGGTAAAACAAAGTTGCTTCTTGGACAAACGAGTGAAACCAACAAACCTCGAAGGTTGCAAAGAGTTGAAGAATCGCTTGAAGAACAAGCAAGAATTCGAAACCACTCTAGGTGAAACGAGATAGATAAGGAATGCGAACAAAAAAGAATTTCGGCAGCACTCCGGTAGAAAAGATAAGCAAAGCTTGATAAGAAGAAAATGACTTGAAAAGAGGGCACAACACTTCGGTAAAATGGATAAGCAAAGAAAGAATATGATCTTGGCGAAACGAGATAACGGTTCAATGAGAGGAACATCACAACGCCTCTGGAACGAAAGAAGAGAACTAGATCGTTAGAAAGAAAAGAACGGAGAAGAAAATGACAACTTCTCCTACAATTGAATTTGAAAAACATCCTTACAAAGAAGGATTGAACGGAGCTGTTGGAAAATCAACAACGAAAAGAATAAGCTTGTTGTGGGCTTATGGAAAACATCTCCTAGCTTGAGGTGAAATTCTGCCACTGACGAAACAATTGATTGCTTGAGATCTCGAAGAGATGAAAACCTCTTTCCTCGAGAAGAGAAGGAGAAACTTGGATCATTGATAAGCACCACAATACCAACATTCCTTAGGGAAGGCTTTAGGTGAAATCTATACGAAGATAACTCCAACGAAGAGGTTGATGGGTTTAAAATACCTCTTTCTTGACAACTGTGAATCATGAAACACGAAGACAAATTGTCAAGAAGGAAATAATACCACCTCAAAAGACAAGGTAGAAAGAATTAGCACTTCGGAATGCAATACGAAGAATACTTGAGCTCCTCCAACCAGAATCTTGAAGAAGACTTCGAGAACGGATTAAATACTTAACGAGCCACCAAGAAGAAACTCTCGAAGAACTCCGGATAGAAAGGATGCTAGAAAAGAAGTGAAGGCTGAAGAACATGATGAAGCCTTGCAATAATTTTAGATGGAGATTCATGACGGGATAATGAGAAAAACTTTGAACTCCGGACAAGAAAGACGAGCAACTTTGAATCGAAAATTTATTCATCATGAACAAACTCCGGAGGAAGGAATTAAATCACCTCGATGAAATAAGGATAAGAATTATGTTATGCTTATCCTTCATCAACTTAAATTGATGAAAACAATGGATTTGGCATACTACTTATCCTTCTTGAAAAGATTGAAGAGAGATATAGTGCAGACTTGGGAAGGTCTTCAACGAACCACCATTATGATTTGGAAAGAACGAATGAATTGATGCGATAACAAAGGAAGAGGAATTTTGAGTGAACCACCGTAAGAATTGAAAACGAACGAAGAAAGAGAACGAATCACCGAGAAGAATTAGAAAACGAACGAAGATACTTGAGGGAATTTAGATACAAAAGAATGAAGAGATCACGAGCTTATTGGAGAACATTTGAACGAAGCACCGAAAGAATTTGAGAACGAGAGATGAACGTTGAGAATGAATAATTCTTCTGAATGACGACCTTAGGAGAACCGAAAATGGAAAGGACACATGAAATGCTCCCAATGGGTATGAGAAGAATTTCTCACGATCGGAACAATTTGAGAGGATAGCATCAAACTTGAACTACGAATCTTGAAGAGAACGGAAAAGGATTTAAGAGAAACTTCTTCGGTCTTGAACGCTGAGAATGACGACGAGAAACACCACCAAAATTGATGAGACACTCCGGAACAATGAAGAATAGAAAGGTTGAGCCAAAGATGAAAATAATTTGAAAGCGATCTTGGAGAGGGAAATTGACTGATGAGAATTCATTCTTACGTCAAACTTTGAAAGAATTTGAGAATAACTCCTGGAAAATTAGAAGAGTCGGGTAAGATCCTAGGAAAAGACCTGTGGGTTAGGGCCCACTCAAAAGAAACACCGTTGGAACAACTACTTGAGATAGGAATTGCACTGGTTGAATTAAATGACTTGAATGAAATAGCAACCTCAAAATAGAACGAACGGATCTTGAATGAAAACACGAATCTTCTGAGATATCTTCTACAGTCCAGAGAGAAATAGAGAGAGTGAATGATTAAGAGGTGCGCCGGCATGGGAAAGCATTTGCAACAATCAAAGGGATATGATCAACACCGAAAGTTTGAATTGAATCCATCGGAAAAGAAAACGAGAACGAAGAATGATGAACTTGTAGCTCCTGAGCATCTTCACAAGAAATCACCGGCTAAGAACATTGAAGGAAAAGAATGGAGAGACTTCACATGAATAAAATGGATACTTGATTTGAGAATTTTTGACTCCGCAAAGAAATTGGGGTGGGAGGGGGGAAAAATAAAGACAACTTAGGATGGATGAAATGAACTCCGTTGAGAAAACTGGGAATTGATCTTGCAAATGTTGAAAGGATCGGTTAACTTGAAGAGAAGCACGCCGGTTGCAAAAGAATTGTCATGACAGTCTCGATGATCAAAAGGATTAGCACTCCCATAGAAATATGAGAACACCACTTAGGAAAGGAATGGGATCAACACTTGAATTTGAAGCAACTCGAATACCACAACAAAAAACAACACAAGGATTTGGCTTGTAGATTAAGCCGGAACAAACATATGATAGACCCCACATCGTATCATGTGTCTATTGGAAAAGATATTCTAGGTAGTACTTGAATTCCCACCTAAGAACTCCCAAAACTTCTTGGTTATAAGATCAGGTTGTGGATATGGGAACCTACTCAGCACACAACAACAATAATATCCTAATCAGCTGCAACCAATCCGCAACCTTCACACACGACCAAGAAACTTCGCAAATCCGTCTACCTCAGACCTTCGAAAGCACAGCGATACTAGTCACGGTGGATCATCCGAGCTATCTCCTCCAGTACTGGGGAAAAGTCACGGCACTATTTGCCACCACAAAAATTATAGAAGCGTTTTGATGTCGGCGTCCTCTGGTATTCAGGAACTGAAACGATAGCGAATGTGACAAGAACCCCTTGGAGCTCAACTCCCCGGGTCCAATCCATACGGTCAGGAGGCACCAAGACAGAATTCCCGTCACAACGATATCATAACGATTCCAAAATACCCGCGTGACCCTAAAAAAAATTTGAGTGGGAAGAGTAGTAGAACCAAAACACCTACGTCACAATTCCTCACCAGAGCGACGAAGGGGATAAGGAGTAAAAAGAATTCCTACTCTCCGATATATAACTAGACTCAAAATAGTTTTCCTTCTAGACTCGCCAATGGTTCGATCAATCAAGGGGGCTCCTATGGTCGGTCGAGCCTCTGATACCAACTTGTCACGCCCAATATGCGATCCTATTCTCGAGGAACTCGGAGGCCCCACCAAGAGTAGAAACGCATATTGGAGACGCTTGCAAGGTGGATATCATTACATCGTACCACATACATAATAGATGGGGATACAAACAAATACATACAATCATCACATGAATACATCAATACATAACAAACATCATACAGAAGGGCAGCATCCGACTACGGATGAAATCAAACGAAAAGAAGAACGACATCCACCCTGCTAGCCCAGGATGCCGACCAGGAACCTATCCCAAGATCGACGAAGAAGAAGAAGCAAAGAAGAACTCCAAAGGCAAACGAACATCGCTCTCACGTCAGATCATCGCATTACCTGTACCTGCATCTGTTGTTGTAGTAATCTGTGAGCCACGAGGACTCAGCAATCCCATAACCATGGGTAGTAAGACTATCAAAGCTTAATGGGTATGGAAGGGGTGAAGTGGTGAGGTTGCAGCAAGCACTAAGCATTGTATGGTGGCTAACTTACGAGTACAAGAATAAGAAGAGTAAACTATGCATAACGGTCGCAAACTAATAATGATCAAGAAGTGATCCTGAACACCTACTTACGAGTCAAACATAACCCCACCGTGTTCTCTTCCCGAACTCCCTCGAAAAGAGACAATCACGGTTACGCACGCGGTTGGTGTATTTTAATTAAGTTTAGTGTCAAGTTCTCTACAACCGGAGGTTATAAATATCCAAGTCGCCACATAACCGCGGGCACGGCTTCGCGTAAGATTTAACCCTGCAGGGGTGTTCCAACCTGGTCCATCACAAACCAACACAAGCTGCGGTGGAAATACCTCAACCTCGAGATAGCCCGAAGTATCCTCGGAATCCCGGTGCACAAGACACTTCGACAATGGTAACACAAGTCCAGCAAGACCTCCCAGCGTGCCGACACCCTGATAGTAGCCGCGCGTATCTCGTCTCAGGCCACGACCGGATGGGAAAGCCTACTAGTAAAACAAGAACCTCGAGTTTCCTCGTGGTGGCCCCGTAGTCTGCCCGGTTCGGACCAACACCATCGGCACTGGCCCACCTGTATTATGTTGAATTAAGAATCCTCGGGTAACGCTAACTCCCTATGCAAATTAATTATTCAATTCAGTATTATTATGTTGGCAAATGTTAAAACCAATGTTGGGCCTTGCTGGAAGCGGTTATTCAAAGCAAACTGTCAAGAGGGTCCCATTCCCCTGAGCATGTTAGGAACGCTAATCAAGGATCATAACAACGGTATTATGGAAACTAGGGCGGCATGAGTGGAACAAAACAGTAGGCAAACGGGCCGAGCCTTCCACCCAAAACCAAGTATATAGATGCATTAATTAAATAAGAGATATTGTGATATCCCATTATATCCATGTCCCAACATGGAACAACCTGCAACTGCACCTGCAACTAGCAACTCTATAAGAAAGGGCTGAGCAAAGCGGTAACATAGCCAAACAACGATTTGCTGGGTAAGGGTGGTTAGAGGCTGTATCATGGCATATGGGAGGCTGACATATATGTGGTAGGAAGCGCGACTTAGCGATAGTAATGAGACAACTAGCAAGCAAAGATAGTAGAGATATCCAAGGTCATGATCATCTTGCCTCAAATCCCGCTTGGAAGAAGATCGAATCCATGAAGAAGACGAACCAACGTAGTCGAACGAATCCTCACAATCGCAACGAAACCGGAACTATCGAGAAGAAGCACAACCGGAAAGAAGCAAACAACATGGTAAACACACAAGCATAAACATGGCATGATGCACAATCCAAATATGATGCATGACAAGATTAAATGTTGTTAAACATGGCAAGAGATGAAGCATAATGTTGACACCTGATTTTGGCACGATGCAAAATACAGTAAAGATGGAATCAAATGAAAAGGTTTTTTATATGATAAAGTTCACATTGCCGAGTGAAACAACTTTGATGTTTAGGCCATCACCATTCGGCATCATCTCAAGGGCCAAAGTTACACTCGGATTGTCATGTTTAGGTGTTCTGGGTGCTTTTTGGTTGATTACGCCTCCAAGACAACCTCGGATGAAGGAATGCTCTACATGGATTGTCTTCGTCTCATCGAGCTAATCGATTTTGATATATAAATCATCTCAATCCGAGTTCGTATGGAAAAGTTAGAGGCAAAACACTGCGGACCAACCCTGAGCAAAAGTGTGGCGCGAGGGACAAGACACCCACCTGGATGGTGTCTGATGGGTCGCGCGAGCCTTTAGGCCCTCAAGACGGCCTTGAATCGAAAAACCTTCAACACAGAAAAGTTTCGTCTCGTCAAATCGGTCGATTTTATATAAATCGTCCAAATCTGAGGTCGTATGCAACCTGCAGAGGCGAAACAAGTTCAGGCTGTGTTTTCATTCGGGAACTCCGAGTGAAAAGCTTATCATCCTAGTGAAAATATAGCTATTCGAATGAAGGCTTGATGACCGAGTGAGAAGTTTCCGTCCGAGTGAAACTTCGGTCAATGAGTCGGAGTGACATGAAGACCGACTAGAACACTTGTCTGGCAATCCGAGTGAAATTCTTCCGAGTGAAATCCTTCCGAGTGGAATACTGCCATCCGAGTGAAATTCTTCCGAGTGAAATCCTTCCGAGTGGAATATTACCATCCAAGTGAAATTCTTCCGAGTGCAATCCTTCCGAGTGGAATATTGTCATCCGAGTGAAATTCTTCCGAGTGAAAGATTGCCGACTGAGTGAAAAAGTTAACGTTCGAGTGACACTTCGGTCAAAGAATCCGAGTGACATAAAGTTCGGCTAAACATTTGTCTTCCGAGTGGAAAATTGCGCTGTCGAGTGGAAAATTGCTGTCCGAGTAAGAAATTTCACTCGACCGACGGGAGGACTCCAAATCCGAGTGATTCAACCAGAAGGTAAAGATTGGCCTATATGGTCATCTAGATAGCCTCGGATGGAAAAGTGTCCAACATGAAAGTTGTTCGTAACGTCGAAACGGTCAACTTTGCTTTTAAGGTCATTGTCATCTGAGATAGTATAAGGCCTGCAGAGACGCTACAACACTCGACGGTCCAGTCCGCTACGTGACTGAGTCCGATTCAAAGTTAAAGATGACCTCGTGGAGTATTCAAGATGGCCTTATTTGGAAAAGTGATCAACATACGGATTGTTGGCCTCGTCGAGACGCACAAGATTGGTATTTGAACCGTCTCCATCGGAGGTCATATGCAGATTCCGTGGCCCACGCAAGGAGCAAGATAGAGGATTGGGCCAGATTCGGGCTGAATCCTAGTGAGACTGGAACTAGGACTCTAGGGCGTGATTCAATGTAATTTTCTTGTAAGGAAAGCCTAGATGAATCCTTTACTTGTACGGGAAGTCCATCCGCCTCTTATATATGTTGGGGGTGACGGCCGATTGAACAACACACAATCGAACAAATCAATATACTACTTTTTAGTCTACGTTTTATCTCTCCATCGTTTATCTTTCTCGTTCTTCGCTGTCCTTCGTGTTTGAGAGCTGCGAATCTCGAGGCTCTAGGGGCGAGCGAATCGACCTAGGGCAGCCCATAGCCGCCGCAATCCCTGACGGGGTCCCTCCCGGGTGCGCGGGGTTTCGGGTCTAAAAAGCGACCGCCGACTGTCCTGCGTATCGCGCTGTCGGTCGGGTCTCCTTCGACGTGAGCTGCGGTGCATCACCCCCGGCGTCGAGGGTACACGTGACGTGTTCGTGTGTCAACACACTTTTTTGGCGACTCCGCTGGGGACAGAAGATCAATCGTCATCATCATCCACCATGTATGATCTTCCCAAGCCGAGTGAGATAGACGCCGATAACATCATTAAGCCTGGTCTAGATGAAATATCGGCTGACCATCGCCAAGCTTATGAGGATTACAAGAAGGCGCGCGAAGAGAAGGATTTGCAGGAGTTCCTTGCAAAATTCAAGAAGGATCGTCAAGGCAACATCACTCCGATTGAAGAGATCAAGTTCCCTCCTCTTCAAGCCGAGCAGGTTAAGCCCTCTGTAAGTACTACCTTTTCTCCTGAGCAGTGGGCTGAGATTGAGAGTCGTATTGCTAATGGTAATAATTTGGTCTATCAAACTTTCATAGAAAATACCAATGCTCGGAAAAATATGCCTCAATCGTCTAGTGGTAATATTGGTGTGGCTGCTAGTGTAGAAAACCCTAATATGTCTTTACCTCTTTCATCGGCACCTCCCATGCCGATGAATTATTATCCTACCCACACCAATCAGATCGTGGCTCCACCTGCTAATCCCATCATGAGCATGCCAAGTTTAGTGGCAACGCCGAACCAAGCTTTACCTATAGGTGCAAACACTCGACCACAGCCAAACTATGGTTCGGCCTACCTACCACAATTCCTGCCTACTGCTAGTAATCCTACTCCTCCTATGCCAATGCAGCAAGCTTCATCGTCTACTACAGACGATGCCCTAGCTAATTTTAGAGAAGAGATGGCTAAGATGCTTCGAGAGAATTTTGGAGTTGAGTTACCTCGGAATCGGATTTACCAAAAACCGTACCCCGAGTACTTTGACGCTTCCAGTGCCCTCCGGGATATAAGATTCCAGATTTTGTTAAGTTTACTGGAGAGGGCACAAAAACCACATGGGAGCATGTTAGTCAATACTTAGCACAATTGGGTGAGGCAGGCTCGCCGAATGAATTGAAAGTGCGTTTGTTTCCTTTGTCATTAACTGGTACTGCATTTTCATGGTTCTCTTCTTTACCACATGGTTCCATTCGGGTATGGTCGCAGCTAGAGCAAAAATTTCAGGATCACTTTTATAGCGGCGACAATGAACTTAAGTTGTCACATCTTACATCGGTAAGCAGAAAAATGATGAATCGGTCTCCGATTACGTCAAGAGATTTAGAGATACAAAGAACCGGTGCTATAGTTTGGTGATAACCGAGAGAGACTTGGCTGACCTTGTGCTTAGTGGTTTGAAAACTCACATTAGAGAAAAGCTAGAAGGCTATGAGTTCTTAAGTATCAACCAAGTCTTGCAAAGAGCTTTGGCTCAGGAAAGCCGAAGCAAAGATTTCAAAGAAGTGCATAGATATAAAACTGATCGTCCTAAGATGAATATGGTTGAGTATGGTAGTGATCAGTCGGACGATGAGGGTGATATGTATGCTGCTGAATTTGTTTGGCCATCTAAGGCCAAACCATTTACTTGCAATGATCTGAAACCGATTCATAAGAATCGTGATGAAGAGATGAAGTTTACTTTTAACATTGCTAAATGTGACAAAATATTTGATGCTTTGCTGCAAGCTAAGATCATTCGGATATCTCATACTTTACCGCCGTTTGAAGAGCTAAAATGGCATGCTTATTACAAGTATCATAATTCTTTTTCTCATGCTACTAACGATTGCAATGTTTTCCGACGACAGATACAATCGGCCATTAATGACGGACGATTGAACTTTTCTGAGATGCAAGTTGATAAGCAGCCCTTCCCAATGAACACTCTGGATTTGGAGGGGAAAAAGTTACTCATTCGGCCGGAGGTGGCCGAATCTGCTAATAAGTCCAATGTTGTCATAGGTGAACCCAGGAAAAGCAAGGAGGACAGCAAGGTCTTGGGGAGACAGGTTGTGTTTGACAAGCAACCCGATGGCAAGGAAGTGATCAAGATCACCATCAAGAATCCTGCACTCGGGGGGCAACCACAGGTGCAGCAAGACACTCGTGTTAAATTTGTTAAGCCCAAGAGTCCAGAAGTTGGCAAGTGGAAGAGGAATGAAGCTAAGGTACAACGTAAGCGAATCAAGCCAACTTTTGACATGTTGCTGTCCAAATATGCAAATCAGTCGACCGGTTCTAGCTCCAATCGGTCATTATATCTGAAGTGGCCAAGATCACCATCAGCTGATATGTTCAGTCGGTATGCAAAACCGACTGGATCAAGGGTGCTGTTTCCACAAGAACAACGACAACCTGTTTGGGATCGACTTAGATGCTCGTATGAAAACCGACTGAACATTGGTGTTCATCACTCGGTTGGTCAAAATATGCCGCCGAGTGGAAACTATCCGAGTGTAAGAATGCGGCCGAGTGGGTTTCACTCAGGTGAGCGGTCGAGTGGATTCCATCCGAATAAAAAGGTGCGCCCGAGTGCAAATTTCATAAGTCAGAAAAGTCAACAAGAGTGGCGTGTCAAGTTGCCAAGTGTTACAGCAGTTGAGTCAGGAAAAGGCAAGGAAAATATCAATGCCGACTCACTCATTTTGGGCACCGAAACATTCACCACACAGCAGCCGACTGTGCATAGCAATCCGACTGAGCCGATACTTGTTATCGCGCCAAAGCACTCGGCTAATGATCATGAAGCAAGTACCAGCCGAGTGAAGCCAAGAGATCCTAAATACACTCAGCCAAGGTGGTGTCCTCTAGGACTAACAAAGACACAGAAGAGGAAACTGCAGAGGTTGAGGAGTCAAGAGATGGCAGAACAAGAGGCCGAGAGGCAAAGGGACAAGTTTTTCAATGTCACTCGACCCATGGTACCAGCAAAGCAAGTGTGGAAGCCTAAACCAATACAAGATGCAGCAGCTTCTACATCTATCACAACAGCATCAATGCCACCAAAGGAGGACGATGCAGCCCTTATTACATCGTCCACATCACCTATTGCTTCCTCTTCACTCGGACAGATTTCAGATTCGGTGGACACACGCGAAGAGGAAGACGATCTGTTGGACTATGAGTCTACACCGGTTCATAAAGGTATGGATATCAATATGGTGTATTACTTACCCGCTGAATTCCGTGTTGTAGATGAAGAAGGGGAAGTGGCTCAGCTGGATTTTGGCCCCAAAAATGCAATGTTCGAAAAACCAAAAGGACCAGTGACGCACTTGAAACCATTGTACCTCAGAGGTCATATCAATGGATCACCACTCACTCGGATGCTTGTTGATGGTGGTGCTGTGGTGAATCTCATGCCCTATTCGGTCTTCAGGAAATTGGGTTTGCCTGATGATGAATTAATCAAGACCAATATGGTGCTTAATGGATTTGAAGGCAAAGGGAAAACTGAAGCCAAAGGTGTGATGTATGTGGAGCTTACAGTCGGAAGCAAAACTTTTGCTACTGCATTCTTTGTCGCCGAGGTGCAAGGTAACTACAACGTCATACTAGGCCGTGATTGGGTTCATGCAAACCAGTGCGTGCCATCTACTATGCACCAGTTTTTGATCCAGTGGGTTGATGATGAGGTGGAAGTCATTCACGCGGATAACTCGGCTTGTGTTGCTTTGGCCGATGCATCAGTGGATTGGCAACACCCCAATGCTACTTGCTTGACGGGACGCGATCTCTCAGAGTTTGATTTTCTCAGCGCAACGAGGAATGGCTTCGTGCCCGTCTCTTTAAAGCCGATTGGTGGCAATCGGCCCCAAGGTATGATGTGTTTGAATGGATTCTAATTCTGAGTGGTTACAGAAACGTCTTGCAAAATATCATTCCAGCGGGAACGATATGTATGAATCTATAGAGGAATTGGATGACATGGATAAATTAGGACAAGGTTTTACGTCGGCCGATCCATTAGAGGAGGTAGATATAGGATATGGTTCAGTCACTCGACCGACATTTGTAAACAAGAATTTAAGAGCCGATCATAAGGCTGAGTTGATCGAGCTATTGAAAGAATATGTTTGTTGCTTTGCATGGGAATATCATGAGATGCCAGGTTTAAGCCGAGAGCTAGTGGAGCATCGGTTGTCTATAAAGGCTGGTTTTAGACCTTACAAACAATCGGCCAGAAAATTTAATCCGAAAACATATGACCGGATCAAGGAGGAGATCGGTCGATTGCTCAAAGCTAATTTCATTCGGCCTTGCAGGTATGCCGAGTGGATCTCTAACATTGTGCCGGTGGAGAAGAAAGACTCCGACAAGTTGAGGGTGTGCATTGATTTCAGAGATTTGAATAGAGCTACACCCAAAGATGAGTATCCCATGCCAATAGCCGACATGCTTATTAATGATGCTTCTGGACATAAGGTCATTAGTTTTCTTGATGGTAATGCGGGTTACAATCAAATTTTTATGGCTGAAGAAGACATGTCCAAGACAGCCTTTCGTTGCCCTGGTTTCCTTGGTTTGTTCGAATGGACAGTGATGACATTCGGATTAAAATATGCTGGTGCCACATATCAAAGGGCTATGAATTTAATTTTCCATGATTTACTCGGCATTATACTTGAAGTCTATATTGATGATATTGTTGTCAAATCGGATGCTTTTAAGTCTCACCTGGCCGATTTGCGTTTAGCTTTTGAAAGAATGAAAAAGTATGGGCTGAAGATGAATCCCTTGAAGTGTGCATTCGGCGTGTCGGCTGGGAAGTTTTTGGGTTTCATTATTCATGAGAATGGCATAGAAATTGATCCCAAAAAGATAGAAGCTATACAAAAAGTGGAGGCTCCAACATGCAAGAGAGATATGCAAAAATTCCTTGGCAAGGTCAACTATTTGAGAAGATTCATAGCTAATTTGTCAGGGAAGGTTGATGCATTCACTCCTATCCTTCGGTTAAAGAATGATGCTGATTTTACTTGGGGGGCAAAGCAGCAGGAAGCATTCGACATGATCAAGAATTATTTGTGCACTCCTCCGGTGATGAAAGCACCCAAACACAAAGAGCCCTTTAGGCTTTATATTGCAGCGGAGGAAGGTGTTATTGGTGCTGTTTTAACTCAAGAAACCGAAGGAAAAGAACATGCTATTACATATTTGAGTCGACGCTTATTGGACGCAGAGACAAGGTATACATTTATTGAAAAATTATGCCTTTGTTTATATTATGCTTGCACAAAACTGAGACATTACCTAGTGCCAAGTGCCTGCATAGTAGCTTGTCAAACCGATGTCATTAAGTACATGTTGCATAGGCCAATTCTTAGTGGTAGAATTGGCAAGTGGGCTTACGCTTTAATTGAGTATGATTTGGCTTATGAATCTCTAAAATCCATGAAAGGCCAAATTGTTGCTAATTTCATTGTTGAACATCGGATTAATGACAAACATGATGTTGATATGAACCTTGTTTCATTAGTACCATGGAGATTATATTTTGATGGTTCAGTTTGTAGCAATGGCCAAGGTGTTGGTGTTGTTTATATATCTCCTCATGGTGCTGTTTTTGAAGCCTCATGCCGACTGGAATATTTTTGCACAAATAATCAAGCCGAATATGAAGCGTTGTTATTCGGTTTAGAGATGTTGCTCGCTGTAGGTGCTACACATATTGAGGCTTTTGGTGATTCGTTATTAGTAGTGCAGCAAGTGTCCAAAGTTTTTCAATGTTTAGACGAATCACTTAATGTTTATCTTGATAAGTGTCTAGATACGATTTCTACTTTGGATTATTTTAGCATTGCTCATATATCTAGACATGACAATTGGAGAGCAAATGAGTTGGCACAACAAGCATCCGGCTATCATGTTGATCATGGCATGTTTCATATTTCTCAGAGGCCGATGTCTTGTCTTGCTAATATGGGAGAGGCCGAACCAGAGCCCACTGATTCGGCCACTAACAAAAAATCTAGTGCAGCTGAAAATCATGACTGGAGGAAGCCCATTATTGATTACTTGCGTGATCCGAGTGAAAGGGTGGACAGAGCAGTTCGGCGTATAGCTTTCAAATATACATTGAGAGATGATGGTCTTTATCGCCGAACGGTTGAAGATGTTCTTTTGAAGTGTTTAGACGAGGACCAAGCAAGAGTTGCTATGGGAGAGGTACATGAAGGCATTTGTGGTACTCATCAGTCGACACCCAAAATGAAATGGCTCTTACGACGTGCTGGATTTTATTGGCCGACTATGATCAATGATTGCTTCAGGTATTATAAAGGGTGTGAAGCTTGTCAAAAATTTGGTGATATTCAGTTGGCTCCTGCTGCTATGTTACATCCTATTATCAAGCCGTGGCCTTTTAGAGGATGGGGTTTAGACTTCATTGGACAAATTCGTCCATCTTCTTCAAAGGGGCATCGGTTTGTGTTGGTGGCAACCGATTATTTCACTAAATGGTCTGAAGCAGTACCTCTCAAGAACATGACACATACGGAGGTAATTCAATTCATAACCGAGCACATTATTCATAGATTCGGCATTCCTCAGACATTGACTACAGATCAAGGTTCATCTTTCATGTCACATCAAGTTAGAGAATTTGCCGAATCATATAACATAAAGTTGCTCAATTCATCTCCGTATTATGCCCAAGCTAATGGACAAGCTGAGTCTAGCAACAAAATATTGATCAAGCTCATCAAGAAGAAGATTGAAGATAATCCAAGGAAATGGCATGAGTTGTTGTCTGAAGCTTTATGGGCACATAGAATCTCAAGGCATGGTGCTACAAAGGTAACTCCGTATGAGCTAGTATACGGTCAAGAGGCTGTTTTACCAGTAGAAGTGAATTTGAATGCTTTGAGAATAGCCAAACAAAATGATTTATCGGCAGTGGACTTTTATGACTTGATGATGGACAATATTGATGAGGTTGCCGATAAACGTTTGGCTGCATTAAAGGCCATAGAGAGGGACAAGTTGAGGGTAGCAAGAGCTTACAATAAAAATGTCAAGTTGAAGAATTTTCAAGTTGGCGATCTGGTGTGGAAAGTGATTCTGCCGATTGGTTCTAGAGATAGAAAATTCGGGAAGTGCTCTCCAAACTGGGAAGGTCCTTTTAGGATTGCAAGAATAGTTCCTGAAAATTCATATTTGGTGGAATCCATACAAGGAGTATTATTACCTCGAGCTCTCAATGGCAGATATCTGAAGAAGTACCATCCGAGTGTGTGGCAAGAAGCCTAATTAGGCAATGGCCGATATATGATTATCGCCCTTAGTATAAACATGGCTGATACATAATTATCGCCCTGAGAAATATAGATGGCCGATGGAGTGTTGACATCGTCCTTAGAACAAACATGGTGCAAATTATTTTTCGGCATGCAAGCTTTGCCGAAAAACAGGGGGGCATGTGTTGACACCTGATTTTGGCACGATGCAAAATACAGTAAAGATGGAATCAAATGAAAAGGTTTTTTATATGATAAAGTTCACATTGCTGAGTGAAACAACTTTGATGTTTAGGCCATCACCATTCGGCATTATATCAAGGGCCAAAGTTACACTCGGATTGTCATGTTTAGGTGTTCTGAGTTCTTTTTGGTCGATTACGCCTCCAAGACCACCTCGGATGAAGGAATGCTCTACATGGATTGTCTTCGTCTCGTCGAGCTAATCGATTTTGATATATAAATCATCTCAATCCGAGTTCGTATGGAAAAGTTAGAAGCAAAACACTGCGGACCAACCCTGAGCAAAAGTGTGGCGCGAGGGACAAGACACCCACCTGGATGGTGTCTGATGGGTCGCGCGAGCCATTAGGCCCTCAAGATGGCCTTGAATCGAAAAACCTTCAACACAGAAAAGTTTCGTCTCGTCAAATCGGTCGATTTTATATAAATCGTCCAAATCTGAGGTCGTATGCAACCTGCAGAGGCGAAACAAGTTCAGGCTGTGTTTTCATTCGGGAACTCCGAGTGAAAAGCTTATCATCCGAGTGAAAATGTAGCTATTCGAATGAAGGCTTGATGACCGAGTGAGAAGTTTCCGTCCGAGTGAAACTTCGGTCAATGAGTCGGAGTGACATGAAGACCGACTAGAACACTTGTCTGGCAATCCGAGTGAAATTCTTCCGAGTGAAATCCTTCCGAGTGGAATACTGCCATCCGAGTGAAATTCTTCCGAGTGAAATCCTTCTGAGTGGAATATTACCATCCGAGTGAAATTCTTCCGAGTGAAATCCTTCCGAGTGGAATATTGTCATCCGAGTGAAATTCTTTCGAGTGAAAGATTGCCGACTGAGTGAAAAAGTTAACGTTCGAGTGACACTTCGGTCAAAGAATCCGAGTGACATAAAGTCCGGCTAAACATTTGTCTTCTGAGTGGAAAATTGCGCTGTCGAGTGGAAAATTGCTGTCCGAGTGGAAAATTCCGAGTGGAAAATTGCTGTCCGGGTGAGAAATTTCACTCGACCGACGGGAGGACTCCAAATCCGAGTGATTCAACCAGAAGGTAAAGATTGTCCTATATGGTCATCTAGATAGCCTCGGATGGAAAAGTGTCCAACATGAAAGTTGTTCGTAACGTCGAAAAGGTCAACTTTGCTTTTAAGGTCATTGTCATCTGAGATAGTATAAGGCCTGCAGAGACGCTACAACACTTGACGGTCCAGTCCGCTACGTGACTGAGTCCGATTCAAAGTTAAAGATGACCTCGTGGAGTATTCAAGATGGCCTTATTTGGAAAAGTGCTCAACATACGGATTGTTGGCCTCGTCGAGACGCACAAGATTGGTATTTGAACCGTCTCCATCGGAGGTCATATGCAGATTCCGCGGCCCATGCAAGGAGCAAGACAGAGGATTGGGCCAGATTCGGGCTGAATCCGAGTGAGACTGGAACTAGGACTCTAGGGCGTGATTCAATGTAATTTTCTTGTAAGGAAAGCCTAGATGAATCCTTTACTTGTACGGGAAGTCCAGCCTCCTCTTATATATGTTGGGGGTGACGGCCGATTGAACAACACACAATCGAACAAATCAATATACTACTTTTCAGTCTACGTTTTATCTCTCCATCGTTTATCTTTCTCGTTCTTCGCTGTTCTTCGTGTTTGAGAGCTGCGAATCTCGAGGCTCTAGGGGCGAGCGGATCGACCTAGGGCAGACCATAGCCGCCGCAATCCCTGACGGGGTCCCTCCCGGGTGCGCGGGGTTTCGGGTCTTAAAAGCGTCCGCCGACTGTCCTGCGTATCGCGCTGTCGGTCGGGTCTCCTTCGACGTGAGCTGCGGTGCATCACCCCCGGCGTCGAGGGTACACGTGACGTGTTCGTGTGTCAACACATAAGCAATCCATGCAACTAGGCAAGTTCAAATGAGGCCGGAAACACAAATAACAATTCCGGAAATTCCCCATATGCAAATTTCGAGATTGGTACTGATCTGAATTAAACACAATGTTAAAGTTGTTAAACAGCAAGTTAACAGGCACCATCATGATCTACATGTCTTTCTAGTCAAGTTACATATGTAGAACATTTAATTCGGAGCTACGGTCTAGAAGATATGCACTAAACAAGATTAACATGGCAATAATGCAAAATGCATGCAAAGCTCAACCACAAACACTCAAACCAAGGATGCAACATGACAAAATGAAACTACACACAAATCTAAGCAAGTTTCATATAGAACATGATTAAAACGGAGCAACGGTTCAACAATTACAATCAACACAAGTTTTGATAACAATCTGCCCCAGAACAGCAACATAGCACTTTGCCAACATCAAAACAGCAAGCTACAGGCACATGATGGGCACAAACTTGATATGCACTTGAAATAGACATGATATACTCCAATTTATCTTAAAGGTTCAGGTTCATAGGCATCAAGGTTAAGTCAATATGATCCATGCAAAATGCAATGTTCTGCTAAACAGGGCATATACATGAGCAGAGTTAACATCATGGCAACTTGAGAGCAAGAAAGAGACATGCTACAGGAACTTTACATGGCAACCAAAGGCATGGCATCGAAGTACACATTCCATAGACCAAATCACATGAAGGAATCATATGCATATGAGCTATAGATTAGTGGCAACCATCAAGCAAAGTTGGCAAGTTTTATCACACGCAGTTTATACTCAGAACAGCAACATTAACTAGGCATGTGTACAAGCTCATGGCACTCATATCAGGGCATATCATGGCATGGAATAAATACTAGCAGCAAGAAGACATGAAAATCCTCCAAAGACATGTTGACATGATGCTCATATGACATTTACATTAATTCACACAAAAATGACAAAGTGACAATTATTAACAGTTTACTGCAGTAACATTAGGATGCACTTTTGCAACAGAGATAATGACATGTAGATGACTTCTATCATGAATGCAAATGCTACCATCATGTCGAGCACATTGAATAGAACATTTTACATATAAGGATCATCATCATAGGATGCACAGGTCAAGAGGTACATGCACCACAAAATGTACAAATGATGCTGAAAATACTGAGGACTTGGTGAAATTTGGACCTCGGGATACTGGGACGGGGCGGTCCCGTGGGTCTGTTTGGTTCGGAGGATCGGGCGGCGCCAGGATGGAGGGGTCCAGGCGCTGGGTCCTCTTCCTGCTCCCGCACGAGGAGGGCCATGGCGGCGCGGCTGCGGCCGTAGGGTCCCGGTGAGGGCTCAAGGACGGAGGGGAGGCCGGGAACGGGCGGATCCGGTCATGGGCGATCGGATCTGGCCGGAGGAGGGGCCTGCGATGACGGCGAGGCTCCTGCTCGGGGCATGGCGGCGGCGAGGTGGTGGCGGTCTCGGGCGGCGGCGGATCTTGGCGACGGCGAGGCGAGGCGGCGCTGTGAGGCGGCGCGAGGGTCGCGACGGCGGCCAGGCGGCGCGAAGGGAGACGGCGGCAAGGCGGCGGCGCGGCGATAGCGAGGCGGCGCGAGGGCGAGGAGGTGAGGCAGAGCCAGGCGGCGCAGGCACAAGGAGCTCGGGCCCGGATGCGGCCCGGGGCGGGCCTCCAGATGGGCTTCGCGGGCCCGCGCGGCTGGGAGGTGGTGGCTGGGGGACAGGTGGCGCGACGGGAGTGGAGGAGGAGGTGGCTGCGGCGGCGGCTGGCCCGTGGGGCGGCGCCAAGTGGCGGCGGGGTGCTGGTTGTGCACGAAAAACGAGGAAGGTGGCGGCGGGTGTGGGTAGGAGAAGGCTAGGGCTAGGGTTTCGTCCACAAATGGTAGGGAAGGCTGTCTATTTATAGACAGGGGCTAGAGAAGGGGTTAGGAGGAGGGTTTAGTCCGTTTTCGGACCGTTCGATCTCCATCGGACGGTCCTAAGCGGAGGGGGGTTGCTAGGTGGGCTAGATGGGCTGTGTAGAGGGGGTTGGGCTGAGAAAAGAGGGAAGATGGCAGCCCGGCACGGTTTTTTTGGGACACCGAAAACGTCCGATGTTTGACCGGCTATAGTGCCGCCATAATTTATCCGTTGGGGCATCAAACGACCTCCGAATGGGACGAAATTTGGCAGGCAGTCTACCTACAATAAAACAAGACCACACGCCAACTTTCGCTCCATTCCGAGAACATTTTTATCCCACTTATAAAATAATATTACGGAGGTGCCGCGGGCACGTGCGAGTGTGTCGGGTCTCAAAACGGACAACGGAAGGCATGAAGAGAAAGACAACTACGAACGGATGCAAGTTTTATGAAAACATGCGGATGAAATGCACATGATGACATGGCAAGGTGCAACAAGCAAACGAATCACATGGCAACGACGGACACAAATGGAAGGAATCTGGCGCATTGGTCTCGGAGCGTCACAACTCACCCCCACTAACAGAAGATCTCAACCCGAGATCTTAGGAAGGAACTGGAAGATTGAAGAGGAAGAGGAAAAAGGAAGAGGTAAAACAAAGTTGCTTCTTGGACAAACGAGTGAAACCAACAAACCTCGAAGGTTGCAAAGAGTTGAAGAATGGCTTGAAGAACAAGCAAGAATTCGAAACCACTCTGGGTGAAACGAGATAGATAAGGAATGCGAACAAAAAAGAATTTGGGCAGCACTCCGGTAGAAAAGATAAGCAAAGCTTGATAAGAAGAAAGTGACTTGAAAATAGGGCACAACACTTCGGTAAAATGGAAAAGCAAAGAAAGAATATGATCTTGGCGAAACGAGATAACGGTTCAATGAGAGGAACATCACAACGCCTCCGGAACGAAAGAAGAGAACTAGATCGTTGGAAAGAAAAGAACAGAGAAGAAAATGACAACTTCTCCTGCAATTGAATTTGAAAAACATCCTTACAAAGAAGGATTGAACGGATCTGTTGGAAAATCAACAACGAAAAGAATAAGCTTGTTGTGGGCTTATGGAAAACATCTCCTAGCTTGAGGTGAAATTCTGCCACTGACGAAACAATTGATTGCTTGAGATCTCGAAGAGATGAAAACATCTTTCCTCGAGAAGAGAAGGATAAACTTGGATCATTGATAAGCACCACAATAGCAACATTCCTTAGGGAAGGCTTTAGGTGAAATCTATACGAAGATAACTCCAACGAAGAGGTTGATGGGTTTAAAATACCTCATTCTTGACAACTGTGAATCATGAAACACGAAGACAAATTGTCAAGAAGGACATAATACCACCTCAAAAGACAAGGTAGAAAGAATAAGCACTTCGGAATGCAATACGAAGAATACTTGAGCTCCTCAAACAAGAATCTTGAAGAAGACTTCGAGAACGGATTAAATACTTAACGAGCCACCAAGAAGAAACTCTCGACGAACTCCGGATAGAAAGGATGCTAGAAAAGAAGTGAAGGCTGAAGAACATGATGAAGCCTTGCAATGATTTTAGATGGAGCTTCGTGACGGGGTAATGATTAAAACTTTGAACTCCGGACAAGAAAGACGAGCAACTTTGAATCGAAAATTTATTCATCATGAACAAACTCCGGAGGAAGGAATTAAATCACCTCGATGAAATAAGGATAAGAATTATGTTATGCTTATCCTTCATCAACTTAAATTGATGAAAACAATGGATTTGGCATACTACTTATCCTTCTTGAAAAGATTGAAGAGAGATATAGTGCAGACTTGGGAAGGTCTTCAACGAACCACCGTTATGATTTGGAAAGAACGAATGAATTGATGCGATAACGAAGGAAGAGGAATTTTGAGTGAACCACCGGAAGAATTGAAAACGAACGAAGAAAGAGAACGAATCACCGGGAAGAATTAGAAAATGAACGAAGATACTTGAGGGAATTTAGATACAAAAGAATGAAGAGATCACGAGCTTATTGGAGAACATTTGAATGAAGCACCGACAGAATTTGAGAACGATAGATGAACGTTGAGAATGAATAATTCTTATGAATGACGACCTTAGGAGAACCAAAAATGGAAAGGACTCATGAAATGCTCCCGATGGGTATGAGAAGAATTTCTCACGATCGGAACAATTTGAGAGGATAGCATCAAACTTGAACTACGAATCTTGAAGAGAACGGAAAAGGATTTAAGAGAAACTTCTTCGGTCTTGAACGCTGAGAATGACGACGAGAAACACCACCAAAATTGATGAGACACTCCGGAACAATGAAGAATAGAAAGGTTGAGCCAAAGATGAAAATAATTTGAAAGCGATCTTGGAGAGGGAAATTGACTGATGAGAATTCATTCTTACGTCAAACTTTGAAAGAATTTGAGAATAACTCCTGGAAAATTAGAAGAGTCAGGTAAGATCCTAGGAAAAGACCTGTGGGTTAGGGCCCACTCAAAAGAAACACCGTTGGAACAACTACTTGAGATAGGAATTGCACTGGTTGAATTAAATGACTTGAATGAAATAGCAACCTCAAAATAGAACGAACGGATCTTGAATGAAAACACGAATCTTCTGAGATATCTTCTACAGTCCAGAGAGAAATAGAGAGAGTGAATGATTAAGAGGTGCGCCGGCATGGGAAAGCATTTGAAACAATGAAAGGGATATGATCAACACCGAAAGTTTGAATTGAATCCACCGGAAAAGAAAACGAGAACGAAGAATGATGAACTTGTAGCTCCTGAGCATCTTCACGAGAAATCACCGGCTAAGAACATTGAAGGAAAAGAATGGAGAGACTTCACATGAATAAAGTGGATACTTGATTTGAGAATTTTAGACTCCGCAAAGAAATTGGGGTGGGAGGGTGGAAAAATAAAGACAACTTAGGATGGATGAAATGAACTCCGTTGAGAAAACTGGAATTGATCTTGCAAATGTTGAAAGGATCGGTTAACTTGAAGAGAAGCACGCAGGTTGCAAAAGAATTGTCATGACAATCTCGATGATCAAAAGGATTAGCACTCCCATAGAAATATGAGAACACCACTTAGGAAAGGAATGGGATCAACACTTGAATTCGAAGCAACTCGAATACCACAACAAAAAACAACACAAGGATTTGGCTTGTAGAATAAGCCGAAACAAACATATGATAGACCCCATATCGTATCATGTGTCTATTGGAAAAGATATTCTAGGTAGTACTTGAATTCCCACCTAAGAACTCCCGAAACTTCTTGGTTATAAGATCAGGTTGCGGATATGGGAACCTACTCTGCACACAACAACAATAATATCCTAATCAGCTGCAACCAATCCGCAACCTTCACACACGACCAAGAAACTTCGCAAATCCGTCTACCTCAGACCTTCGAAAGCACAGCGATACTAGTCACGGTGGATCATCCGAGCTATCTCCTCCAGTACTGGGGAAAAGTCACGGCACTATTTGCCACCACAAAAATTATAGAAGTGTTTCGATGTCGGCGTCCTCTGGTATTTAGGAACTGAAACGATAGCGAATGTGACAAGAACCCCTTGGAGCTCAACTCCCCGGGTCCAATCCATACGGTCAGGAGGCACCAAGACAGAATTCCCGTCAGAACGATATCATAACGATTCCAAAATACCCGCGTGACCCTAAAAAAATTTGAGTGGGAAGAGTAGTAGATCCAAAACACCTACGTCACAATTCCTCACCAGAGCGACGAAGGGGATAAGGAGTAAAAAGAATTCCTACTCTCCGATATATAACTAGACTCAAAATAGTTTTCCTTCTAGACTCGCCAATGGTTCGATCAATCAAGGGGGCTCCTATGGTCGGTCGTGGCTCTGATACCAACTTGTCACGCCCAATATGCGATCCTATTCTCGAGGAACTCGGAGGCCCCACCAAGAGTAGAAACGCATATTGGAGACGCTTGCAAGGTGGATATCATTACATCGTACCACATACATAATAGATGGGGATACAAACAAATACATACAATCATCACATGAATACATCAATACATAACAAACATCATAAAGAAGGGCAGCATCCGACTACGGATGAAATCAAATGAAAAGAAGAACGACATCCACCCTGCTAGCCCAGGATGCCGACCAGGCACCTATCCCAAGATCGACGAAGAAGAAGAAGCAAAGAAGAACTCCAAAGGCAAACGAACATCGCTCTCACGTCAGATCATCGCATTACCTGTACCTGCATCTGTTGTTGTAGTAATCTGTGAGCCACAACGACTCAGCAATCCCATAACCATGGGTAGCAAGACTATCAAAGCTTAATGGGTATGGAAGGGGTGAAGTGGTGAGGTTGCAGCAAGCACTAAGCATTGTATGGTGGCTAACTTACGAGTACAAGAATAAGAAGAGTAAACTATGCATAACGGTCGCAAACTAATAATGATCAAGAAGTGATCCCGAACACCTACTTACGAGTCAAACATAACCCCACCGTGTTCTCTTCCCGAACTCCCTCGAAAAGAGACAATCACGGTTACGCACGCGGTTGGTGTATTTTAATTAAGTTTAGTGTCAAGTTCTCTACAACCGGAGGTTATAAATATCCAGGTCGCCACATAACCGCGGGCACGGCTTCGCGTAAGATTTAACCCTGCAGGGGTGTTCCAACCTGGTCCATCACAAACCAACACAAGCTGCGGTGGAAATACCTCAACCTCGAGATAGCCCGAAGTATCCTCGGAATCCCGGTGCACAAGACATTTCGACAATGGTAACACAAGTCCAGCAAGACCTCCCGGCGTGCCGACACCCTGATAGTAGCCGCGCGTATCTCGTCTCAGGCCACGACCGGATGGGAAAGCCTACCAGTAAAACCAGATCCTCGAGTTTCCTCGTGGTGGCCCTGCAGTCTGCCCGGTTCGGACCCACACCATCGGCACTGGCCCACCTGTATTATGTTGAATTAAGAATCCTCGGGTAGCGCTAACTCCCTATGCAAATTAATTATTCAATTCAGTATTATTATGTTGGCAAATGTTAAAACCAATGTTGGGCCTTGCTGGAAGCGGTTATTCAAAGCAAACTGTCAAGAGGGTCCCATTCCCCTGAGCATGTTAGGAACGCTAATCAAGGATCATAACACCGGTATTATGGAAACTAGGGCGGCATGAGTGGAACAAAACACGAGGCAAAAGGCCGAGCCTTCCACCCAAAACCAAGTATATAGATGCATTAATTAAATAAGAGATATTGTGATATCCCATGATATCCATGTCCCAACATGGAACAACCTGCAACTGCACCTGCAACTAGCAACGCTATAAGAAAGGGCTGAGCAAAGCGGTAACATAGCCAAACAACGATTTGCTGGGTAAGGGTGGTTAGAGTTTGTATCATGGCATATGGGAGGCTGACATATATGTGGTAGGAAGCGCGACTTAGCGATAGTAACGAGACAACTAGCAAGCAAAGATAGTAGAGATATCCAAGGTCATGATCATCTTGCCTGAAATCCCGCTTGGAAGAAGATCGAATCCATGAAGAAGACGAACCAACGTAGTCTAACGAATCCTCACAATCGCAACGAAACCGTAACTATCGAGAAGAAGCACAACCGGAAAGAAGCAAACAACATGGTAAACACACAAGCATAAACATGGCATGATGCACAATCCAAATATGATGCATGACAAGATTAAATGTTGTTAAACATGGCAAGAGATGAAGCATAAGCAATCCATACAACTAGGCAAGTTTAAATGAGGCCGGAAACACAAATAACAATTCCGGAAATTCCCCATATGCAAATTTCGAGATTGGTACTGATCTGAATTAAACACATTGTTAAAGTTGTTAAACAGCAAGTTAACAGGCACCATGATGATCTACACGTCTTTCTAGTAAAGTTACATATGTAGAACATTTAATTCGGAGCTACGGTCTAGAAGATATGCACTAAACAAGATTAACATGGCAATAATGCAAAATGCATGCAAAGCTCAACCACAAACACTCAAACCAAGGATGCAACATGACAAAATGAAACTACACACAAATCTAAGCAAGTTTCATATAGAACATGATTAAAACGAAGCAACGGTTCAACAATTACAATCAACACAAGTTTTGATAACAATCTGCCCCAAAACAGCAACATAGCACTTTGCCAACATCAAAACAGCAAACTACAGGCACATGATGGGCACAAACTTGATATGCACTTGAAATAGACATGATATACTCCAATTTATCTTAAAGGTTCAGGTTCATAGGCATCAAGGTTAAGTCAATATGATCCATGCAAAATGCAATGTTCTGCTAAACAGGGCATATACATGAGCAGAGTTAACATCATGGCAACTTGAGAGCAAGAAAGAGACATGCTACAGGAACTTTACATGGCAACCAAAGGCATGGCATCGAAGTACCCATTGCATAGACCAAATCACATGAAGGAATCATATGCATATGAGCTATAGATTAGTGGCAACCATCAAGCAAAGTTGGCAAGTTTTATCACAGGCAGTTTATACTCAGAACAGCAACATTAACTAGGCATGTTTACAAGCTCATGACACTCATATCAGGGCATATCATGGCATGGAATAAATACTAGCAGCAAGAAGACATGAAAATCCTCCAAAGACATGTTGACAAGATGCTCATATGACATTTACATTAATTCACACAAAAATGACAAAGTGACAATTATTAACAGTTTACTGCAGTAACATTAGGATGCACTTTTGCAACAGAGATAATGACATGTAGATGACTTCTATGATGAATGAAAATGCTACCATCATGTCGAGCACATTGAATAGAACATTTTACATATAAGGATCATCATCATTGGATGCACAGGTCAAGAGGTACAAGCACCACAAAATGCACAAATGATGCTGAAAATACTGAGGACTTGGTGAAATTTGGACCTCGGGATACTGGGACGGGGCGGTCCCGTGGGTCTGTTTGGTTCGGAGGATCGGACGGCGCCAGGATGGAGGGGTCCACGCGCTGGGTCCTCTTCCTGCTGCCGCACGAGGAGGGCCATGGCGGCACGACTGCAGCCGTAGGGTCCCGGCGAGGGCTCAAGGACGGAGGGGAGGCCGGGAACGGGCGGATCCGGTTATGGGCGGCCGGATCTGGCCGGAGGAGGGGCCTGCGACGACGGCGGGGCTCCTGCTCGGGGCATGGCAGCGGCGAGGTGGTGGCGGTCTCGGGCGGCGGCGGATCTTGGCGACGGCGAGGCGAGGCAGCGCTGTGATGCGGCGCAAGGGTCGCGACGGCGGCCAGGTGGCGGGGCGGCACGAAGGGAGACGGCGGCAAGGCGGCGCGAGGGCGAGGAGGTGAGGCAGAGCCAGGCGGCGCGGGCGCGGAGAGCTCGGGCCCGGATGCGGCCCGGGGCGGGCCTCCAGATGGGCTTCGCGGGCCCGCGCGGCTGGGAGGTGAAGGCTGGGGGACAGGTGGCGCGACGGGAGTGGAGGAGGAGGTGGCTGCGGCGGCGGCTGGCCCGTGGGGCGTTGCCAAGTGGCGGCGGGGTGATGGTTGTGCACGGAAAACGAGGATGGTGGAGGCGGCTGTGGGTAGGAGAAGGCTAGGGCTAGGGTTTCGTCCACAAATGGTAGGGAAGGCTGTCTATTTATAGACAGGGGCTAGAGAACGGGTTAGGAAGAGGGTTTAGTCCGTTTTCGGACCGTTCGATCTCCATCGGACGGTCCTAAGCGGAGGGGGGTTGCTAGGTGGGCTAGATGGGCTGTGTAGAGGGGGTTGGGCTGAGAAAAGAGGGAAGATGGCAGCCCGGCACGGTTTTTTTGGGACACCGAAAATGTCCGACGTTTGACCGGCTATAGTGCCGCTATAATTTATCGGGCATCAAACGACCTCCGAATGGGACGAAATTTGGCAGGCGGTCTACCTACAATAAAACAAGACCACACGCCTACTTTCGCTCCATTCCGAGAACATTTTTATCCCACTTATAAAATAATATTACGGAGGTGCCGCGGGCGCGTGCGAGTGTGTCGGGTCTTGAAACGGACAACGGAAGGCACGGAGAGAACGACAACTATGAACGGATGCAAGTTTTATGAAAACATGCGGATGAAATGCACATGATGACATGGCAAGGTGCAACAAGCAAACGAATCACATGGCAACGACGGACACAAATGGAAGGAATCTGGAGCATCGGTCTCGGGGCATCACACCCGCGTGCTGCCACTACGCGCATTAACTTCCCCTACCCTCCTCCATCACGTCGCCCGCGCCGCGCCAGCCAGCTCGCCGTCCTTGCCCCGGCGACGTGGCCACAGCGCCGCCCGGTTCGGGAACCTCCCCCTCCGCCTATAAATAGCCCGCCCAGCCGCTCCCAGCTCCTCATCGCCCTCCCTCCACCTCCAATCGACCCCCAGCCCACCGAGCCAAGGCCGAGAGGCCCTCTGGCCTCGCAGCTCGCCGGAGCTCTGCCGCCAAGAGAGCTCTGCCACTCACCGCGCTCCACCCCACCCCAGCCTCGACCGACTCCACCCCCGAGCTCAGCAAGTTCCCCTGACCCTGCCCGACCTCTCCCCTGGCCGGAACGCCGCCAGAATTGTCGTCTTCGACCATCACCGTAGCACCTCGCCGCCGGAGAGGAAGGGGACAATTCCGTTAGGCCGTCTCTGGAGAAGCTGCGGGTACGGGCAGACTCGCCGTCGAGAGCACGATTCAGCCCTGCCATCTCCCGAGCTTGCCGCCGTCGCTATCGCCGGCTATCGCCGTCTGTGAGCCGCCCTCCTACTGTTCCCTCCCTTTTCCTTTTACATATGACAGCTGGGCCCCGCGCGTCAGTGACCCAGCCACGGCCGAAGCGGTACGTAAGTGAAGGCACAGTCTGAGAATACACCTTCGACATGCCCGCTGGAGATTTTTCTGTTTTTCAGTTTAATTCATTTTAAATCCAAATTTTGACCAGAAACTTTGACCATCTCTAACTTTTTATCCATAAGTCCAATTCAATTGATTCTTTTTGCTATGGTTTTGTATTGAGCCCCTCTATTTTCTGACCAAGTTTGGTATTTTTCCAATGTTCACAGAATTTTTAGCAAACAAAAAGGCTTTATGTGACATTTTCTTTTGCCATTTAAAAATACTTTCAGAGGGGAATTGCTATGGATTTGAAGACCATGAGTTTGCTGATACTCCACTTGAGCAAGGCAAGCCACATCATCCATTGCATAAGGCATAGCAATAGTATTGGCTTATAGTAAATTACATTGCATTTAATTTAATTTAAATATGCTAAGTTCCATATGTTTGATATTTTGCACAAATTCAACATAATTAAATATGACCAGCAACTTTATATGTTAAATTCACTTTGATGGTTGATCAAGTGCCATCGACCCGGACTCACCCGTGCAGCCACATCTGCCGCAATGGGATGGCCTGGACTTGGTCTGACCGTGTGCTCATTTACCGGTACCACCAAAGAGGGGAGGTTATGCGTGCGTGCTGCCCTGATTAGGTAGGCGACGATAACCTCGTGAGCCCAAGTTGAGTATTTGTCGGCGTCCCCGTTTGGGACAGTTTAGTTGTCCACGACGGTGGCAGGTGTCAGGAGTGACACAGGGGCCACCCAGGGCATGACTCGGACGGGGGATGATTGTCGGTGGTACGATAGAGGAGTTACGGGTTTGACAAGTTTCGTTGGACGAATGTCCATGGTGTGGGTAACGTGCGCAACCTCTGCAGAGTGTAAGAATCTATTTGAATAGCCGCGTCCACGGTATTGGACACAGTCCGCACTAGGTCACACTGTGTGGTCAACCGTAATTATAATAATAATGATGGAAGAACTTGTCTCATGCTCAGAAGTGACCGATGAGTCACGAGTGCTCCGGGTGTCAGGGAGTGAACCCGGAAGAGAGTAAGTTGATAGCCAGCAATAGTAAGTGAGCATATTGAAGCATTTAACATGATCATTGCCATGCTGTTGTTTGCTGCACTGTTTTGGTTGCTGTGAGCTTGCGAGTACATTCCAAGTACTCACCTGGCGTATCATGCCATATGCAGGAGAAGCCGGAGATGGAGATCCCGATGGTTCGTGCTATGCTAACTAGGTCGTGTCCCAGCAGTGTCCCTATGGGATGGAGTTTCCCACGCGATGTTCTGCTACGCTGTAGTTTTTCCACTAGTACTGAGGCCCTTGAGATGTCTTATAAATAATGTAGATACTGTCATAGCACGAGTAGTGCTTCTGGCCTCGCTACCCCATGTAATATCCGAGCTTGTACCTGTATAATATCAATAAAAGATTAGCTCTGTTCTGTTCCAAGTTGTTGTGTGTTTCCAAAAGACATGATCTCTGGGTTGGGAACACAAGGTAAACCGGTCCTCTGAGCCGGGGTGCCACAGGGCATAGTTCACAATGGAAGCCAGATGGCCCGCCGAGTCGGCGCAGAGGATCATGCTGCTGAACACAAAATGTTGCCCGGGGACGTATACGTTCCCGTAGCCGGCGCCGCAGTTAATCTGCAGATGAGCCATCGATCCTTCTGTTGATCTCACAACGGAACTCTCAATGAAAGCACCAGTGTCGGTGTCAAAACCGGCAGACCTTGGGGTAGGTGGTCCCGAGCTGTGGATCTCGGATCGGTGGTAACAGGAACAAGGGAGACGAGGTTTACCCAGGTTTGGGCCCTCTTAATGCAGGTAAAACCCTACGTCCTGCTGTTGTTTATATTGATGATGGTGTATCGAGTACAAGCTTGATCTACCTCGAGATCGAAAGTTGTGTTCTAACCCTAGGGCTAGATGGATGTGATTGTAATTCCCTCCCCCCTACGGGCTAAACCCTTTGGCTTATATACACGCCAGGTAGGGTATCTAGGGTTACATAGTCGGTATCCAGGGGACACGTAGAGGCGGCAGGAGATGTCTTGGAGTATACGTCAAGTCTTCGGCAGGCGCGGTCTTGAACAGGCGTGTAGCTTCTGGAGTCCACCTTGATGAGAATGAGGGCCCACCGGCCCAGCCCGAGAACTATGGGCTGACTAAGTTAGCAACCCCTAGACTAGGACACTGTCACAAGCGGTTGGTGTACTTTAATTGGGTTTAGTGTCAAGTTCATTACAACCGGATATTATAAATTTCCAAGTCGCCACATAACTGCGGGCACGACTTTCTGAAAGATTTAGCCTTGCAGGGGTGCTCCAAGTAGTCCGTCACAAATTACCACACGCATCCGATGGAAAACCTCACACCGTGATAACACGATGCCTATAAGGAATCCTGGTGGACAAGCCACTCATCAAAGGTAAAGCTAAACCAGCAAAACCTCCCGGTGTGCCGACGATCCTGATAGGAGCCACTCGTGTCTCGTTCTCAAGGCACACCGGATGAGCCAGATGATACGTCTCCAACGTATCTATAATTTTTTATTGTTCCATGCTATTATAGTACCAATCTTGGATGTTTTTATATGCAATTATATATCATTTTTTGGGACTAACCTATTAACCTAGTGCACAGTGCCAGTTGCTCTTTTCTGCTTGTTTTTGGCTTTTCAGAGAAACAGTACCAAATGAAGTCCAAATGCCACGAAACTTTTTGGAGATTTTTTTTCTGGACAAAAGAAACACTGGAAGCTTCGGGAGGAGGCCAGAAGCCTCACAGAGGCTTCACAAGGCACCAGGGCACGCCCCGGGGGGGCGCCGTGCTGCCTTGTGGGGCCCACGTGACTCCGTTTGACCTAATTCCACTTCTATAAATTCACAAATATTGGGAAACCCCGAAAGAGCCAGAAGAGAAAACCTTTCCGCCGCCGCAAGCCTCTGTTCTTCCACGGTCCCATCTGGAGGCCTTTTCCGGTACTCTGCCGGAGGGGGAATCGATCACGGAGGGCTTCTGCATCAACCTTGCTGCCCTTCCGATGATGTGTGAGTAGTTTACCACAGACCTACGGGTCCATAGCTAGTAGCTAGATGGCTTCTTCTCTCTCTTTGATCTTCAATACAATGTTCTCCTCGATGTTCTTGGAGTTCTATCCGATGTAATCTTCTTTTGCGGTGTGTTTGTTGGGATCTGATGAATTGTGAGTTTATGATCAGATTATTCATGAGAAATATTTGAGTCTTCTCTGAACTATTTTATGCATGATTGTTATAGCTTTGTATTTCTCTCCGATCTATCGGTTTAGTTTGGCCTACTAGATTGATTTATCTTGCAATGGGAGAGGTGCTTTGTGATGGGTTCAATCTTGCGGTGCTCAATCCCAGTGACAGAAGGGGACATGACACGTATTTGTATTGTTGCCATTAAGGATAAAAAGATGGGGTTTATTCATATTGCTTGAATTTGCTTCTCTACATCATGTCATCTTGCTTAAGGCGTTACTCTGTTTCATACTTAATACCCTAGCACTACTGCAGAAATGGCTAGCAGTGGCGGGAGAAAATTGGGCATTAGTGGTGGGTTTGGGCCCAAGAAGGCCCGCCACTGACTTCCTGTCACTGGTAAAAGGCCACCAGTGGCGGGCCCAAGCCTGCCACTGCTAATCAGTTACCAGTGGCGGGCAAAATAGCTTGTCCGTCACTGCTGTACCATGCTGCCCGCCACTGCTCAATGGTTCACCAGTGGCAGGCCCTTACTTATGCCCGCCAGTGCTAGCAATTTTAGAATTTAAAAAAAACACAGTACAGTTCATGTAGTACAAAGTGTTCATACATACATACACAACATATAAAAACTAATTTATTCATACATCATGATTGATTTACAATTTTACATAGACTAGGCCAAGGAGTGCACACAAATATCGTCAATGTTCAAATCAAATAAGAAAATAACAGAAGGGCCGGATAGGGTAGACGCTGCTTGTGGATGTCCTCACACTGGTAGTTTGTTATGAGGAAGCTAATATCATAACCCTAAAACAAAAAAAAACCAAGTTAGTCATTTTCCAATGGTGTCCTTGGATAAAATGTTGTGCACTAACATTCCAGCAAGAACCAAAACAAACTTGATCCACATGGCTAATAAACATTGTGAAAAAATCATCAAGATGGAAAACTCAAAAGCTACTAAAACTCCAGGCAACATAAAGACTACTTCCTCTATATCAAAATATACTGTATTGCTGATATCAATTTTTTCAATTTGATAACTAAAATTTCTAGTTTTGCATCCAAGTCTAACTGCTGATCAAACTAAATTTGCATACATTTGGCAGTACTACACAGTTGAATAACGATGTCCAAACTGAAACAAAAAAGGGGGCGCATCCATTTCAATTCATCTCGCCATGTGTGAATCAAACTACTAACTAGCGTAGCCATATCAATCCATCCATCCAGTTGGCATCACAAAGACGTGCACCATGTGCTAGTTCATTGTGCAAAGAAGATTTGCCGCTTTGACCAAAGTTGAACAAGATATCTCCCAAAACAAAACAGGAGTGTGTGTGTGACCGTACTAGGAAAATTACAGAGTTTCTTAATGCTCCTACCTACACAAGCATGAACTTGGGCATGGCAGTTTGCTTTCACAACCAACAAGAAAATCAAAACTATGCAAGAGGCACGACTTTTTGTAGGGCGGACAAACAGATCCGAATTGAGGTTGACGAGGATGAAGCAGAGGAGGTCATGCCGACAACCATGTCACCTCCATGCTCGGGCGCGAGGACGTTGACCAGGTGGCGGAGCCGCATAGGGAACGCGAACGACGACCTGGAAGAGCAGCCATAGCTGAGGACCTGGAGATTTAACAGTGTGGGCTAGTCAACGGACACAAGCATGATACAACTATATGAGCTACAAGATTGCGCCTGTGTAGATTATAGTCATAAACCTCATGTTGACAAGTCAATGGAGACAACTACACATGTTCTTCTTTTTCTCGGTACCAATAAAGAAGACTAGAAGCTGACACGCACTTTGCTGCGCCGAGGGATCAAGACGTGATTCAGTTTTGTAACTTCATTTGTGCTTGCTCTCCTTTTGTATGAGGATGATGCTATTGATGAGACCAATCTGTTCAACATAGTACATTATTTTTTTTGCGAACAATTCAACATAGTACTTTTTTTTTTGCGAACAATTCAACATAGTACATGAGTGACTGAGTGTCGTGTTTCATCTCAGGAGTCAGGGCTATTCGTATTAATTCTCAAAATATACAACTTATTAATACATGGCCAATTCCCAAAAATGTAGGCATGATCCTATAATTTTGTAAGTAAATTGTGCGGGAATAAATGTACCATAGAAGCAATACAAATACATCGTTGGTAAGGACCATACAATAAGTTGAATATGTGTATCATTGACAGTATAATAGGAAAACCAAAAAATACTTTAGACCAGGACTACAAAATGAAAGTAGCCTAGCAGCTGTAGAAATGGTTCATTATGGATTAACAAAGTAGGACAATTTGCAAATTTGCACATTTACTTGTGCACTAAGGTGTAGAACAGCAGAAGTCAAGCAATAGTTGCAGTGTGACATACAGAAGTTGTCTGAACAAATTGAGAACATGTAGTTCTATATGAAGTAAGAAAAATGTACTTGCAATTATATACGGGGATTTTAGAAGGCTGATTTTTTAAACTTCAAGTTAACTATGTTAGTCCAATAGGCAATAAAATTGGTTAATTTTATGGCCAATTATTAGCAAAAACTACATACATATGGCATTCGACAAAACTGGAATAGGAAGTTGGGTATAATACTGTATGAAGAGTTAATTGTATCATTTAGAATGATACATTTTACCATCCTTGAGCATTAAAGGACCCAACTTGTCTTGCTTTTGTAATAACCTAGAATCGTATAATAGATATTTCAAAGTCATATGCGTAATTTTTTTCTTGATGAGTACTTCTACGATATAATTGTGCTAGGATCTATACATATATTGCCAGTCATTGTTGTATTTTTGAGTCCATGCTTATGTCAAAATCAACAACTTTCTGAGCACTAGAGGGAATAATTCATTTTGTACTGAGATGTAGTAAAGCATCCAGGTTTTACATAAGAAATATCTGTGTCTTATTACCATATAAAAATATAGACCGGACATTAAATTATAGACAGAAAATATCAAAGATTAATCCTTATGTGTTTATGTGTCCGGATGAGTATATATATATAAATTCATCCATAGCAAACAGTACCAAAACATTCATCCATGGCAAGATTGCAGTGGAACAGAGAGCAAAGAGCAGAGATGCGGAGGGGACGAGCTCACCAAGCCATGGCAGAGAGCCCATGGACGCCTTGGAAGAAGAGAGATGTGCGCCCCTCCTGCTCCTCCTCGAGCCATCACCCTCCTGCCGTCGTCGCCATCTCCGCGCCGTAGTGACCTGCAGCGAAGGGAAGGAAAGGAGGAGAAGGTGAGGTGGGGTGGGGAAGCTGGATCCCGACGAAAAAGGAGGGGAAGGACCTACCTGGGCCACGCCGATGCTGGATCCGGCGACCTCTGGCCTGACCGTCACCGTTTGCGGTGGATTCCGGCGAACAATATGGGGAGGAGAAACCCTAGCCATGGGGCAGGGTGCAGACCGCGAGAGAGCTGCGGATCTGGCCGGAGGGGTGGGAGGAGCGGACCGTGGGGAGCTCGGGGGCGTGCTGTGCGCGGCCGGGGCTCGCCGAAACCGGCCGGCGTGGGTGGTGGCGGCAGCGAGGAGAGTCGCGGGGGAGAGGGAGAGAGGACGAGGGGTTTGGGTGGGGTGCGGTGGGTGGGAGCGCTGTCGCATTTTCTTTTTCTTTTTTTTCTTTTCTTTAGATGGATGGATGGACGCGCCATGTCATCAATCCATGGCACAGCAGGATGTGGCGGGTGATTTCTAAAGCCCGCCACAAGTATTTTAGTTAGCAGCGGCGGGCATGAATTGCCGCCCGTCACTGTTATTTTTGGATAAATTTTGTAACGCCCCGGACACACCCGCCGGTGGTCGTTACTCCTGGCGGGATCTAGACTGGCCCCACAAATCAATACTAGTCTTTCCTGCTCACTTTGTCCTCACTCGTGCGCACCCGGGACCAACTTCTCGGTCGGTCACCCATCCTGAAATTACTCCAAGCTGAGCATGCTTAACTTTGGAGTTCTTTCTGAATGGGCTCCCGGAAAAGAAGGAATTCCTTATTAATATGAGTAGTATATCATCCCTATTAAGCCAGGCTATCACAGATTTGCCGCATGATTGAATAATAGCAGTGACGGGCACGTATTGTCGCCCGCCACAGCTAACTCAAGTACCAGTGGCGGGTTTTGTTTTGTGCCCGTCACAGGTAACATTTGTCCCAAAGCAAATCTGTACAGCTGTTATCAGTGGCGGGCGAAAACGGGTTCCCGCCACTGGTAAGCCAATAACAGTAGCGGGAGGGTTTTTGAGCCCGCCACTGCTAATAGCAGTGACGGGTGCTAGACAACGCCCGCCACTGATTTGAGGTCACCTATAAGCCCTTTCCCAGTAGTGTAGATGCATGCTGGATAGCGGTCGATGAGTGGAGTAATAGTAGTAGATGCAGGCAGGAGTAGGTCTACTTGTCTCGGACGTGATGCCTATATACATGATCATTGCCATGAATCCGTCATAATTATTTGCTATTTTGTCAATTGTCCAACAGTAATTTGTTTACCCACCGTATGTTTATGCGCTCAAGAGAGAAGCCTCTAGTGAAAACTATGGTCCCCGGGTCTATCTTTATCATATAAAAAACCTAAAAATACCTTGCTGCAATTTATTTACTTTTATTTTATTTAGTATTTTAGTTTATCTATTTATCTCTATCAGACTTAATCCTTGCAAGTAACCGCTAAGGGGATTGACAACCCTCTTATTTGTGTTGGGTGCAAGTGATTGTTTTTCTGTGTGCAGGTGCGCTTAACGGAATTTTGCTTGGTTCTCCTACTGGATTGATAACCTTGGTTCTTAACTGAGGGAAATACTTATCTCTATTGTACTGCATCATCCTCTCCTCTTCGAGCAAATACCAACGCAGACTACAAGTAGCAGGAAGAATTTCTGGCGCCGTTGCCGGGGAGACATCATCAAAATTACCAAGTACCTTCGCACAAACTATCAATCACTTGCATTTACTTTATTTGCTTTTTATTTGTATTTGCCTCTCGTTTTCATCTCCCCCACTTCTAAATTTTTTTACAAAAACAAAAAAAAAAATTTGCTTGTTTGCTAGTTTGCTTGCTTTGTCGCGATGTCTCAAGAAAATACAAAATTGTGTGACTTTTCCAATACTAATAATAATGACTTTATTAGTACTCCTATTGCTCCTCCCGCCACTAGTGCGGAGTCATGTGACATTAATGCTGCCTTGCTTAATCTTGTTATGAAAGAACAATTTTCTGGTAGTCCTAATGAAGATGTTGCATCCCATCTAAATACTTTCGTTGAACTTTGTGATATGCAAAAGAAGAAAGATGTGGATAATGATATTGTCAAATTAAAATTATTTCCGTTCTCACTACGAGACTGTGCTAAAACTTGGTTCTCATCCTTGCCTAGAAATAGTATCAATTCTTGGGATAAGTGTAAGGATGCTTTTATTACCAGGTATTTTCCTCCCGCTAAGATTATTTCTTTAAGAAATCAAATTATGAATTTTAAGCAACTTGAGCATGAACATGTTGCACAATCTTGGGAGAGAATGAAATTAATGATAAGAAATTGCCCAACTCATGGTTTGAATTTATGGATGATCATACAAAAAATTTATGCGGGACTAAACTTTGTCTCTAGAAATTTGCTAGACTCTGTCGCAGGTGGTACTTTTATGGAAATTACATTGGGAGAAGCTACAAAACTTCTTGATAATATTATGGCAAATTATTCACAATCGCATACCGAACGAACTCCAACTGGTAAGAAGGTAAATTATGTTGAAGAAATTAATACTCTGAGTGATAAGATGGATGCTCTATTGAAATTGGTTGCTAGTAAGAATGCTTATATTGATCCTAATGATGTGCCATTGTCTACTTTGATTGAGCAAAATAATGATGCTATTGATGTGAATTTTGTCTCTAGAAATAATTTCAACAACAATGCTTATAGGGGTAATTTCAATGCTAGACCATTTCCTGGAAATTCCTCTAATAATTATGGCAATCCTTATGATAATTCTTATAATAATAATAATAGGATGCCCTCTGATCTTGAAAGTAATATTAAATAATTTATTAGTTCGCAAAAGAATTTCAACGCTATGATAGAAGAAAAATTGAATAGAGTTGATGAGTTGGCTAGGAACATGGATAAAACTGCTCATGATGTGGAAAATCTCAAAACTAAAATTTTGCCATCCAAGCATGATATAAATGAGTCTATTAAGGCTATCTATGTTTCCATTAATGAAAGTAAAGAAAGGACCACTAGGTTGAGAGCTAAGCGAGAATTTCTAGAAAAAGCGATTCCACCCGGTTTCTATCGTAGTAATGATGAAGATATTAAAATGATTGGTGTCACTCCTATTGAATCATTATTTTGTAACATAAAAATTGATGAAAACGGGACTGGAGAAGAGTCAAGTTTAGATAAAGGGAGTCCCACTTGCTTGGAGGGTGATAATCTTGTTCATAAAAATGAAAAAAGTGGGTTCGGAGAGGTTAAAACTTTAAATAGTAATGCACCCACTACTTTGGATTACAAGGACTTTAATTATGATAGTTGTTCTTTAATTGAGTGTATTTCCTTGTTGCAATCCATGATTAATTCACCAAATGCGTATGAACAAAATAAAGCTTTCACTAAACACATTGTAGAAGCCATGATGAAAGCACATGAAGAAAAACTTGAGTTGGAAGTATCAATTCCTAGAAAATTACAAGATGAATGGGAACCTACTATTAAATTAAAAATTAAAGATTATGAATGTAATGCCCTTTGTGATCTTGTGCTAGTGTTTCCACTACACCAAAGTCTTTGTGTGATGTACTAGGTCTCACCAACATAGACCCTTGTTCCCTTAATTTGCATCTCGCGGATTCCACTATTAAAAAGCCATTGGGTAGAATAAATGATGTTCTTATTCTTGCAAATAGAAATTATGTGCCCGTGGACCTTATTGTTCTTGACATTGAATGCAATCCTTCTTGCCCCATAATACTTGGTAGGCATTTTCTTCGAACTATTGGTGCTATTATTGATATGAAAGAAGGTAATATAAGATTTCAATTTCCACTAAAGAAAGGGATGAAGCACTTCCCTAGGAAAAGAATTAAAGCACCTTATGAATCCATTATGAGGGCCACTTATGGAATTAACTTGAAGGATGACAACACTTGAAATTATGCATTATGCCTAGCTAGGGGCATAAAACAATAGCGCTTGTTGGAAGGCAACCCAATGAATAAAATAAATTTTTGCTTTTACCTTCTGTTTTTGTGAGTTTGCATAATTATAGCCTCTGTTATGATTGTGTTTTTATGTTTTAATTAGTGTTTGTGCCAAGTAATGCCTTTGGGATGATTTGGAAGATAGTATAAGTGATGCTGTTTGGAAAACAGAAAGTTTTGCGTCCAGTGCTGGAATTTCGATTCTGTACTGGAGCGTCAGAAAAATCTGAAATTTTTACACAGTGTTGGTATATGAATTTCCCACGTTTTCCTAATTTTTCAGAATTTTTGGAGATACATAAGTATGGCTTTTAAATAGATCTTTACAGACTGTTCTGTTTTAGACAGATTCTGTTTTTGTTGCATAGTTTGCTTATTTTGATGAATCTATGGATCGTATCGGGGGGGGGGGGGGGGGGGGGGTATGAGTCATGGAGAAGTTGGAGTACAGTAGCATTATGCCAATATTAAATATGAATCAATTTAGTACAGTACCTAAAGTCTAAGATTTGTTTGTTATACTAACGGATCTCACGAGGTTTCTGTTGAGTTTTGTGTGCTGAAGTTTTCAAGTTTTGGGTGAGACTACGATGGACAAAGGAATAAGGAGCGGCAAGAGCCTAAGATTGGGGATGCCCAAGGCACCCCAAGGTAATATTCAAGGAAGACTCAAGCGTCTAAGCTTGGGGATGCCCCGGAAGGCATCCGGGCATCCCCTCTTTCGTCTACAATCTATCGGCAACTCACTTGGAGCTATATTTTTATTCATCACATGATATGTGTTTTACTTGGAGCGTCTTGTCAAATAGTTTGTTTGCTTTTGTTTTCTATTTAGTTTGTCACAATCATCTTTGCTGAACACACCTTTTTGAGAGGGACACACATTATTCGTGATTTGTTAGAATACTCTATGTGCTTCACTTATATCTTTTGAGCTAGGCAGTTGCTCTAGTGCTTCACTTATATCTGTTAGAGCACGGCGGTGGTTATATTTTAAAGAAATAGTTGCACTCTCATGCTTCACTTATATCTTTTTGAGAGTCTCATGATAGCAATGGTAATATGCATGGGTTATGAATTTGGTCCTGATATGATAGGTATTCAAGAGGGATATAATAAAAACTTTCATGTAGATCACTGAATATGATAAATTTGATTCCTTGCAATAGTTTTGCGATATTAAGATGGTAATATGTGGGAGGTATTAGTAGATAATTGTGGTTTAGTAAGAATAATTGTGTTAAGGTTTGTGATTCCCGAAGCATGCACGTATGATCTGTCGTTATGCTAAGAAGTTGGAGCATGATTTATTATTGATTGACTTCCTTTGTGTGGCGGTCGGGGGCGCACGATGGTTAACTCCTACCAACCTCCCCCCTAGGGGCATGCGTAGTAGTACTTTGCTTCGAGGGCTAATAAACTTTCGCAATAAGTATGTGAGTTCTTTATGACTAATGTGAGTCCATGGATTATACGCACTCTCACCCTTCCGCAATTTGCTAGCCTCTTCGGTACCGTGCATTGCCCTTTCTCACATCGAGAGTCGGTGCAAACTTCGCCAGTGCATCCAAACCTCGTGATATGATACGCTCTGTCACACATAAGCCTCCTTATATCTTCCTCAAAACAGCCACCATACCTACCTATCATGGCATTTCCATAGCCATTCCGAGATATATTGCCATGCAACTTCCACCGTTCCGTTTTTATGACATACATCATCATTGTCATATTGCTTTGCATGATCATATAGCTGACATAGTATTCGTGGCTCAGCCTTCGTTCATCATTGTCATACATGTTACGCTAGCATCATTGCACATCCTGGTACACTGCCAGAGGCATTCATATAGAGTCATATTTTGTTCTAGTTTCGAGTTGTAATGATTGAGTTGTAAGTAAATAGAAGTGTGATGATCATCATTATTAGAGCATTGTCCTAGTGAGGAAAGTATGATGGTGGCTATGATTCCCCCACAAGTCGGGATGAGACTCCGGACGAAAAGAAAAAAAGAAAAAAAAAGAAGGAAGAAAAAAAATAGAAAAAAAGAGGCGAAAAAGAGCCATGAAAAAAAATGAGAGAAAAAGAGAGAAGGGGCAATGTTACTATCCTTTCCACACTTGTGCTTCAGAGTAGCACCATGTTTTTCATATAGAGAGTCTCCTATTTTGTCACTTTCATATACTAGTGGGAATTTTTCATTATAGAACTTGGCTTTTATATTCCGATGACGGGCTTCCTCAAATGCCCGAGGTCTTCATGAGCAAGCAAGTTGCATGCACACCCACTTAGTTTTCATGTTGAGCTTTCGTACACTTATAACTTTTAGTGCATCCGTTGCATGGCAATCCCTACTCCTCGCATTGACATCAATTGATGGGCATCTCCATAGACCGTTGATTAGCCTCGTTGATGTGAGGCTTTCTCCATTTTTGACTTCTCTTATTTATCTCTATCACCATACTCTATTCCACCCATAGTGCTATATCCATGGCTTGCGCTCATGTATTGAGTGGGAGTTGAAAAAGCTGAAGCACGTTAAAAAGTATGAACCAATTGCTTGGCTAAAACCGGGGTTGTTCATGATAAATAATTTGTGTGAAGAAGATGGAGCATGACAGGATTATAAGATTTCGTAGGGATAACGTTCTTTAGCATTTTTATTTTGAAAGACATGATTGTTTATTAGTATGCCTGAGTATTGATGTCTTTATATCAAATTATAGACTATTGCTTTGAATCATTTGGATCTTTTTATTCATACCGTAAGAGAGAGATTACATGATGAAACATGATAGGTAGCATTCCACATCAAAAATTCTGTTTTTATCATTTACCTACTCGAGGACGAGCAGGAATTAAGCTTGGGGATGCTTGATACGTCTCCAACGTATCTATAATTTTTGATTGTTCCATGCTATTATAGTATCAATCTTGGATGTTTTTATATGCAATTATATATCATTTTTTGGGACTAACCTATTAACCTAGTGCCCAGTGTCAGTTGCTCTTTTCTGCTTGTTTTTGGCTTTTCAGAGAAACAGTACCAAATGAAGTCCAAATGCCACGAAAATTTTTGGAGATTTTTTTCTGGACAAAATAAACACTGGAAGCTTCAGGAGGAGGCCAGAAGCCTCATGAAGGCTTGACAAGGCACCAGGGCGCGCCCCGGGGGGCGCCGTGCTGCCTTATGGGGCCCACGTGACTCCGTTTGACCTAATTCCACTTCTATAAATTCACAAATATTGGGAAACCCCCAGAGAGCCAGAAGAGAAAACCTTTCCGCCACCGCAAGCCTCTATTCTTCCGCGATCCCATCTGGAGGCCTTTTCCGGTACTCTGCCGGAGGGGGAATCGATCACGAAGGGCTTCTACATCAACCTTGCTGCCCTTCCGATGATGTGTTAGTAGTTTACCATAGACCTACGGGTCCATAGCTAGTAGCTAGATGGCTTCTTCTCTCTCTTTGATCTTCAATACAATGTTCTCCTCGATGTTCTTGGAGTTCTATCCGATGTAATCTTCTTTTGCGGTGTGTTTGTTGGGATCCGATGAATTGTGAGTTTATGATCATATTATTCATGAGAAATATTTGAGTCTTCTCTGAACTCTTTTATGCATGATTGTTATAGCTTTGTATTTCTCTTCGATCTATCGGTTTAGTTTGGCCTACTAGATTGATTTATCTTGCAATGGGAGAGGTGCTTTGTGATGGGTTCAATCTTGCGGTGCTCAATCCCAGTGACAGAAGGGAACATGACACGTATTTGTATTGTTGCCATTAAGGATAAAAAAGATGGGGTTTATTCATATTGCTTGAATTTGCTTCTCTACATCATGTCATCTTGCTTAAGGCGTTACTCTGTTTCATACTTAATACCCTAGATGCATGTTGGATAGCGGTCGATGGGTGGAGTAATAGTAGTAGATGCAGGCAGGAGTCGGTCTACTTGTCTCGGACGTGATGCCTATATACATGATCATTGCCATGAATCTGTCATAATTATTTGCTATTCTGTCAATTGCCCAACAGTAATTTGTTTACCCACCGTATGTTTATGCGCTCAAGAGAGAAGCCTCTAGTGAAAACTATGGTCCCCGGGTCTATCTTTATCATATAAAAAACCTAAAAATACCTTGCTGCAATTTATTTACATTTATATTATTTAGTATTTTAGTTTATCTATTTATCTCTATCAGACTTAATCCTTGCAAGTAACCGCTAAGGGGATTGACAACCCTCTTATTTGCGTTGGGTGCAAGTGTTTGCTTTTCTGTGTGCAGGTGCGCTTAACGGAATTTTGCTTGGTTCTCCTACTGGATTGATAACCTTGGTTCTGAACTGAGGGAAATACTTATCTCTACTGTACTGCATCATCCTCTCCTCTTCGGGGAAATACCAACGCAGACTACAAGTAGCTCCAGACATCAGGTTAGCTGAGGCCCCGGTTTCCCTGGGGGCGCTAGACATCGCCCAGTTTGGACCAACACTCAAGAGGAGCACTGGCCCAGTTTGTTGATTAATTATCCGCGGGGGCTAGCAGGTCCCTATGCAAGTTTTAGTTGTTATTAGGCAAATTTAAAACCAAAGTTGGGCCTTGCTGGAAAAGTGTTATCCTAAGACGACTGATCAAGGGGGTCCCCATAAAACCCCACACATGTTAGGAGTGCTCATCATGGAACATAACACCGGTATTACGGAAACTAGGGTGGCAAGAGTGGAACAAAACACCAAGAAAAAGGCCGAGCCTTCCACCCTTTACCAAGTATATAGATGCATTAATTAAATAAGAGATATTATGATATCCCATGATATCCATGTCCCAACATGGAACAACCTAAAACTGCACCTGCAACTAGCAACGCTATAAGAGGGACTTAGCAAAGCGGTAACATAGCCAAACAACGGTTTGCTAGGATAGTGGAGGTAAGAGGTTTATCATGGCATTTGGGAGGCTGACAAACAAGTGGTAGGTAGCGAGAAATAGCAATAGCATTGAGACAACTAGCAAGCAAAGATAGTAGTTGTCGGTGGTAAAACCGGCAGACCTCGAGGTAGGGGGTCCCGAGCTGTGGATCTTGGATCGATGGTAATAGGAGACAAGGGACACGGTATTTACCCAGGTTCGGGCCCTCTCGAAGAGGTAATACCCTACGTCCTGCTTTGATTGTATTGATGGTTGTGTATCGAGTACAAGCTTGATCTACCTCGAGATCGTAAGTTGTGTTCTAACCCTAAGGCTAGGTGGATGTGATTGTGATCGGATCCCCTCTATAGGCTAAACCCCTTGGCTTATATACACGCCAGAGGGGTACCTAGGGTTACATGGTCGATTGTAGATCTGAGGATGCGTATGGCGGCAGCCGAAGATGTCCTTGGAGTACACGTCAATTCTTCGGCAGAGGCTGTCTTGATCACGTTGAGGTGTGAGGCTTTCGGAGTCCTTCCTTATGAGAATGAAGGCCCATAAGTCTGGCCCGAGGACTGTGGGCCAACTAAGTTGGTACCCCCAAGTCCAGGACACCGTTAGTAGCCCCCGAACTGGTCTTCTATGCCGAGGACGGCGCTTTTCTTCTGTAAAATGACTTTGGCCTTGGAGTCTTCGGCTCGACAGACGAGTTCCTCCCTTGAATATTTGAGATCGTTCCACGCATTGCGAGCTTTTATTGGGCCCTTCCTCAAAGGAATCCACCCCGAACTAGACTTCTCCAAATCCGATAGCATCCGAAGACGCGGGATAACTTAGCCTCGAAGGCCAACCGCATAGGCATGAACAGTACTCATAGCCTGACAACTTTTTCGAAGCGGCACCACCTATTACTAGGCAGGGCAGTTACTGTTGCTTGAATCGCGGCCCGAGGCAATTTGTCCATTGACACGTCCCGTCGAGGTAGAGATCGTGCCCGTGTTTAAGGGATATCATCAAGATTTTGTTTCTCCCCGTATGCTTAACGTGTCACGCCCAATATGTGATCATATCCTCGAGGAACTGGGAGGTCCCACGAAGGATAGAAGCGCATATTGAAGATGCTTTGCAAGGTGGATATCATTACATCGTACCATGTACAACACAAATGGGGATACATACAAAGGCATACAATCCCCACAGGAATACATCAATACATAGCAAACACCATACAGAAGAGCAGAATCTGACTACGGATGAAATCAAATGAAAAACATGAACGACATCCACCCTGCTAGCCCAGGCTGCCGACCAGGAACCTATCCCTTGATCGAAGAAGAAGAAGAAGAAGAAGCAGAAGAAGAACTCCAAAACAAGCAAGCATTGCTATCGCGTTAGATCATCGCATTACCTGTACCTGCACCTGTTGTTGTAGTAATCTGTGAGCCACGAGGACTCAGCAATCCCATTACCATGGGTATCAAGACTAGCAAAGCTTAATGGGTGTGGAATGGATAAGTGGTGAGGTTGCAGCAAGCACTAAGCATTTGTATGGTGGCTAACTTACGAGTACAAGCATAAGAAGAGTAAACTACGCATAACGGATGTGCACTAGAATGATCAAGAAGTGACCCTAAACTACTTACGAGTCATACATAACCCCACCGTGTTCTCTTATCGAACTCCCTCGAAAAGAGACGATCACAGTTACGCACGCGGTTGGTGTATTTTAATTGGGTTTAGTGTCAAGTTCTCTACAACTGGATATTATAAATTTCCAAGTCGCCACATAACTACGGGCACGGCTTCTGAAAAGATTTAACCCTGCAGGGGTGCTCTAAGTGGTCCATTATAAATTACCACATGCATCCGATGGAACATCCTCACACCATGATAACACGATGCTTACGATAAGGAATCCTGGTGGACAAGCCTCTCGTCAAAGGTAAAACTAAACCAGCAAGACCTCCCGGTGTACCGACAATCCCGATAGGAGCCGCGCGTATCTCGTTCTCAGGGCACACCGGATGGGCTTGACATCAGGTTGGCTGAGACCCTGGTTGCCCAGGGGGTGCCGGACATCGCCCAGTTTGGACCAGCACCATCAGCACTGGCCCACCTGTATTATGTTGAATTAAGAATCCACGGGTAGTGTTAACTCCCTATGCAAATTAATTAATTATCAGTATTATTATGTTGGCAAATTTTAAAACCAATGTTGGGCCTTGCTGGAAGAGTTCTTTCCTAAGCGATTGGTCAGGGGGTCCCCATAATACCCACATGTGTTAGGAGCGCTCATCAAGGAACATAACACCGGTATAACGGAAACTAAGGCGGCATGAGTGGAACAAAACACCAGGCAAAAGGCCGAGCCTTCCACCCATTACCAAGTATATAGATGCATTAATTAAATAAGAGATATTGTGATATCCCATGATATCCATGTCCCAACATGGAACAACCTGCAACTGCACCTGCAACTAGCAACGCTATAAGAGGGGCTGAGCAAAGCGGTAACATAGTCAATCAACAGTTTGCTAGGAAGGTGGAGGTTAGAGGCTGTATCATGGCAATTTGGGAGGCTTGACAAACAAGTGGTAGGTAGCGATACATAGCGATAGCATCGAGACAACTAGCAAAGCAAAAATAGTAGTGATGTCCAAGGTAATGGTCATCTTGCCTGAAATCCCGCTCGGAAGAAGATCGAGTCCATGAAGTAGACGAACCAACATAGTCGAACGAATCCTCACACTTTGCAACAAGAACTAACGAGAAGAAGCAAACAACATGGTAAACAAACAAGGCATGGCATTGCAATAAACATAATCTACACAGAATTCTACTACAAATGCATATAAAGAACGTCATGATCGGAGTTATGGTTCTACCGGAACGAAAGAAACGATCTCGGGAAGGAATCGGTGAAGAAAAGATAGATATGGGCAAATTCTTGGCAACCCAAGTATGCCACTGGAAAGAAGGGAAGATTTTAGTTGAAATGGATATAAAGATCATCGAAAATGGATGCATGGAACTCAAACGGTGAGCAAAACAAATATGCAACGCAATCTGCCAACAACAGCAACATGACAAATTGCAAGCAACATTACAGCATGATACAGGAACATAAAGTGCTCATTCATGATATGTGGCTGTAGTATGCTAGATGCACAACAATTCACCCAAAAGGTTCAAGTTCATTAGCATCACAGATTAATTGGAATGGAAGCAACAAGATGCAAAGATGCTGTTACAGAATATGACTTAGTGAAAATAGACAAGAGTATATGCTGACCAACAACATTGGCAGGCAGTATACACATGAGTTCTACAACAAGCATAAAAATTCCAATATGCAAGAAATTTATATGCACCTACAATAGACATGGCAAGGTTCATTTTATTACATTGGCACAAATTCATAGGATGCATGGATTAGTCACAATTGAGCTCACAAGATGCAACTTTCTGTCAACAGCAATCTGTTATATTATGATGACCACTTTAGAGCAAAATTAAGACATGCTACAGGAATTATAATGGCATCAAATTGCACAGCATGGTAGTACTAAACATGTGTGACAAATAATCTAACATGGGTATCTCCAAAGGAGCTACAGATCAGTGGGTATCATCAAGAGAAGATGCAAAGTTATATAACAGCAGTTTTCAGACTGGGTGATATTTAGGCATGGCATTTCAGCAAGTTCATGATAGCATGTTTACAAGCTTGTAGCAATCACATCAGGGCATATCATGGCATGAAATAAATTCTAACAACAAGATGGCATGAAAATGCTCCACATTCATGTTCAACACCACCTCATATGATGCTTGCATCAATTCACACAAAATGACAAAAATGGCAAGTTATACAAAAATGGCATGCAACAATACTTGCTCAAATGACAAAACTAATACCACAGATGGATTAGTTGGATTTTTCTACCCCAATTTGATATAAAATATGCATATGTTCATGTATGGAAATGCTCACAAATGCAACAAGTTAAATACTGCCTAAAATGGAAAATGACAGAAATGGCAAACTACCAGAAATGGAATGTCTAGATTTGGACTTGCCCGAATTGGAAAAGGGCCACTTTCCAGAAATGGAATTTCGCAAAAGATTAATGAAAATAAAGAAAGGAGGGGGTTGTGTGTGTATGACAGTGGGCCTGGCTTGGGCTCCTCTGCCCGTGACCAGAGGAGACAACGCGGCTACGGCGCCGGCGAGGCACGGCGAGGCGAGGCAAGCGGCGGCGGGCGTGCGGGCTTGAGGTGATGCGCGTGCATGCGCGGCTCGGCAAGGCCAGTCGTGCGGGGAGCAGGCGCGGGGACGACGGAAGGCGGTGAAATTGACCGGCGACTAGCTTCAGCCGTAGATGAAGAAGATGAAGACGACGACGAGGAACTTGACGTTTCCAGCCCTGGATCGCCACGGGAACGAGCGCGGGGAGGTGTCCTGGAGTGCGTGGACGGAGGTGGGAAGCCGGTGGGGCGCGCTACTCCAGCGGCGAGCACGGGCTCGCCTCGGCCATGGCGTCGGGCGGTGGAAGTAGCAGACGCGTGGAACCCTACCTGGAGTGGCGGCGGTGGGGAGAAGGGGAAGAGGAACCCTAGGAGAGCGCGGGGCTCGGCTTTATAGGAGGGGGGCGTCGCGAGACCTCGGCCACGGTGGCCATGTGCCCCTGGCGCGGGCGTTTTACCGTGAGAGACGATGCTGCAGGAGGAGGAAGAAAAAGGGGGGAGACGGTCGCTGGCAGGTAGGTCCGTCACGCGCAAAAGGGCTACCGTGCTGGATACTTACCGGGGAGGCGCTACGGTGGGCTGCGGCTACTTGGCTGGGCCGGCTGGGAGGCCCAATGCAGCGGCAAGGAGGGAGAGGCCCTATACGAATATACTCTGTCCAACATAAACAGCCAACAAAAGGGAAAAGGCCAGGGATATTGGAGATGAATTTGAGAGAAGTGAGGATATGAATGGACTCCTAGAAATATACACAATTTAATGAAATTGGTTTGGTAATTTTTAGAGATAGAAAAATAAAACAAGTTTGAATTAAATTCAAACTTGATGCATTTTTGAACCCAACCAAATCAACTTCAAATTAGCTGCAATTTGACAGAGGGGTTGAAGGCAAGGTGCACTAGTGTTAGGAAAAGAATGAACATTAATGGAGGCAAGGAAAAAAATGACACTTGCAATAATGGGTGAAATTTGAAAGAAGAAAGAAGTGAAATGGTTTTGCACTTGGTGAAAGGTCTTGATGAAATGATGAAGATGCAAACAACCATAGGAGGAGGAGGGGAAGATGGAGAGCACACAACCAACATATCAACATGAAGAATGCAACCCACATGATGATCATGATAAAATGCAATAAAATGACACGAGGCAAATCAAATCATATAGCATATAAGAAAGTGAGATGACCATGGCAACAACAAGGATGACGCAATGCAATATAACCAAGGATGAACGTGATGCAAGAAGCAAAATATGGCAATGGCACTCATCATGATCATGGCAACAAACAATTGAAACACACGACGTCAACGAAAATAAATGAAAGGCATCTGGAGCATCGGTTCCGGGGTGTCACATAACGGCATCTTTTTTCGGACAGTGGCGATTTCAACGGCACGACTGGAGGGACTCTTGGCCTTTTACCAGGCTATAAGAGTAGGGGGAAAGTGATAGCCATAGCACGCTTCCATTCCTCCCTGCCTACTGCCCTTCGAGCTCTAGCACCCAGATCCAACTCTGCAGCCATACCACCCCCTTAGTGCCCACAGCTCCCATCCCTCCACCATGGCTGACGCCACCCTCAAAGGGCACTGGGCCGGCTCCTCCGTCACGGAGGGGACGATCCTCGAGCTGCGGAGCGCGGGGTACATCCCGGCCAACGTTGCCACCCGGCCGCCGGAGCCAAACCAGCCTGTGCCCACCCCCAATCCTGGGGAGAGGGTAGTTTTCATTCCCCGCCTCATCCGTGGTCTGGGGTTCCCGCGGCACCCCTTTGTGTGAGGGATTCTCTTCTTCTATGGGCTAGATTTCCACCATCTGGCCCCCAACTCCATCTTCCACCTCGCTTCCTTCATTATCACCTGCGAGGCCTTTCGCCGCGTTGAGCCACATTTCGGGTTGTGGCTGAAGACGTTCGGCATCAAGCCAAAGTCCAGTGACTCCGAGCTCGCCAAGTGCGGAGGAGCAATGATCAGCAAGAACCAGAAGGTCGATTGGTTCAAGGGCACTTTCATAGAGACCATCAAGGAGTGGCAGCGCGAGTGGTTCTACATCATCGAGCCACTCGCTGCCGGTCAAGCCAAGGTCCCAGCCTTCTCGGTTGGTCCTCCAAGGAGGCTCGCCTCCTGGAGGAGGAAAGGTGTGGACTGGGGAAACCCCGGGGAGGTGACGGAGCTGCAGCAGAAGATCTAATTTCTGACTGACAAGAAGAAGGTCAAGCTGGTGGACGTGATCGACGTCATGCTCTAGCTCTGGGCCAGCCCAATGTGGGCGTTCAAGCCTGAGGACGCGGTCCCGGTGGACCACTTCTTTCGCACTTCCTCTCAGGGATGTGGATGGCATTGTTCAAGCCGTCCCAAAATGAGTTTCCCCCAGATGGGAGGGACTGCGGCTTTGAAGCCACCCATGATGCCTCCGAGGTAAATCTAATACGCAACTTTGCATTCCATATTTCTTTTAATCTCACAATTGATTGGCTGGTTTCGTTCTTTCAGAAGTGGATCCCCAAGGCACAGCTGATGTTGTGTCCGGCGCCGCTGCTCGAAGAGGAGAGGTCTCCACAGCTCACGGGCCCTCTTGATTGAGGAGCCGTACGTGGTGCCCCCCAAGGAGCTGAAGCTGTCAAGGGGGCGGGGCGGCCTTCATGCACGGGACACCTCGGTGACCCGATCCGAGGAGACCCACGCCTCCTCCGCCCACGAAGACAACGAGGAGGAGAACACGGGGGAAGGAGAGCCTTCCTTCAAGGGGAAAAGAGCAGCATCCGAGGATGCTGAGGAGGACGCGCAGCCCAAAGGCAAACGGCTACACAAGTCCTCGGTTGACCCTGCCGGCAAGCGGGCCTCGTAGGAAAAGATCACGCTCTCCGACGAGTCGGACGGCGATCTCCTTCAGCCGAAGAGGAAAAGTCCGGCACCTCGGAGGTATGTCGATATGACTGATTTAAAGCTCAGAAACTTATTCGTAGGGTAAAACTTATGATGTGCGTTTTTTAGTCCGCAACGCCTCCACATAGGCGACGACGTCTCGGACGGGCTACCACCGGGTGACTCCCGAGCACGTTGTGACCCCCCTGCTCTCGAAGGGCTGGGGGAAGCGACATCTCATCCGGCCCCCCGGTCGACACTACGGGGGCCGAGGTATAGGTTCTTATGGCCGAGGTCGAGACCTCGGCCAAACAGGACCAAGGGGACAGGGTCCCCGAGGTTCCCAAGGAGGGGTTGGGCCAAACAGCGACCCAGCCCCAAACAGCTCCGGCGCCATCGCCACAGCTGGAGGCCTCCATCCCCACCACGACGGTGACGGGATCCGAGGTTGTTCCGCCCACCCCTCCCACCTCAAGACAGGTCACCGCGGGGTGGGCAGAGAGGATGGAGGCAGCCTTAACAGGCTCCTCTATCCCAGAAGAGCACCGTGCCCTTATCAGCACGGCACTGCATGGCTTTCGGTCCATCGAGGACGGAATGCACGAGGTCTTGAAGGGCCTCTTCAAGAGCTTCGAGGTATGCTTCCTGTACTTGTTTCATATATAAGTAGGTGCTTATATCCGAAGACTTTTTATTGTGCCGTAGCGTAGCAGATGTGAGTGTGTGGCCAGTAGTAGCCCTCGAGCCCAAAGCTGGTTCGAAGAACAGGCTTTGGGGTCGAGACAGAGAATTATTAGAAAAGCCGAAATGCCGTAGCCCCCAAGACTCCGGCTGGTTTCATCAGAAAGGCCGGCCGGAGGATTGATATACAAACTTGGAGACTAAATCAGTAAATGTGCATGTGCAGGCATCGTCCTTGGCTCCAAACTCTGCTACTGAGGAGATAGCGGAGATGAATCGGAAGCTTCAGCGCTCCGAGGAGGACCTTGATCTGATGTAGAAGCAGATTGAGCGGGCCCAAGGCAAGTAAAAGAATTGCCATGCATTCAAATGTACTTTGAGTTTTGTTTAAGTTATAATATTAATGCCGAGCTATTTTATGCGACAGCTACGACGACGGAGCTTGAGGCTCTCAAGGCTGAGCTGAAGAAGGCTCGGTAGGAGGCGGCGCAGCAAAAGGCTGCGGCCGCATGGGCCGAGAAGGAGCTGGCCGAAGAGAAGGCGGCTCAAGGCAAGGACCAGGCCCGGGTCCTTGAGGTAGAGGACACCCTGAAGGGCATGTACCTTGAGTGCGACGCCCTTCTGGAAAAGGAGAAGGAGGCGTCCACGGAGCTCAAGAAGCTGAGCTCGGCGCACGCCGAGGTCTAGACCCAGGCCAGGGCGGACCGTGAAGTGCTCCAGCAAGTTAGGCAGATCGCTGCGGTAAGCCATTTTTGCTTCAGTGTGTTTTTGGCTGCAAGGGGTTCGTCGAGCTCACTCAACTATGGCAATCCATAGAGGCCTTCGCGGATCTCTCGAGGAGCGCATCAGACGCCGGCCGCTACTTCAGTACTCGAGAGGGCCATGCCACGGAGAGAGCGTTCTGGCAACAGTTCCAGGCACCATCGCATCCAGAGCTGCTGAATCACCAGATGAAGCAGCTAATGGAGCTCTTCTGTATGGCGAAGCCGGTGCTGCAAGACCTCTGCGTCCAACTCTGGCCCACGGAGGCTCTGCAGACCAGTTTCTTTGGACTGGTGGCCCGTCAGCAAGAGGCTGGCCCCCGAGTGACGCGCTGGAAGCGGTCCACATGCTTGGAGGGCATCCGGCGGGCGTATGCTTATATTAAGACGCACTATCCGCGTCTTGATGTGACGCTCATGGCCATGGGACCCACTAAAGGGAAAGACCAGGCGGCGGAGCATTTCTTGGCCGGGATGATGGAGGGAGCTCGGATCACCGAGGGCCAGTGTCCCAAGGACACTTTGTATTTTTAGATTGTACTTCGGAATGCCGAAGTTAGCAAGATGTAAAGACATGCTTTTGTTTAAATTGAATGCGGCTTTAAATTCCGATGTGTCAGTGTGTATATATATGTTTTATTTTGACTCCTGTGTGACCGATTTAAAACTGAAAGTGACCAGTCGTCGGCTTCGGCCCCTTTGTACAAGATACGAAGGGTGTTTCATGTGCAGTCTTGACCCTTAGCCGACGTCTTGGTTCCCGAAGGCGGTCCGTGCATATGAAACAAGGCAATCAGACTATATTGGTTTTATAGCTTTCACTTAGTCATAGGAGCTTAACTGTGGGGGCTGGTGACAAGCCCCCAGCGTGTGAAGTTTTCGGCGGTAGCCGGGGTTTAGACCACTAGTCACTTCGGCTTATTTAATAAAAAGCCCTTTGTTTGACACGGGGGGTCTCTAACGATCCTTTGTTTGACACTGTCATCGGATGACCGACCAGTTTACGCTTGCCAAGACAGTCGGTTTTCGGCTTTCTCCACTGAGACGCTTTACCATACGAGTTGGAAGCGCAATCGCAGTGGTTCTCCCTTTACACTCTTAGGTGAATAGATTGGGAACGTAAGAGGTAAGCACAGGAGCCAGGCAACCCAACTATTGACCAAAATCGAGGTTCGAAACTGATTCATATAATGCAACATCCGAGACGCCGAATAAACACTTGGGACTTGTAATTTAGGCATTAGTGTTAAAGTTGAGCCCATAAAGTAGTCTCTTAACTCAAAGGCAGTCAATGAAAGGAACATAAGAATATGCGTGGTGACCTCGAAGGGTCTATTCTCCTTTATTTCATGTGGTCAAGCCGTACATGCCGAGCTTTATCAAAAGAGACTTATAAAAGATACAATGTGGTGGGAAAAGGAGATAAAAAGTGAAATGGAGTAAGAACAGGGCGGACGATGCCGGGTTTAGTAGCCCGGATACTTCCATGCCGCACGTCTACGCCTCCTTGTTGTTTACCAGCTCAACCTTGTCTAAGGCGAGGCTGGTGTATGCGGCCTGCCACCTCGACCGTGCATTTGCTAATGCTGTTAACGGTCAGGTCCTTCAAAAAGGTGCGCAGCTGCCACTTGTTGGTTGAAGCCACGTAGTGATGCTGCTCCCGTTGAGGCCTCTTACAGTTCCTTACCGGTGTGCGAGTCGTAATTCGGCATTGCTTGGTTGAGCCAAGAACGACGCGCCATGTATTTAGGCTCGTCGGCCTCCCATGGGATCTTGAGTGCAAAACTATGCACCCTAGGAACTTAGTGTCCTTCCAGAGGGAGGTGTACGAGGAGCCCGTACCCCTATGTGGGGTGAGTGGATGGCTGTCCGAGATTGGCCAGTGCGGCCCATGTATGCTTTGACGAGCTGGGTGTGCTTTTCATTGCACGGGCCACCTCCTCGGTTGCCTGGACCTCGGCTACGAAGGCCGTGGTATGCTCCTCTGTGCGGAGGGAGCGTTCGGTGTTACCATTGACGGTGATAACACCGTTTGGTCCTGGCATCTTTAGCTTTAAATATGCATAGTGCGGGACCGCGTTAAAGCGAGTGAATGCGGTGCGCCCTAGCTGTGCTTGATAGCTGCTTTGAAAGGGGACGATGTCGAAGATTAACTCTTCGCTCCGGAAGTTTTCGGGTGAGCCGAAGACTACTTCCAGCGTGATCGTTCCCGTGTAGCCAGCTTCGACACCAGGTATGACACCTTTAAAGGTGGTTGTGCTGGGCTTGATCCGAGATGAGTCAATGGCCATCTTTCTGATCGTATCCGCATAGATCAGGTTGAGGCTGCTGCCTCCGTCCATGAGGACGCGTGTTAAACGGAATCCGTCAATGATGGGATCCAAGACCAAGGTTGCCGATCCTCCGTGCCGTATGCTGGTCGGATGATCGTGCTTGTCGAATGTGATCGGGCAAGCCGACCATGGATTATACTTCGGGGCAACGGGCTCTAAGGCGTAAACGCCCCGAAGTGCCCGTTTCCATTCCCGTTTGGGGATGTGGGTGACGTAGATCATGTTCACGTCCTTCACCTCGGGAGGGAATTGTTTCTGGCCTCCATTGTTTGGCTGCCGAGGTTCGTCGTCGTCCTCGCTGCGAGGGTGGCATTTACTGTGACCCTCCATCGCCATTTTCCCGGCATGCTTGAAGACCCAGCAGTTCCGATTGGTATGGTTCGCGGGTTTATCCGAGGTGCCATGGATCTGGCATAGTCTATTGAGGATCATGTCTGTAGGGTAACGCAGCAGAAAACAAAAATTTCCAGTACTGCGAGCATGCCCAGGATCACTATGGAGATGCTTACAGGGTTTGATCTGATCGTTACCGACTCGTAGCATAGCGGAAGTAGAGTCGATGTTGATCGTCGGTGCAGATCCCCGCAGCTAGGATTTACAACCTCCCAACCGCGAGGATGTACTCCCTCGTCAGCCCCTCGGACAGTCCCTTGGACAGCCCTTTGGGAGGCGGTCGGACAGTCCCCCAGACAGAGTCACGGACAGCCCTTCGGGAGGCACTCACAGAATCTCGGGCGGTCACTCGGACAGCCCTTCAGGAGGCACTCTCGAACATCCCCTCGGGCAAAAAGATCGAACCTACGACCTCTCTACGGGGTTGCACACATACAGTGTCATCTATCCGGCAGGGCTTCGCCGTCCAGAACTAGTTCCCACCGGAACCCAGACAGCCTTTCGGCTCTACGAAACTATTTCGCGGGGAGGGAGAGAGAAGGCCATATCATGCATGGCATTTGTATGTGAGAAAGAGTGAGTGTGGAGAGTGCCTCTCCACCTCTATTTATAGGAAAACCCAAGGGGTAGGGTGGCTTCTCCAAGAAGCCATTAGGGGAAAATACCAAAAGGCCCTCAAGGTGGCTTCTCCAAGAAGCCACCAAAAAGTGTTTTTCACTATTCACAGAAACATTTTCACGCGACCGTTAAATCCAAAAATATTTCTGTAGGTCTTAGATTAATTCCAGTACCCACTAAAATAATTTTGGACGCGTTCTGAAACAATTCCGGATTAGTGATTTTCATCTACGAAAAGCAACCAAAGCGGTTCGAGTAGCTCCGGAACATTTCCGGGTTTTTTCTCAGGAAAAATCCCAGAAGTTCCCAGAACAATTCTGGCACCCTCTAAGAATTTCCAGGCGTGTGCCAAAACCATTTTGACTTAATGGTATACTCCGAAACAACCTTTCGGTTTTACCGAAACTCTTCCAGTGTTCTCTCTCTGGAACTCTTCCGTTGTCTCCGAAACTTTTCCGGTGACTTTCTCTCAGACTCCCTGTCTAGTATTCAGCAGATAGATGACCCTTAAGCATGTGACCCGATAGGTTCAGTGAAGCATAGACATGACCGGAACACTTTCCGATCAATGATCAACATCGGAGCCGTGGACACCCATATTGACCCCTATACCCACACGAATAAATATCCGAGTGAACCTCCAGTTGCCGTGTGCTATTCCTGTTGCTTCGCGATATGTTACAAACACCCGAGGTGAGATTTATCGGCATCCTCGTGGATCAACAACTTGTCCACTATGCCTGTTACCTCGTTACCGGTTTTGTTCTCTTTTCTCGTTCCCGTGTTCCGGTATCCCTGTGATCAAATCACAATGTGTTTGGCCAGACGATGATGGATACCGTAACACCGAGAGGGCCCAAAGAATATCTCTCCATCGATGGAGGAGCAATTCCCAATCTTGAGCTATCAAGTTCCTTGTCATACTTTCCCATGAACCCGTAAGCCGCCGTAATAGCCACCCAGTTACGGATGACGTTTAACAAACCCCAAAGTTCATGAAGCAAGAATGAAGAAACTCGAGACTCTCATGGTCTAAGGAATTATGCAAACATTATCTATCTCTGTGTTATTAACCATTAACTTGTGACGAATGTAACTCATAGCATAACATCAATTCGGGTCGATTCAACACAAGTGTTCTACTAACATTGTGCCCTCAAAGTTGCCGGCATAGTCATGCCCATGATCAGGAAAACAGAACCATCATGCAACACTTGAGCCAGTCTTAGAGGCCAGACTAGGAATACATTTTACCATTTATTATTCCACACGTGCATATGAGTTTCCCTCCGAGCCTCGTGGTTATTGTAGACTCGAGAACCATAACAGTTATAGCATGGAACATAAACATAATTATGAACATGGAGATAAATAATAGCATTTATTATTGCCTCTAGGGCATATCTCCTACACTGTCTAGCTGGCTGGGTCCGTACATGTTCCCTTTGAAGGGCTTCTTTTTCTATCCGGCTCTAGGGCCATTGAACCCTGCATTTACTGCGGCATCCTCAGTGTCGCTCCCAACATTCTTATGTCTGCGCTTATTTTTATTGCCCCTAGGATTTCCATTGCCATCGCGGGCCTTCGAGGTGCTAGCCTCACCGTTGTGAGAAATGCGGGCCAGCCAACTATCCTCTCCCGCGCAAAAGCGGTTCATCAGTGAGGTGAGGGATGCCATGGTCCTCGGCTTATCCTGACCGAGCTAGCGTGCAAGCCATTCATCCCAGATATTGTGCCGAAAGGTGGTGATCGCCTCGGTGTCCTAGCAATCCACTATCTGGTTCTTTTTAGTTAGGAACCAATTCCAAAATTTCCTGGCTGACTCGCCGGTATGTTGGATAATGTGGCTGAGGTCGTCGACGTCCGGGGGTCGGACGTAAGTGCCCTGGAAATTTGCCCTAAAGGCATCCTCGAGTGCCTCCCAGCTTCCGATTGAATGAGGAGGCAAGCTATTGAGCCAATGCCTCGCCGGCCCCTTGAGTTTGAGCGGCAAGTACTTGATGGCGTGGAGGTCGTATCCGTTTGCCATACGGATATGGAGGAGGAAATCTTCGATCCATACGGCTGGATTGGTAGTTCCGTCATACTGCTCGATGTTGATGGGCTTGAACCCGTCTGGGAACTAATGTTCTACCACCCTGTCTGTGAAACAGATCGGGTGAGCAGGTCCTCGGAACCGAGCAGTGTCTTGCCGAACGTCGTGAGACATCTGTGCGTAAGTTTAGTTCCGGGCTCGGCTGTGCCTGTCTAACCAGGCGTGTAGCCGTCGGGCCCGGCCGAGGCTCTCCCCCTTGATCCGTAAATGGACCGAGTAGGGGCTCGGTTCACTTCTATCCATCAACGTGCGTCATAAGGCTCGGGGTACTCGACAGGGTCTTTGCTGTGACGGCGTGTCGCTGTTGGAGCATGCTCATTTTCCCTTCTTGGCCTGTCGCGCCCTCTAGGGGGTCAGTGAGGTTGATCGGCCCGACCGTGCGTTAAAAGCACGTTGTCGGTGACCTCCTCGTCGAATTCTTACAAAAGACTTCGGCGGGGGTAAGATTTAGGAGTGGTGCGGTGCCGTTCCTCGAGGTCTTGTTCGGCCGAGAGAATTTCTACCAACTTGTCATTCAGTGCGTTATGATCGGCTCGCAGCTGTTGTTGCTTCCTTTTCATACTCCTGGCGCTACCAGGCGCCGTCTGAACCGCTCTTGCTCAAAGGGATCCTTGGTTCCGCTCTTGCTCAAAGTTGCTGTCGGCCCCGTCAAAGAGGTCATCGGGGTCATCATCTTCAAGTATTCCTGCGGGGCTGTTTTGCCGTTCTGGGGAGGCTTGAATGTCCTCTCCCTGGTTATCGGCTTCGCCAGCCGCTGTGCCATCATCAGTGGCAGCGGTGTCGTGCCCGCTGGGGCCCCCGTTGGTACCCTTCGTGTGCCTGCGCCGATGCCTCGATGGGTTTTTAGGTGTGTCCACCATGTATACGTCATAAGTGGATGTTGATGTCCATCTGCCGGAATTGGTCAAAGGTGTAGTGGTTTCTGGAGTGCCATCGACATCCTCATCCATGTCGGTAGCCTCCTCGTAGTCTAGCATGTCGGTTAAGTCATCGATTGTGGCGACTAAGTGGGTGGTGTGTGGCACCCCGGCTCAGAGCAACCGGTTTACCTTGCATTGCCAGCCCAGAGATCAAGTCTTCTGGCAATACACAACAACCTTGTACAGAAAACAACCGCTTTATTGATCTCTAGCGGATACATAGGTTCCAAATATTACATGATAAGCGAGGCCAAGTGGCACACACGGTGCGGCTGCACTTATGTACATTATTTAGTAGACATCTCAGGGGCCTCGATGATAAAGGGATCTACTATGCGGCAGCGGAACGACGAGGTAGCGGAACTCCACTCCACAGGGACACTGCAGGGACACGGCCTAGAGCACGACAAACTACTCGACATCCACGCCATGCACGGCTTCTCCTGCATCTGGCATGATAAGCCAGGTGAGTACTTGGAATGTACTCGCAAGCTCACAGCAAACAAAACAAGTACTACAAACAACAACAAGGCATTTAACAAGTTTAATGCATGAGCATGATACTACCCAACATGAGGTGTGTGTGAAAAGTTGCCGTGGTCCCTGGGACCAACTTACCATTTCGGGTTACCACGTAACCACCGTTCATAACTTACCAACGTGATCCTCACTTGATCACAGCAATTCCTTATCATAGTGATCCTCACTCGATCACCAATTCTGCATGTGCCATCATGTGAATCTTAGTGTGCAAGTTAATTATATATGTTGACCCACGGTGTGACCTACTACGAACTGTGTCCATATCCGAGGACGCGGCTATCGATAGTTTATACACTCTGCAGAGGTTAGTACACTGTACCCACACTACGGAACTCATGGCCTCGTACTCCCATTCGGGTGGACCAATGATATTCCGACAAAACCAATCTATTGTATGACACTCTCCCGGCCACTCCGACAAACTCCCCTTTGGGCTATGTCCTGGGTGGCCCCGATGTCAACCAGTGACATCCGCCACCTCTGTGGCTGCCACCGTCGTGGCCAAACAAAAACATCGTCCAAACGGGGACCTCGGTACCGTAAAACTCGGGCACACAAGGTTATGACTGCCTACCGGGCCAGGGTAGCGCCAGTGCACAACCTTCCCTAGTAGGAGGCACCGGCGAGAGGCATGACAATAGACCACATTAGGGCCTCCCCATCCAGGCAAGTGTGGTTGCACTGGTGAGCTCGATCCGGTGGCACCATGACTCGATCAACAGCATGTTCAAGTTGGATTATCATCAATGTTAACTTGAAATAGAAAGATTCGAGCCATAGTGTGTGAATGGATGCACGGGTCACGATCATGAATAACGAATGCATCATGCTACCATGAGAGTATATGACATGATCTCTACTGCACACTAGCAAGAAACATCTTCCCTACTGCATAGCATCAAAATGACATGGAGCAAATACAATGCAATAAGTTTCATATAGCACATTATTTTAGTAGTGGAATATATGATGAATTTAATTCAAATAAACCATTGATATTGCAATGCCATCCTTGCATATGAATGTTGTGGCTTGCCTTGGTTCAGAGGAGTGTCACAATACTCCTGGTCTTCTCCAACACAATTAGGAGCTTCTGAAAATATTTTAAATGCAAAAAGAAAATGTCACATAATGCAAAAAGAAATTCTCAACAGCAAGAAAAATTCTGAAACTTGGCATGCATAAACTTTGGCTCAATACAAACCAGTAGCAAAAAGAATCAACTCAATTGGAGTTATAGAATAGAAATTATAGCTGGTCAAAGTTGGGGTCAGAATCTGGTCAAAATATTCATTTAAATGAATTTAACCGAATTTCCAGAATAGGCCACGTCGAAGGCGTATTTCCAGAGTACGCCTCCACTTATACCGCTTCGGGGAAGAGAGTGAGAGGCTGACAGTGGGGTCCCACTGTCAGGATTAAAAGAGAGAGAGAGAGAGAGAGAGAGAGAGAGAGAGAGAGAGAGAGAGAGAGAGAGAGAGAGAGAGAGAGAGGGAACAGGAGAGGCGGCGTTGTCGCCGGTGGTTCTCCGGCGAGGAGGCCACGGCGGTCGCCGGCGATGGGCGGGATGGACTCAGTGCATCATGGAGAGCACGCACGTACCCGAAGTGATGGCAGGGGTGGCCGGGCGGCGTCGGGGTGTTCTTCTCCAGAGACGGCGGCGTCGGAGCTCGTCGGATTCGGCGATTCCGGCGACGATCCGGCGAACCAGTGGCACCGTCGTGCTCAGGAGATCACCACGACCTCGCAGGGAGCAGCGAGCGAAGCTGGGGATGGCTGGAATGAGTGCACGATCCAGGGGGATCCGCAGCGGATTCCGGCGATGATCGGCAGCAGGAGGCCCTCCCGGCCTTGCCGCGCTTGTGGGAGAGTGATTTGTGGCCAGGTGAAGTGAGAGCGATGGCTAGACGGGATCGGGGACGGCTCTATTTATAGAAGGAGTGCGGCCGTGCTCGGGACTCCATCGGCGACGAACTGCAGAAGAAGAGAGAGCGAGAGGAGCTCAGGCACGACGTGGGGGAGAAGTAGTGGGTCACAGCTACACGGTGCACGCGTGCAAGCACAGTGCGGCGCACTACGCGGAGTAAACGGAGCACACGCGCCCACTGTTCCACCTGGTAGCGTTCGGCTGCTTCCGGCAAGCAGCTTGCCGGCGTCGGGGAGGAGCAGGGCGAGGCTAGGTGGCGCGCGGGAGCCTGCTGCGAGGCGGGGACATGCTACGATGGCGAGCGGAGAGTGAATGGGCGGCGGTAGAGGGACCCGGTGTACAGAGCGCGGCTAGCGCATGCCAAGCACCGTGCACTCACGCGGTCACTGCGTGCACTGGCACACGCGGTGCTTTCGGCACTGCCAAACCATGTCAATTGAGAAGTCCCTTCAACGCGGTGCCTAGAACTGCGCTTGGCTTGCCATCCAGCTCACCGGACATGACTTGAGCTTGATGCAAAGTTTCTGGACAGAAACTTGTAACAAATGCTGGGGACAAACGGCTAGGAATTAAGAGCTGAAATTTTGGGGTTAAGCATCTCTTAGGACGTTAGTCATGTGGAAAAAATTTCAGCTCCAACAGATCAAGGAAACATATACTTGCCTCACAAAGTGCCCATTCTGTCCAGAAGCAAAAACATTTTACTTAGCTGAAAATTTCCAAATGACCATGGGATATTTTTGCATAGGGAGGTGAGGCATGATCCAAAGAATATTTGGGAATTTTCTTGGAATTTTTGGAGCAATAAAAATGAGGGTTGCTTCATAGCTTATTGAGAAAATAGGCATTTTCACGAAGAAAAAGAATATAATGCCATTAAATAAAATTATCCAATGGCATTATGATGAGAGGGATGAGGTCTAGGGAGGGTTTATGGATGATAGAACCCACTTGGAAGAAAATCAAAAATAATTCCAAGTGGCAAGTCCAAAAGAATTGACATAAAACCCAAAGGCAAATTCAAAAATTCAATAAATCCCAATAAAAGAAAATGGCAAAATCCAGGGTGTTACTTGGTGGGTGGGATGTAAATTTCCATATCGTCGGCTTTAATTTCGATCTTGTCATAGACCGAAGTCTGATCGTTCGAGATTGATAAATTCTGAATGCGATCCAACATCTCATTAAGGTGAGACAGATCTTCAGGGTTCATGACCTGGTTAGAGGTCGGGCAGACTCGAAGCATGATCCGGGTGCTGCTTGACGCGAGCTCGGTGTGCTGGTCGGCCCGATCTAACTCTAGGCCACCAGCTGGGGAGATCGGATCCATACTTGACGTGGGGTCCATGTTTAGATTCAGATTGTGGTTGGAGCCTGATTCGATGTCGAGGCCCTCGACTGGCTTGATTGCGGCCGATTCCTCGAATGGGACAGAACCCATCGGGAGATTGGATCCGAAGTTCAGGTCGGAGGTCAGTCATAACCCACAAGTATAGGGGATCAATTGTAGCTTTTTTGATAAATAAGAGTGTCAAAAAAAATTAAATGGAGGGAAGAATTTTGAAAACAGGAAATAGAAAATACTCTAAAATAAAAGACCTATTATAATTCAAAATTTTATTTCTGGCCAAATTTTACTTAATAAAAATATGATTAAATTTTTGGGGTGTTACATCCGGGGTCGAGCCCGCGGCAACCGAAAGGTCCTTGATCCGGTCTGGAGCCCAGCCGGAAAGAACAAGCTCGCCACGAAAGTCTATGGTGTATTCTAGGCTTCCGAAAGTGACCACCCGGTCTGGAGCGAAGTTCTCGACGGGTGCTAGATGGCCCGCCGAGTCGGCATGGAAATCCATGCTGCCGAAAATGAATTGTTGGCCAGGGACAAAGATGTCATCCTGGCCAGCGTTGCAGTTGATCCGTAGATTAGCCATAGATCCTTTTTTTATCACACAGCGGAACACTCAATGAAAGCACCAATGTCGGTGGTAAAACCGGCAGACCTCGGGGTAGGGGGTCCCGAGCTGTGGATCTCGGATCAATGGTAACAGGAGACAAGGGACACAGTGTTTACCCAGGTTCGGGCCCTCCCGAAGAGGTAATACCCTATGTCATGCCTTGATTGTATTGATGGTTGTGTATCGAGTACAAGCTTGATCTACCTCGAGATCGCAAATTGTGTTCTAACCCTAAGGCTAGGTGGATGTGATTGTGATTGGATCCCCTCTATAGGCTAAACCCCTTGGCTTATATACATGCAGAGGGGTACCTAGGGTTACATGGTCGGTTGTAGATCCGAGGATGCGTATGGCAGCAGCCGAAGATGTCCTTGGAGTACACGTCATGTCTTCGGCAGAGACTGTCTTGATCACGTCGAGGTGCGAGGCTTTCGGAGTCCTTCCTTATGAGAATGTAGGCCCATAAGTCTGGCCTGAGGACTGTGGGCCAACTAGGTTGGTACCCCCTAGTCCAGGACACCATTAGTAGTGATATCCAAGGTAATGGTCATCTTGCTTGGAATCCCTCTTGGAAGAAGATCGAATCCATGAAGTAGTCGAACAAGCGTAGTCGAAGGAATCCTCACACACGCAACGTTACCGGGAACTATCGAGAAGAAGCACAACCGGAAAGAAGCAAACAACACGGTAAACAAACGTAACATAAGCATGGCATGATGCACAACCAAGTATGATGCATGTCCGATTTAATGAGACATGGCATGGCAAAGTGCAACAATCAAATACTACACATTAAGTGAAGCTCAATATGCAACGAGATGCATATTGACAAAACTCCACGTTCAAATATTATGTTCACTCTCGTTTAGGTACTCATCAATATTAATGTTGGTTAACATGGCAAGAGGTGAAGCATACGTAAACTGCCTATCTAGGCAAGTTTAAATGATTACGAAAACAACATATAGCATTTCCGAAACGACCCTGTTATTCGTTACGGTTTCGGTACTGTTCTTCCTAAAACATATTTTATATTTACTAAACAGGAAAACAAAATGCACCATGTTATTCTACGTATTAATCTAGGTGATGTACATATATAGATCATTTAATTCGGAGGTACGGTCTAAAAGATATGATCAACACTAGTTTAGCATGTCATTAATGCAAAATGCATGCAAACAACAACCACAAACATTTTAATCATGGATGCAACAGGACATTATGAAACTACATGCAATTCTAAGCAAGTTTCATATATGATACGATCAAAACGGAGCCACGGTTCAACAATTACAATGAACACAAGTTTTAGTTATAATCTGCCAAAAATAGCGAGATGCCTATGTAGGAGCAACAAAACATTAATTTACATGAAGCCAACATGGATGAAAATGATATTCACTTAAATTAGAGTAACATGCTTCAATTTTCATATAAGTTTCAGGTTCATAGGAATCAAGGTTAATTTAATATGATTTACGCAAAATGCAATGTTCTGCTACGGTTTTAAGGAATTGGTGAAAATCTGGAGTCTGCAAAACAGTAACATTATGATGCTGAATTGGAATGCACAAAATAGTAGGTAAAGCTATTTTAATATTTATGGGAATGATATTAACATGCAATAGACATGGCAATGTTCATTTTAGCCCATTGGCACAAATTCATAGGATGCATGGATTAATTACTATGATTTTTATCATATGGAACTTTCTGTTAAGAGGAAACCAGTTTTTAACATGATAGCCACATTAGTGTAGGAAATGAACATGCTACTGATGTTTATCATGGAAAACATGGGCATGGCATGAAATTATACATGATGTAGTGGAAATCACATGAAACAATCATATGCATATTACTTATGGATGGATGGCAATCATCATGCAAAGTTGGCAAGTTTTAACAGTTTTCTGCAGTTAAGAATACGATGCACTTTGCGACAGAGATTTCATCAATAAAATGGATACTTTCGTGAATGCAAATGCGACCATCATGTAGTTCATAGAGAGTAGATCAATTTACATATAAGGATCATTTTTATACGATGAACAGGGACAAAGTTGTAGCGAATACGAAATGCCAATATGATGTTTAAAAACAGACGCAGAAATGACTTGGTAGAAATTTAACATCGTGCAAAACTGTAGAAGGAGAGAGAGACGACAGAGGAGAGATGGGGAGGGCAGCGGTCCAAGATTTAGAGGAAAACTTGTTAGCACTCATTTTTGGCAGAAGGCGGTTCAAGGCCGATAACCCGCCCCCAGGTGACCCGGCGTGGTTATGACTCGGCTAGCAATGGCTTAAAGATCATTGCTGGAAAAGCGCCAATGTGGAGGAGATACAGCCGCCCAGAGAGGTCGGTTATCGGCTCAATAGCTCAGTAACCCGGCGACAGAGATCAGCTCAAGTTCACAGGGATTATCAAAGGCTGGAAAGACCAAGACTCGGCAGGTGACGATGACCCGGCATGAAGATGACCCGGCAAGGCGGCTGACCAGCAAAGCGGCGGGTTACGAAGCAAAGTGAACTGGCGTCAACACAGAAGAGCAACGGGCGACTCAGGAGGCCAAGAGCAACGGGCGACTCAGGAGGCCAAGAGCAAAGGGCGACTCAAAAAGCCGGCTCTATAAGCCGGCTCTACGGCTCAGGAGAGGAAAAGCTGACTGCGAAAGGCTAAAGATGGACTCAGAAGACCAAGGCCGGCCCACACTTTCGGCGACTCACACTATAAGCCGGCCCAACAGAGAGTCCGAGCCCGAGACGGCCCTGGCGGGTGCCTTACCTAGTTAAGGCTAGAAACCGACTCTGATTGTAACTTGTAATCCGTGTAGGAGTCTCTTACTTGCACGGGAAGTCCAGCCGCCTCATATATATGTGAGAGGTGATGGCCGATTGAATCAAGCACACAATCGACATATCAATACAATCTACTTTTTACCTCTTAACCCTTGTTCATGCTTCCGTTATTCGGCGACTTAGCATAAGTTCATCGAATATCGACAACCGAGCCGGGGGCGAGCGAATCGACCCGGTTCAGCCAATCGTCGCCGGCTCCCTCCGACGGGGTCCCTCCCGAGGAACCGGGGCGTCTGGTCCTAAAAGTGCCGGCTTGCTGTCTTGCGTATCGCGCTGTGAGCCGGCCTCCCGCGGGGCGAGTTGCGGTGCATCACCCCCGGCCCTGCGGGTACACGTTGACGTGTTCGTGTGCGAACACACTTTTTGGCGACTCCGCTGGGGAAGATTCAATCTAAAAATTGGACAGCAATGACCAATTCTAAGACTGACTCCGTTGGCATCAGCACTGACAACATCATCAAACCGGCTCTTGAAGAGCTGTCAGAAGCACAACGCCAAGGCTTGGCGGCTTGGGAGAAGAAACGTGACGAGGAGTTCAAGGTGCTGCGGCAGAAGCAAGCTGAGGCAGATCGGGAGCTATATCTGGCGAGTCTCAAGAAAGATCGGCAAGGAGTCATCTCGCCGATCAGAGAGCCGGAATACGTGCCTCTAAGCATCAAGGTCAGCCAACCCGCCGTAAGCAATAGCCTCTTTACTCCTGAACAATTAGCCGAAATCCAGTATTACGTTGGACAAAGCACAAATAGTATGTATGATCTAATGCTGGAACGTGATAAGGCTAAAGAAAACACGCCGCTAAGCCGGCCATCGGAGTTACAGCCGATGGGCCAGAATAGAGATAACCGACTTGTGCCTATGTTGCCAAGCCCGGCTCCCATCCAAAGCATGCCTTATTCCGCTAGACAGCCGGATCAAGCAGTACGTTTTGGGGATGAGCCGGCGCCGACTCAAAATTAGGCTCTCTGGGCACAAGCCGCCCCTGTGACCAACTCATCCACTGTGCCGGCTCAATCACTCAACGTGGAAGATGTGATGGCCAAGTTAAGGAGTGAGTTGGACCAGATGGCTTATGATAGATTCGGGGTGACGTTAAAACCTAGAAATTATACTAAACCCTATCCCGAATATTTTGACTTACAGCCTTACCCCCCTGGTTACCGTGTTCCAGAATTTTCTAAATTCAATGGGGTGGATAATAAATCAACATGGGAACATATTAGTCAGTATTTGGCTCAGCTAGGTGAAGCCAATCATGAGCATCATAAAGTTCGCTTGTTCTCATTATCTTTAACCGGCACTGCTTTTTCATGGTTTTCTGCTTTAGCTCCCAATTCCATACATACTTGGTTTCATTTAGAGCGGAAGTTTCATGAACACTTTTTTGCCGGAGAAATTGAGTTAAAATTGTCCCACCATACATCGGTTAAGCAAAAGCATGACGAGTCGGTATCCGACTATGTTAAAAGATTTAGGAACACGAGAAACCGGTGCTATAGCTTAGCTATAACTGAAAGAGATATGGCCGACTTAGTGCTTAATGGTTTACGATCCCACTTAAAGGAGAAACTAGAGGGGTATGAGTTCTTAAGTGTCGGCCAAGTGCAAGAGAAAGCTTTGGTTCAAGAGAGCCGGGCCAACGAGTTGAAAGACTCACATCGGATGAGCCGGAGCCGGCTTAATACCATTGAGGGAAGTGCCGGCTCAGACGAGGAAACCGATATTTACGCTGCTGAGTTCGTTTGGCCGAGTAAGGCCAAACCTTATGTGTGTGATGATCTTAAGCCGGTTCATAAGAATCGGGAAGATGAGTTTAAGTGCACTTTCGACGTAGGCAAGTGTGATAGAATATTTGATGCCTTGTTGAAAGATAAAGTTATAAAGATTAATCATGTCATACCACCGCTTGAAGAGATAAGGCGACGGGCTTATTGCAAATATCATCATTCTTTTTCTCATGCCACTAACGATTGTAATGTTTTTCGTCGACAGATCCAATCGGCCCTTAATGACGGACGATTGTGCTTTGCTAGCATGGCAATTGATCAACAGCCGTTCCCAATGAACGCGCTAGACCTGGAGGGAAAGAAGGTACTCATTCGGCCAGAGACGGCCGGATCATCTAACAAAGCTAACGTTGTTGTTGGTGAGCCTAGGAACACGCAAGCCGGCAACATGGTGACTGGGAGGAAGGCGACTATAAGTCGGGAACCCAGCGGCAAGGAGGTTATTAAGATCACCATTGGCAATCCTACGATCGGGGGCAATAGCAGGATGAGCCACCCAGATCACCGCAAAGGTTCATTAAGCCTAAAAGCCCGGAAGTCGGCCAGTGGCGGGTCAACGCGTATAATGCTACGTACAAACGCATTAAACCGACTTTCGACATGTTGATGAGCAAGTATGTCAGACAAGCCGGCTCAAGCACAAGCCGGCCCTATGGAAAGCATTCAAGGTCACCAGTAGAGTTCAGTCGGTACGTTAAGCCGGCTGTAGCTAAGACGCCACCTCTGAAAAGCACTTTTGACAAGAGCCGGCTAGGGCCAGCGGGCCGGCTCAAGGAGTGCATGCCAAGTTCAGAGAAAGGGAAGGTGTGGCGTGTCAAGCCGCAAGGTGCAAGGGCTGGTGAGCTGGAAAGCATAATAAGCAGGACATGTGGCGGTTCACTTACCATTGGCAGCCAGATACTGAAGATGAAGGAACCGGTTACAGAACCGGCGAGAGGCAGACCGATACTTGTTATTGGGCCTAACGGCGCGACGAATGACCATGAAGCTAGTTCCAGTCAGGTTAAGCTGCGAGACCTAAAATACACTCAACCAAGATGGTGCCCTGCCGGGTTAACCAAGACGCAGAAGAGAAAACTACAAAGGCTGAGGAATCAAGAAAAGGCTGCAGTAGAGGCTGAACGGCTCAGAGATACAGGTTTTAACAAGGATCGCCCAATGATACATTCTCAAGTCTGGGTGCCTAAGCCGACGGAGCTCATAAATCAAGCACCCAGCGTACCAGTCTCTGCGCTGGAGAAGGGCAAAAAGTCGGTTGAAATACCGGCTGTTACTTATTCATCGTGGGCTGATGAGGTTGAAGCTGCGGACCTAGCAAGAGATAAACCGGCAGCTGATGAGTCGGTAATGTCACAACTCACCTCAGAGGATTCAGCGGTGAATGAGTCAGCAATGACAGAACCAATGCTGAGAGAGCCGGTAATCATAGACTCAGCCATGGATGACCTGTCTGGCAAGTTAGCGGCTGACGAGGAGCTTCCAAACCTCGTGACAGACGAGCCGCCAGTCCCTGGAGAGTCGGCCATTGATGACCCGCCAGGCGAGTCAGCAGATGATGAAGAGCTTCTGAACTATGAAGGAACGCCGACTCACATGAGCATGGACATCAACATGGTATACTATCTGCCTGATGAGTTTCGCGCTGTTGACGAGACCGGCTCAGTCGTCCAGATTAACTTTGGACCCAAGAACGTCACCTTCGAGAAGCCGGAGGAACCGGTTAAGCATCTCAAGCCTTTGTATATCAAAGGGCACATCAATGGGAAGCCGGTTACCAGGATGATGGTTGATGGCGGTGCTGTGGTTAATCTGATGCCTTATTCAGTCTTCAAAAAGTTACAACTTGATGATGATGATTTGATGAAAACGAACATGGTACTCAATGGGTTCGAAGGCGGAGAAGGAGTGGAGGCTAAAGGAGTTATCAGTCTAGAGGTTACAGTTGGAAGCAAGACCCTGGCTACTGCCTTCTTCGTTGCTGAGGTGCAAGGGAACTACAATGTGTTGCTAGGACGAGATTGGTTGCATGCAAACCAGTGCGTTCCATCTACTCTGCACCAATAGCTGGTTCAGTGGGTCGACGATGAAGTAGAAGTCGTCCCTGCGGATAACTCGGCCTGCATTGCATTGGCCGAGTCATTAGTTGACTGGCAACACTCCACTGCTACATGTCTCTCGGGGCGTGACTTGTCCGGGTTTGACTTCCTGAGTGCAACCCGGGATGGGTTCGTGCCAGTATCTCTAAAGCCGGTTGGTGAAAACCGGCTCAGACTCAAGTGAATGGATAACAACGATGAGTGGCTTCAAAGCCGGCTTGACAAGTATCGGGCTAACAGGAACGATATGTTTGAGACCATTGAAGAGCCTGGCGACTTAGACAAATTGGGGCAAGGCTTTACGTCGGCTGACCCGCTTGAAGAGGTGGACCTTGGAGACGGCACGGTGCCAAGGCCGACGTTTGTAAGCCGGAATCTGGAAGCCGGCTATAAGCAGAAGTTAGTCGCCCTGATCAGAGAGTATGCAGACTGCTTCGCGTGGGAGTATCATGAGATGCCTGGGTTAAGCCGCCAGCTCGTCGAGCATCAGTTACCCATCAAAGCCGGCTTTAGACCTTACAAGCAGCCGGCTCGAAAGTTCAACCCACAGATATATGGCCGGGTCAAGGAAGAGATTGGCCGGCTTATAAAAGCTAAGTTCATCCGGCCCTGTAAGTATGCTGAATGGGTCTCAAACAATGTCCCAGTTGAGAAGAAGGGGTCAGGAAAGATAAGGGTATGCATAGACTTCAGAGATTTAAATCGGGCTACACCCAAAGACGAATATCCTATGCCAATAGCCGATATGCTTATCAACGAAGCCTCAGGATACAAGATCATCAGCTTCTTGGACGGTAACGCAGGGTATAACCAGATATTCATGGCCGAAGAGGACTCGGCTAAGACGGCATTTCGCTGCCCCGGTTTTGTTGGTCTATTCGAGTGGGTAGTGATGACCTTTGGGTTGAAAAACGCTGGTGCTACTTATCAAAGAGCGATGAACTTAATATTTCATGACCTTCTTGGGGTCATACTGGAAGTCTACATTGACGACGTGGTAGTCAAGTCGGACGGCGAGTTAGATCATTTGGCCGACTTACGACTTACGTTCGAAAGGATGAGGAAGTATGGGCTCAAGATGAATCCATTGAAGTGTGCCTTTGGCGTGTCAGCTGGAAAGTTTCTGGGTTTCATAATACATGAGCATGGCATAGAGGTTGACCCGGAAAAGGTTAGAGCTATTCAAAAGGTGCAGGCGCCGGCTTGCAAAAGAGACATGCAGAAGTTCCTCGGCAAGGTCAATTATTTGAGGCGGTTTATTGCTAACCTGTCTGGGAAAGTCGATGCATTTACTCAGATTCTTCGGCTTAAGAACGATGATGAATTTACTTGGGGGGCAGAACAGCAAGAGGCATTTGAAAGGATAAAGACGTGCTTATCAACACCTCCGGTTCTGAGGGCACCGGCTCACGGTCAGCCATGCCGGCTCTACATTGCTGCTGAAGAGAGAGTTATAGGAGCCGCCTTAACCCAAGAAGCCGAAGGGAGAGAGTATGTCATCACATACCTAAGCCGCCGTTTGATAGACGCCGAGTCAAGATACAGCTCTGTGGAAAAATTGTGCTTATCCCTTTATTATGCCTGCACTAAGCTACGCCACTACCTCTTATCTAGTGAGTGCAAGGTGGTGGGTCAGACCGATGTTCTCAGACACATGATTCAAAGGCCGATTCTCAGCGGGCAAATCGGCAAATGGGCATATGGGTTAATTGAGTATGACTTGGCTTATGAACCTCTCAAATCTGTGAAAGGCCAGGTCGTAGCTGATTTTATAGTTGAGCATCGGATTGACCCGGAGCAAGAAGCCGGCTTACACGTTGTGTCGGCTAAGCCGTGGCGGCTCTATTTTGACGGCTCAGTTTGCAAGAATGGGCAAGGAGTCGGTGTTGCGTACATCTCACCCCACGGTACTGTATTTGAAGCCTCTTGCCGGCTTAACTACTTTTGTACTAACAATCAAGCCGAGTATGAAGCACTTCTATTCGGGCTCGAGCTTTTAGTCGATGCAGGAGTTTCTCATATCGAGGCATATGGTGATTCGTTGCTAGTTGTTCAACAAGTGGCAAAGGTGTTTCAGTGCAACGACGAATCACTCAACATGTACCTTGACAAATGCTTAGACATCATAGCAGGCCTGGATTATTTTTCTATCTCTCACGTGTCTAGGCAGGATAATTGGCTCGCCAATGAGTTAGCACAACAGGCATCAGGCTATCATATCCACAGAGGCATGTTCTTCATAGTAGAAAAGCCGATGCTTATTGCTGCTAACTCAGAGAAGGCCGGCTCAGGTAAGTCGGCTAGAAAAGGGGAAGCCGGCTCAGGCGAGCCGGCTAACAAGGGAGACGCCGGCCCGGATAAGCCGGCTGATAGAGAAGAAGCCGGCTCAGATGAATCGGCTACTGAGGAAGGGGCAACCTGGATTTCTGACTGGAGAGCATCTATTGTGAGTTATCTGAAGAACCCGAGTCAGAAAACAGACAGAACCGTTCGGCGACTTGCTCTCAAGTATACACTGGATAATGGCGACTTATGCCGCCGAACGGCTGATGGTCTTCTGCTTAAGTGCTTAGACGAGGATCAAGCTAGAGTCGCCATGGGAGAGGTACATGACGGCTTATGTGGAACACATCAGTCGGCTCACAAGATGAAGTGGATGCTCCGGCGAGCCGGATTTTATTGGCCGACGATGATCAATGACTGCTTCAAGTACTACAAGGGGTGCGAAGCTTGCAAGAAGTTTGGGGATATCCAGCTAGTTCCGGCTTCCAAGCTCAATCCTATCATAAAACCGTGGCCCTTCCGGGGTTGGGCACTTGACTTTATCGGTATGATTCACCCGGCTTCATCAAAAGGGCATCGGTTTGTGTTGGTTGCCACAGATTATTTCACCAAGTGGTCTGAAGCAGTACCTCTCAGGAACATGACTCACAAGGAGGTAATTCAATTCATTACTGAGCATATTGTTCACAGATTCGGTATTCCACAGACTCTCACCACGGATCAAGGAACTTCCTTCATGGCAAAGGAGGTTAAACAGTTTGCCGAATCACTTGGGCTCAAGATGCTCAGTTCATCTCCGTATTATGCTCAAGCCAATGGACAGGCTGAGTCTAGCAATAAGATCTTAATCAAATTGATTAAGAAAAAGATCAAAAACCATCCAAGGCGGTGGCATGAGGTACTGTCCGAAGCATTATGGGCACGGGGCTACCAAGGTGACTCCTTTTGAGTTGGTATATGGGCAAGAGGCCATCTTACCCGTTGAGGTGAATCTGGCCGCCTTAAGGTTTGCTAAGCAGAACGATTTGTCGGTCGAAGACTACTACGGCTTAATGATGGATAACCTAGACGATGTGGCCGACAAACGATTAAAGGCTCTAAGGGACATAGAGAAAGAGAAGTTGCGGGTGGCAAAGACTTACAACAAGAGAGTCCGGCTCAAAGATTTTCAAGTTGGCGACTTAGTGTGGAAAGTTATACTACCAGTCGGCTCCAGAAGCCGGAAATTTGGCAAGTGGTCACCGAGTTGGGAAGGACCGCTGCGAGTCGCCAGAATAACACCCGGCAACTCTTATCTGGTGGAGACTTTGGAGGGCGACTTGCTACCTCGAGCTATCAACGGAAAATACTTGAAGAAGTTCCACCCAAGTGTATGGCAATCCGCATGAGATCGTACATGGCCGATGAGCATAAGCATCGCCCTTAGACCACATGGCCGATGAGCATAAGCATCGTCCTTAGCCAAAAATCCTACATGGAATATTTTCTAGCACGCAAGCTCTGCTAGAAAACGGGGGGGCATATGTTAGCACTCATTTTTGGCAGAAGGCGGTTCAAGGCCGATAACCCACCCCCAGGTGACCCGGCGTGGTTATGACTCGGCTAGCAATGGCTTAAAGATCATTGCTGGAAAAGCGCCAATGTGGAGGAGATACAGCCGCCCAGAGAGGTCGGTTATCGGCTCAATAGCTCAGTAACCCGGCGACAGAGATCAGCTCAAGTTCACATGGATTATCAAAGGCTGGAAAGACCAAGACTCGGCAGGTGACGATGACCCGGCATGAAGATGACCCGGCAAGGCGGCTGACCAGCAAAGCGGCGGGTTACGAAGCAAAGAGAACTGGCGTCAACACAGAAGAGCAACGGGCGACTCAGGAGGCCAAGAGCAACGGGCGACTCAGGAGGCCAAGAGCAAAGGGCGACTCAGAAAGCCGGCTCTATAAGCCGGCTGTACGGCTCAGGAGAGGAAAAGCTGACTGCGAAAGGCTAAAGATGGACTCAGAAGACCAAGGCCGGCCCACACTTTCGGCGACTCACACTATAAGCCGGCCCACACTTTCGGCGACTCACACTATAAGCCGGCCCACACTTTCGGCGACTCACACTATAAGCCGGCCCAACAGAGAGTCCGAGCCCGAGACGGCCCTGGCGGGTGCCTTACCTAGTTAAGGCTAGAAAACGACTCTGATTGTAACTTGTAATCCATGTAGGAGTCTCTTACTTGCACGGGAAGTCCAGCCGCCTCATATATATGTGAGAGGTGATGGCCGATTGAATCAAGCACACAATCGACATATCAATACAATCTACTTTTTACCTCTTAACCCTTGTTCATGCTTCCGTTATTCGGCGACTTAGCATAAGTTCATCGAATATCGACAACCGAGCCGGGGGCGAGCGAATCGACCCGGTTCAGCCAATCGTCGCCGGCTCCCTCCGACGGGGTCCCTCCCGAGGAACCGGGGCGTCTGGTCCTAAAAGTGTCGGCTTGCTGTCTTGCGTATCGCGCTGTGAGCCGGCCTCCCGCGGGGCGAGTTGCGGTGCATCACCCCTGGCCCTGCTGGTACACGTTGACGTGTTCGTGTGCGAACAAAACTCTTCTTTGATCTTCAAATGCTGAGAAAGAGAACGAAGAACACCACCAAAATTGTTGAGATAGTCCGGAGTAATGAAAAGTTGAAGGTTGGGATGAAAATGAAAGGAATTGAAGGAAAACTCGGAGAAGACAATTGACTGATGAGAATTCATACTTACGTCAATATTGGAAAGAACTTGGGGAGATCTCCGGGAAAAATTAGAATATACAGGTGAGATCCTGGGAAAAGACATGCGGGTTATGGTCCTGCTCAAAGAAACACCGTTGAAATGAACATTTAGGAAGAGATAATGCACCGAAGGATTTAAATGGCTGGAAAGAGGTAACCACCTCGAAATAGCTTGACGGATTTTAGGACAGAAACACGAATCTTCTGAGATATTAATAGAGGGGGGTTAATGATCAAGAGAGGGTAACTGATTTACCTATTTTTCGATTTGGTCGCAACTTCTGAGATATCTCTAGCAACTGATTTACTTATTTTCCGATTTGGTCGCAACTTTATTGTTGATACTTCTTTTACCAAAATTCTCATAAGTAATTTTGAAAGACAAATGAAGAAGGGTAATTTATTTGTTAGCAATAAAATTGTTATAGAGCATATCGGTGAACATACTGTGCCATTTATAGAGACCGATAGTGACTTATTTTTGCAGCCGAAGCTTCCCCATTGCTTTACGTAAAGATTATATCTTAGTGGGTAGATTTGCTTGTTTCATACTTGGCTTACACTTGGTATGAAATGAGGCATATGTGTAACAATTTTGATTTCATGAATTTAAAGCCAAGGTTAAATTGTACTGAGAAAATCGATGATACTTTAATTTCTTATGCAAGGACATCGGAGATATAGTGCAAACACGATGCGTCGCCGAATTGGGATATCTAAAGTCTAAACCATTGGATTGCTTAGCTGAAAAGGCGATTTCACACCACATCATCATAACTTCTTACATCATGCAAGAGTATCACCACACCATCGTATGTTCGATTAGCTGCACTTATGTTGCGAATCTAAAAGGCCGATACGCAATTATCGGCCTAAGAGTAATGATGGCCGATATATATTTATCATCGCAAGCACATGCAAAATGGCCGATGGAGTGTTGACATCGTCCTTAGAACAAACTCCTTGTAAGTTATTTTTTGTCGGCCGAAAAATAGGGGGGGCATGTATTGACATCAGTTTTTGGCACGGCAAAAAACATATTTAAGATGACCTCAAATGAAAAAGTTTTCAACAAGTGAAATTTTCGTATCATCCAAATAAACAACTATCATGTTCGAGGCACAAAACAGTGTGTTGCCGAAGTTTGCCCCAGGTTATTTTTTACCATTTTGCAGGCCAATTTTCTCCCCCAAGATGACCTCTAATGGAAGTGTGTATTAAGGAACAATTGTTCACAGAGTTGAGCTAAACAATTAATATTTTGGAGTCATCATGTTCGGAGGTCATGTGCGACCTGCACGAGGCATTAAAGAGAGGTACTTTATATATTCTGAGCCCGGAAGTTCCTAGCAAAACTTCCGGGGAGGTTCTGGGATAAACAGAAAGTTTGCACGCGGTGCGCCCCGAAAACTGGATTTTAATATTATTTGCAGATTTCAGGCCCGAATTCAACCTCAAGACAGCGTCGGATGAAAAACTGTTTAACAGATGCATTCGTCATTGTTTCAAGATGAACAAATTTGCTTTTGGGGTAATCGCAATCTGATATCGCACGCGACCTCCACGATCAATGCAAGAGGGCTAGTCTATGTAAAATGAGCCTGGAAGTACAGGGCCGGACGAGAATTTCCGGCCCTGCCTATCCGAGTTAGGTTAGATTTTAATGTTTTTGGACGGGATTTGAGTCCTTCTCTTGTACAGGAAATCCAGCTGCATCATATATATATTAGAGGTGACGGCCGATTGAAGAACACCCGACCGAAACCCGTGTACCAGGTTTGACATATCTCCCTTGTTCTTTCTCTCTCGTTCTTCGTTCGTTCTTCGTGTTGAACGGCAGCTATCCTTGAGGCTCTAGGGGCGAGCGAATCGACCTAGGGCAGCCGATAGCCGCAGCACGTCCATAGGGGATCCCTACCGGGTGCGCGGGATTTTGGGTCTAAAAAATCGCCCGCCGGATTGGTTGTCCCCCGCTTTCGGCCGGGTTTCTTTCGACGTGAGTTGTGGTGTACCACCCCCAACTTCGAGGGTACATGGTGACATGGTCGTGTGTGAACAGCTTGGTTGAATTTCTTCACTTTGGCTACCTTAAGAGAGTCATAGTTACTCCCGCCATTTACCCGCGCTTGGTTGAATTTCTTTCACTTTGACATTCAGAGCACTGGGTAGAAATCAAATTGCAGATAGTTAAGGCAAAAAATCCTTCAAATAGTTCTCTTAACTTTCGGCCTGCGTTGGTCTCTGCGTCAATTGGCGCAATAGGTCATCTAGTGATCTTGAAGCTAGCATGACTCAAAGTGGCCCAAGTGGTGTCCTTACGCTATGTCCAAGGCCCGGAAAACAAACTTTAAAAGCGAAGGGACAAAAAAAGTTTAAAAGATAGTTTAATGAACTTTGATGGTAACCAGAAAACAATGGCTTCTATATTGGTTGCGAAAACACCCAGCCCACCAATGGAGGACGATGTGGCCTCCTTTACATCGTCAATTTGACCTATTGCACTTCCGTCGTGTGGAAAATAAATAAATTTAGTGGACATTTGAAGAGATGAGGTAACCCCATATGAACTTGTTTATGGTCAGGAAGTAATTTTTCACGTGGAAGTTAATTTGATAGAGATTAGCCGAACGAAATGATTTATCGGTGCCAGATATTTAAAACTTAAAATGGACAATCTTGATGAACTTGTTGATAACTGTTTGGTTGTTTTGAAGGCCATAGAGAGGGAAATGGTGTTGACACCAGATTTAGGCACGAGAGAAAACATAATTAAGATGGCTTGAAGTAAAAAAGTGCCAACACGTGTAATCTCAGCTTCGTCGAAATAAACAACTTTGATGTTTGGGTCATCTTCATCGGAGGTCGTATGCAACCTCAAGAGCCAGAACAGTGTGCTGCTGATTTTTTGCATGTAAATATTTTAACCATTTTGCAGGCGAATTTTCTCCCCCAAGATGATCTCTGATAGTGTAGTGTACAACATGACTTTTGTTCGTCTCTTCAAACTAAACAATTTCTGTTTTGAAGTCATTGCGGTCGTAGGTGATATGCGTCTTTCACAAGGCGTACAGTGGAGGTACTTTATATATTATGAGCCCGTAAATTCCGAGCAAAACTTCCATGGAGGTTCCAGGCTAAAAAGAAAGTTTGCACGCGGTGCGTCCCGGAAACTAGAGTTTTCATATTATTTGTATATTTGCGGCCCAAAATTCAACCTCAATACGACCTCGGATGAAAAGGTGTTTAATAGATGGATTATTCACGTTAATGAGATGAACAACTTTCCTTTTGGGATCATCGCAATATGAGATTGTTTGCGACCTGCAAGAGCAGTGCAAGAGGGCTACTTTATATAATTTTAGCCCAGAAGTTCCGGCCCTCCTAGTCCATGTTAGGTTAACTTTTGATGATTTGAACGGTATTTGGGTCCTTTTCTTGTATGGGAAGTCCAGCCACCTCATGTATATGTAAGATGTGACGGCCGATGGAACAAGAACACACAATCGAAACCAGTAGTAACTTTTAACCTAGTTTTTATATATCTCCCTTGTTCATGGTTTCTCGTTGTTCGCTCGTTCTGCGTGTTGAAGCGCAACAATCCTCGAGGTGGTAGGGGCGAGCGAATCGACCTAGGGCAGCCCATTGTCGCCGCACGTCCAAACACGGACCTTGACGATACGTGTGAGATCCGGTTGGGTCTCCATCGACGTGAGCTGCGGTGACGTGTTTGCTTGCGAACAGGTGGCAATAGTTTACAATAAATGGTCAAGTTGAATAAATTTGAAGTTCTTGATGTTGTGTGGAAGGAAATGCTACCAATTGTTTGAAAAGATAGCAAGTTCGGGAAGTGGTCTCAAAGCTAGGATGGTTGTATGTAGATTAGAAGAGTAGTTTCCAAGCATGTGGCACGAAGCTATGTTATTATATGGACGATGGAGTGTGAACAGTGGAAATGTGGTAACAAGCAATGGTCTCGTGAAAGGAAACTCACATCGGAAACAAAGATGAGACAAATCCCTTTGCGAATCATCTAGGACAAGAAAGGCTGTTTTCGGTTATCACGTGTTGAAAATGCTACTATGTGATTCGCAATTCAGAAATTATGTTGAAAATGCAGTCCATTGGGATAGTTAATGTGGAAAACTGAAATACTCACGTAGTTAGTAGAAATAAAGGAAGAATAGGGAAGAGGAACATATGTTGATAACCCGAGCTAACATAGGAAATTGTTGTGGTATGAAGTATGTGGCCACAATGGTAAATGGTAGTACGCTTTGCATGGAAACGGCGGTAAAGTTCTAAGAGTGGAGAACTGCAGTAAGTGTCAATAGTGGGAATGTGGTAAAAATGAAGGAAAGGCAGAGCGTGGCATAGTGGCAATGTGTTAATAGTGACGAAGTGGAAGAGTAGGATATGTGGTGTTGCGCATGCAGTAAGTGTGAAAAGTGAGAATGCGCTAATTCCAAAAGTGAGGAAGTGGGGAAGTAATTTAGTATGTGATAGTTATTTGCTAACCGGGGAAAAGTCGTAATCGTTGTAAGGGTGGGTGAGTGATAGGTAAGTAGTATAATGTGTTATCTAGGACCGCAAAAGTATTTGCCAACCGTGGTAAAGTGGTAATCATGGTAAGTGTGGGAATGTGGTAATAGTGAAGTTGGAAAGTAAGTAATATGGGGTGTCGCTTTATGTGTTTAGAGGGTGGAAGTGACAGAGTAAGTAATATGTGGTGTGGTGTGTTTGAAAGTCATAAGAATGGGCAAGTGACAGAGTAATATGTGAGAACGTGATAAGCGTGAAAAACGGGAAATTAAGCTGTGGAATCACGCACAACGTGGTAACAGCTGGAATGTGGAAAGAGGGGGGACGTGATAGAGTTAGTTATAGGAAGTAGCATGATAGGCAGTATGTGGAAACGTTGTAAGGAATACCGTGATAGTAGGATAGTGGAAGAGTAAGTACAATAATGTTGTAGGAAGGATGGGGCAACACTGGAAAAGGGGTAAGTGTGGTAATATAGGTTTAGTGGAAAGCATGGTAAAAGAGTGAAAGTGAGAAAGTGAGTAATATAGCGTCGAAAAGATGTGGCATGGGAAAGTGGCCATGTTAAACATTAGAAAAGTTGCAGAGTAAGGAATTTTTTTTGCTACGTACTAAGTGACAATAGTGTGGTACTGGCCTAGTATGTGGCATCAGTGGAGACATGGTAATGGTAATAGTGGGTAATTGGCATGGTACGTAGAGTATGTGGCAAGGTTGGGAAAGTGGAAAAGGTGGTAAGCATTGGAAAGTGGTAAGCATGAACGAATGGTAAAAAAAGTGGTAAGCATAGTAACTAATATAGTGTGGTATGTTGTATGTGCCAGTGGTAGATAGGTGGTAAGCGTAGTAACCGTGGGAAAGTGACAGAGTAAGTAG